>CM032231.1:67315000-67467500 GCA_019009955.1 Riptortus pedestris
TTTCTGTAATTGTTGTATTTTCCATTTCTATGGCGTTTATTTCATGTTAATAAATAAATATTTTTTTTAATTACTGGCATGTAAGTTTTTAACATGTTCCAAAAATCTAAACAAAATTCGGAATGCTTTCTGTAAAAATATAATAATTGAATATTATACATAAAATATATTACTATTGGTAGGAAGTAAATAAATTTAACGTGTAATATTATTTAGCGGAATCTTTATTGTCTTTGCAAGACACAGAATGGTTGATACTGATCATAAAATCAATAAAACAGGAGATAAACGTCTTTTGATTTTTAAAATTTCTCTTCTTCGCAAATTTTCGAACCAAGCCAATGCGTACCGTAACGATGACAATGGATGAAAATGAATTTTAATACAATCCTCTCTTGATGCTATTTTGTGATTCTGGTCAATCAAATAAGACCATTTTTGGAGACGCTTGGTAAACTTTTTAATTTGATGGTAGAAATTCACGTTAGTAATCCAACCCCAAGCATACATATCATATAAAACTGTAAAACGAATATTTTTATGTCTAGAGATAGAAAATTTAAATATCTTCCTAAGACTTTTTTTTTCTATCAGATTCGTTGGATCAGCGACTTCGGTAAAGCCTTCAAATGAAATAATTTTACATGAAATGCAACCAAAAAGTTCGTTTAAGTCATTAGATACCAAAATCACATTTTTTTTGTTTGTCCGACGCACGAAATGTATTATTACCATTTAATTGTTTAATCCGTTAAGATGAAGTCTGACTGATAGTTTCATTCAATATACCTCTCTGAATTGAGACGCCCACGCTTTTGATTTGATCAGTCGCGAAGGAAATGGTTTCTTCGTGGGAGAGATGTAAATCCGTTTTATGGCAGAAACCTTGTTATTACCGCTCTTACGTTTTTCCCCTCCTTCGGTAAGTTATTAGGAAGTCCTTTCACGATCTTGATTCGCTCTCTCTCATATTCCTGGCGGATATTGTACTTGTAAAAACTATTTTTATCCATTCTACATGTAATAAAATGTTTCACCGAAAGCAGGTGGATGAAGTGAGGCATTAGAAAGTTCGTCACTCTAGGGCAGTGTGAACTAAGTAGATTTCCCACACGTTGGTATGACAGACTCCCTGATATCTCATCACTCATTCACTAATTCCAAAAACAATTCAGATGAGTTCGTGATCAATAAAATTTAATTTATGACATCATCACACTAACTGTTTGCATGTATAACATCGCTCACTCAAACATAATTTGATATGTATGCTTAGAATAAGAAGTTTCATGAAGTATTGCTTATTTTTAAAGTGCAATACTTAAAGTGAGGATGTACTGTAAAAATTCCAATATCTCGGTTAATATTGAATATACAATAAATTGAATAAACATTTATAGAACATTAAATTTTCAATACGACTGGTTCCATACAATTTTTCAATAATTCCCATAATAACGGAGACATTTTAATTTTTCGAAATTCCCTCGTTTCACTGTTCTGATTTCTGCCGTTAACAAACTATATCTTTAGTTTTACATGGACCGTTTATATATGGAGTTTGGTACTAACAAAAACTGTGATCGCTAGGGCGGTAACAGACAAATAAATATAGGGTTGCTAAGAAGAGATCATTGGTTGAGCGTCCGACTTTGACCCAAGGAAACAACCAACATCGGGCAGAGCCAGTATGGAAAGGGTGACCACAAAGTTCTTCCAGTTGTTCACCGCGGCGGTAGTGGAATTGAGGAAGTCTAGTGAGTAAATCACTCTCACTGCCCATCGCATTGACGAAATACATTGACTCTTCTAAATCCCGTCTACTAGCCTCTTGCCGTTGGTGATATGTTCTCTGCCCGCTATATATATATTTGAAATTTGTGTAATGTCTAGCTGTACTGTTCTCGTTTTGATCAAAATCGACAAACAAGGGGAGTGAACGGACTTCCCCCCACCGATTTGAACAAAAATATATTATTTTTGGAACCTAATGAAAAACATAGTCTGTTAAAGCGGGGGAAAAAAAAAAAAAAAGATTTGCCCCAAAGTCTTGATGAATTACGAATTTGTTACAGGTTTAGGTGGCTAAGTTAGCAGATTAGTTATTTTGTAACCACAAGGCCTCGAGATCGAATCTCGACGCTAGCGACTATCTTTTTTGTAATTGTTTTATTTTCCATTTCTAGGGCGTTTATTTCATATTAACAAATAAATATTTTTTTTAATTACTGGCATGACATTTTTTTAACATGTTCCATATTTTTAAAGAAAATTAGGAATGATTTCTGTAAAAATATAATATAAGGAAATATTAAATATTATTCGAAATATATATCGTACTGTATATATACGGTATATATCGAAGTATACGTACTGCCGAAGCGAGTACAATTGAATGAATTTATTCATTTAAGGAACTCATACAGGAAATTAATACGACAAAAAATAATCGAATACCGATTACGCATACTAAATAATCTTAGGGAAGTTAATTATTTCAATATAATTTATATTGCATTTCTAATTTAATTTTTTTTTTTTTATAGGTAAGCTTAGCAGGATCCCAGTCCGTAAGTAATTTTTCTCTTGATTTTAGAAACGGATATAACCTTTGGAAATCCTGGTGTTTACTTTTTGTATATTTAATTACAGGTGGAATTCTAATTTAACGGAATTGTTGTTGTTGAGAGTGTCATTAGAGGGTACAGCGACTATTAGCATAAATCAGTAATGGGCCAAAACACTTCCGCTTTACATGGTTTCTTCTGGATACGTGATCGACATACAAATATTGCTACAATTAGCTTATATATAGAAATGTAAATGACGGACAGAATACAATTCAGTAGGTAGCTCAAGGTGATCATTTCAATTCTTAACACTGACTCACCGTTGTATTCTTAAACAAATATGAATGAAGTCCTGCACCTTAAATCCCCTAGAGGCATTTAGAATGACATTTTTACCTAATTTTCTCCAAAGGATATGACGGTATTCATGTCTATCGCACACACTCATTTTCTCATAACTTCAGATAATGGTTTGGGGAAAGTGGGGTAAAACCGGGTAGCCAAGGTTTGAAGGCTTCCAGAAACAACAATTTTTACCACAAATAAGTAAAGTTGTGTTGAAATAAATTCTACTTATCTGATATCGTAACTACATTTTCAAAAACGAAATCTAAATTTTTAAAGAAGTATTACTCTACATTTTTGACAAAAAGTCATTTTGCCGGGTACTTGTTTTTCTTATGGGAAAATAAAAATGTAAAGATTTTTAATCAAATTAATGTTATTTCGATAATAAAAAATGTTGTTTGATGCATTCCCCCCTTTTAGGAACAATACACAAAAAAGTAAAAATATAAACAAATAACAACATTAATCTTTTTAGCTATTTCAAAACAAATATATAATTCACATATTAAATTCATAGTTGGAAGATTTATCATATTTTTGTTATTATGTATATATGCTTTTAGAGTGAAATAATTAAACAAAATTAGGTAAAATTATACTTTTCATGTTTCGAGAAATGTAGCATAGCTGCTACTCTGCGCGTAAAGTTTAAAGAAAACATTGCGTCATTCGGGGATACCAAACGCTAAAGAATATTACTTAGTGCTAAAATAAAGGTAATTAAAACTTGTACTAAAACAACTGCAGGCCTTTATTCTAATTGGAATAGGAACACAGTATCATCAAAAACCTTTTCCACCAAAATCATTAGCAGATTCCACCAAAATTGAATTATATTCGCTGCCACAAAACAAGCACGACTAACGATTTGGCATAATGGCAGCTGCCTATTCTTCAAAGGTGGATCGTAGTTGCTCCGTTATCAACCCTACTGCAGTACACACAACGGCTAAGAAGAGGTACCCGGTTTGCTACCGACTACCCGGTTTTACCTTACTCTCCCCTACATATGAGAGCCATAAGTCAAGATACTACTCATTGCGAATGTGAAACGTTTATGTATAAGTACTTGTTGAGATACAAATGGTTTCCCTCGGTATGCTTTAACCTTGCTTCAACTTATGCAATAAATAACCACTTCCATTTCGCCTTTAAGATTTTCTTTCCATTTTCTTATTCTCATATTATGACTTTTTTAGAGCCAGTTAAGTTGCGATTGGAAGAATAATGGTGAGATCGTGTATAAAGCTGAATTACTTTTCTTTTCAAGTTGTAATAGATATCGTTTCCCGTAGAAATATAAACTGCATTACTTAATTATTTTCAAGCATTTGCCAAACAATTTCTCATGCCTATGGACATTTGAGGAAATTTTTCGAAAATCGCGTCATGAGTGCGACCTCAATAGCTGCTTTCCCTCAAGGGAAAACTGTTAAAAGTTACACACTTTACACTTGCTCATTTCCACTGTTCATCGTTTCTTCCTTGCTTCGCACAGGGTTAATCGGATTTTTAGAAGAAATCATTTCGCTATTGGGTGGGCTTATTAAATGAGGATTTGTTTTTGGCAGCCGTTGAGAAGAAAATTAGCCCAGCTAGCCGTAGGAGTGGAGGCGCATTCAGGAACAGAACTGAGCCTTATTGTTTCACTTTGATGGATGTTCCTATTGTGTGCAAGTCGGCCGGTCGCAATGGCCTCCGTAACAATCCGGACTATACCGCTCAATTACACTTTAATTACGCTCACCAGGTACACCAATAATTAATTATTTTTCCTAGAATCTTTTGTTGTCAAGTTGGTGTACTGGACCTATGAGGAATTTTATACCTCTCAATAGAATTGTCAAGGTGACTATGTATCGACCCTTCTTAGCAATGAACTTACAACACACATTATACACAGCAAGACATTTTTTTATTTGGTTTGTGCCCCACATCGATGGTGATTGTCAAGATCTCTGTTAGAATAATATATTTATTCCTTCTTGTGCACCTTAGTTGTACTTTATTTATATATTATGGACAATATTCCTTAAATATCTGAGTGTTTCTCATATCCGTGCTTTGTTTAAATGAGCATAATAAAAGTTATCCCTTTTAAACTTTCTTAAGTAAGCTGTAGACCTATTCTATTTTGTACTGTATGTATTTGCAAATGGTTATATGTTTTAGATATGTTAGTATTTATAGAATATATTGGCTGCTGTCAATTAATAGTTATGTCATATCGTGGGGTATGTGAAGGTTTTGTGGTTGGATGCAGTCTGTCAATATGTGTATTATCGTTAGGTGTTTGTTGCAGTATTTGCTTATAGGGCCATCAGTCCTTGTCATTAAGTGCCCATGTGTCAGGTATGTGTGACCGATCCTGAGTCTGGCAAGAACAACTTCCGTCTAATACTCCTATGGCTCGATGGTTACTCCTTAATAGTACCATGATATTGAAGCCCAAACAAAACATATGACACTCAATGAATTGCAGAAATCTTGCTCTGTCACACCTGGCAAAAAACTTCGAGAGCTGAAACATATACTTCGTGAATGGCCTTCCTCAAAAGCCTAATTAGAAGAGAAAAAAACTTTTAACGAGGCTAAGAATTGGCTATTCACGAATAACTTATACTTAATTTCTTACTGGAAACGAAGAACACTACTGCCAAATCTGTATATGTTACAAATACTATAAAACATACTAACTGATTGCTACCTTAGCACTCACATTGACTTACCATACACTTTGACTGAATTATTACATGACCGTAACCAGTATACAGACCTCGTATTACACTTCTAGAAACATAACAACATTTTCAAAAAATTACAATGAAGGAAATGTGCATACTTGAGTAAATATGATAAACTGTTGACAAAAATTTAATTGATAAAATGCTCAATCGCCCCAGTCATGAAATTCGATTACTTTAAGAATAAATAATAACTTTACCTCTGTAATTTCTTTAAAATCTCTAATAAATCAGGTGAATAGGTACCCCATTCAATAACTTTGAAGAACGGAGATTCTTTTTGCCATTATTTCGTTATTAGCCCGTTGTTATAAACATTCCTGTATTTAATATTAATAAAAATTTTGGACCAAAGATTTGCGGAAGGAAAGATTAGGTTCCAAAATTCCGACAAATAGAATAAACAAATGTAGATAATTAACTAAAAATCCATGCGATATTAATGCCGTAGAAGATTATTTTTGAGGTGTTGGAAATTAATATCTTGTATTTCAAAACTAAAAATTGGTTTACCCCTCACAACCACACCTAAACCACCCATTAATATATTGAACTTTCATGGCAGACATTATGGTAATAAAGTAGCGGGAAATTTATTATAATATAGAGTAAGTGAAATCCAATAATGTTTGAAAATTAAAATATAATCATATAGTCTAAAAAAACTTATCCATTTAGGCTCAATATACTCGCAAATGTGTAGCAAACTCATTAAAACTGATTTAATATTAGATATATTTGAAAGGTTTAAAGAAATTTTGTTTTAATACCTGTAGTTTGATTCTTATGGAGCTGAAAAATCGATACTGTATCATCTGATTTATATAATCAGGCTTTTAAATTTTGTCTATTATTAGCAGATTTCCCTTAAGGATATCTCACTAAATAAGTAGATATACCCCGGATTTGAATCAAACTCACGACTCTGAGTTTAAAAACTAAACTCAACGCCAACGCCTTAACATAATGGGTAAGGTGGACCCAGAATAGATATCTATAAATCATTATAACGCGACCATCTCAACGTCGTATATTTATTTCAATAGATACTTTCCGAAAAAAATCCCAAACTTTTAAGCAGGAATATTTTTGGAATATATATAGCATGAATGACTACTATTAATTTCCCGTAGAAGTGTAACATATGATTATTTTGCTTCTGGCACAGACATGCTATACACATCCACATTTACTTTTTATAACTGAATCGCTGAAATTCACATATTGCGTCATTTCTTCGTCCCATTTGCAAATACTGGAGTTAATTAACTTTTATTAAAAACAATCATTTTTAAATAACCTTTTCATTCTGTAACAACAACATTGCTATTCCCGAACCTGACAGAATTCATTAACGATATACCATCCTTGAATCTAATTTTTTTGTGAAAAGTTACGTTAAATATAAAATAATTTCGCTGTTTCGTAGAATTTATGCAAAAATATTTAAAATAAGTATAAAATAGTATTAAAATAATAAAGCAGGAAAACGGGAAAAAAGTTTGCTGAATAGGAATAATCCGTCAAATTCGTTCTGCCTATGTTATGTTCATATTTGTTATTCTTGGAACTCAATTTATATTCAACAAACGGCCACAGGTTTAGTCATTCCGTTCATTTGGAAAGCAATGTGTCCTTGTTGTTTTTCCTCTCCAGTTTAAACCAAGGATTTATTTTTGGTACATTATTTAATTAAAATCGAATTAAATTGAATTCCAATAACAAATCAATGACGTTAATTCATTCCAGTAGTAATATTATTATAACGTCAAAAGTATTTAAAATTCCTGGAAATTCCTATAGAGAATAAGATATATCCACTGCCTCAGTAAATCTTTTTTTAATCTTATTGGAATATGTCTCTTGTTGATTTGTTTCAATACTACATTTTTTTTTCCTGTTATTCATATTTATTAACACCCCTTTGCTATTTAGGAAGGGCTATCAATAGGTTACGACCCTTTCTGTACAGAGCAATTAAGGATTTTAAAGAATCCTAGAAAAAAAATCATAAAATACATGCATAAGGATTTTATATATCACAACAAAACGCTTATAAAATAGTAAAAGTATATTATTCATTTTACTTTATTGTAAAACAACCAGTACCAAAAGTACATGACATAAAGTAAAAATGCACATAATTAAATATTTTAATTAAAGAGAGTCCTAGGGGTAGTGTTTGTCTCTGTGTATGTGTGTGTGTGTGTGTGTGTGTGTGTGAGAGAGAGAGAGAGAGAGAGAGAGAGAGAGAGAGAGAGAGAGAGAGAGAGAGAGAGAGAGAGAGAGACAGAGAGAGAGAGAGAGAGAGAGAGAGAATTTTTAACGGCTTCAGTGAAAAAAAGAAAAAGTCCGTCACGCAGGGGCTGCGTAAACTAAGCAGATTTCCCACGTGAAGTTTTACAATAGAGAAATCTGCCTAGTAATAACCTATTCTCACGAGGACGAATAGTTAGTGAAATGGCCACACTAGCGCTAGTGCGCTCGGCGGAAACTCCCAAACATAGCCAACCACACTCACAATACAAATCCAAATATCTCGGTTAATATTAAAGATACAGAATAAATGTATAGAACAATATTTATAGTAAATTTAATTTGCAATAAGATTGGTTCTATACACTTTTTTGATCCGACGTATGGTAACGGAGATATTTCGAATTTTCGAAAATCCCCCCCTCTAAACCCCCCCTCCCACTGGTTCGATTTTAGCCATTAACGAACTTGATCTTCCTTTTTACATAAAACGATTAAATTCCGAGTTTGGTAACGATCAAACAAAAATTGCGACCGCTAGAGCGTTAACAGACAAATATATATATATATATATATCTATATATATATATATATATATATAGATATATATATATATATATATATATATATAGATATATATATATAATTTTGAACGGACCTCATTTTCGTCATCTCCTGGGTAGGATCGATGGACATTTGAAGAAATTTTTCGAAACTCGCGTCATGAGTACGACCTCAATAGCTGATTTCCCTTAAGGGAAATCTACTAAAAAAAGGAATATTTTTACTAGTGAGTTACAAATGTACTCGGACGTTCTCCCCAGAAAATCTAATTATTAACAAAGAGAATCATGCTTAAAATTCAACACTCACGATGTGAAAGACTTGATCATCATTATTTTATTAGATTAGTAATAAATTTTAGTAGTTGATGTATGAAATAACTGTTTATTGGACATTTTCGGGAATAAAGATAACTGTTTTAGTTTTCAATACAGTTAGCAAATTTCCCTTAACGTAAAGCAGCTGTTGTGGTCGGCCTCATTACGCGAATTTCGAAAAATTTCTCCAAATGTCCAATCCTATGCAGGAGATGACGAAAATGAGGTTCGTTCAAAATTATATATATATATATATATATATATATATATATATATATAAATATATATATATATATATTTGTCTTCTTGGGACTGAGATTTTAATCAAATAGACAAAAATTCATATACATACCTAATTAAGGTAAATAATTTTAATTGAATCCGAAGCCGCTTTATTCGAACTTAAATATCAAATATTGTTTTCAAGAGACATTATACGAAATACATGGAAATGTATTCTAGTCACCTCACCCCCTCCCCTTCTTATATTCTTGGACAACTGAAATTTGATTGATTGAGAAAAAATGTATTCATTTTTTTTTTATTATTTATTTATTTATGGACATCACATCAAAAATTATTCTGATTCATTAAATTCGACATTACTAAATATAGAAAATAGTTTTAAATAAAATTTATATATTATATTCTGATATATTTCAGTAATTCTTTTTCTTTCGGCTGGGTGGTTGACAGACCTGTTTGTTTATATTTCAGACGTTTTCCGTGAGGAGGTTACAAAAATTGACTAACATATTTCCTATTACCGTTAGTATTTATTCACTTAATATTTACGGCGGTATTGAGTTACCAGTATGTAGATTTATATATTTCTAATTTTCACTTGGGAAATCAGTTAGTTTAAGCAGCCTCTGAATGGTGGAATTTTTATTCTTTATTGTAGTACATTATAATCTGTATTATAATAATTATATAATTTTTACATAAAAAAGTAATTCGCACAATTATGGCAGATATTTTATAAGACATAACAAATTAAATAAATGTAATTGTTTAAAATTCCTTTCTAATAATAACAGTTCTTGCATTTTTATTAATCTCTTTTGAACCGCCTGCTGTCAAAAACCGTATGTTCTTTCAATTTACGGTTGTAGGAAAGAAATTAATAATAATAAAATAGTACGTCTAAAATGGTCTATAGGTGAAAGGGTTGTTGCTGGTGTATAGTGGCCACTTTCCAGATGAGGGTTAGACAAATGTTTTTCCGATACCGCCTTGCCAACTGGAGGCGCGAAGGTTACTCAATTCCAGCCAGCAAAACCTGGAGAAAAACCTACCCTTAACTCTCCCAAATACTAGGCCAGCCTTAGTATTCAGTCGGCAAAGAGACACTCTCAGCCAATATTCCTATTTTATGCCCAAGCTGGAAACAAATCAAAATGGGATCTGAAAATATTTTATTTATGTAAATAAGATGGGGTTGCGGGGGACCCAACGGTAGTTAAATATCATTATGATCCGACGTCCTATACCAATTTTATACAGACCCTGAGAACATATAGTCCTACCAAAGATTCTCTGACCGAACTTAGAGTCCATAATTGCTTTATTACTCACACGTTCATGTTATATTCTTACTCAGAAATGAAAAATGGAAGCTTTTCATATAACCTGGGGCCGTATTCTTCAGCGTTTTTTTTTCTCTCAAATAACTCGTTAGTGCATACTAGTCCAAATTAAATAATCTTTCTGTAGAGTAACCAACTTAATTATTCTGATATCTGCAAAATTGCGTTCTTGACTAAAGATGAAATGTGAAGTCCGGCATTGATCGAACTTTGCATTTAATTTCAGCCCCCACGACGAGCGACATATTCATTTTTTTTTACCAAAACCGAACCATAAGAGGACTAAAAAAATCAAAATATATTACGTATTATTGGTCTCTTGAAAGAACGTTTGAAAGTATGTACCTAAAAATATACTTATTGAAATTATTTGCAATGGTATGGTTAAAATAAAATAAACAAATACAGTGATAAAAAATTCCGACACGCAGGGGCTGCGTAAACTAAGCAGATTTCCCACCTGAAGTTTTACAATATAAAAGTCTGCCTACTAATAACAGTAGTAGTAACGAGTCTCTAAACCAATTTCAAGAGAGCCGAATAGCTAAGGAAACGGCCGGACTAGCTTTCGGCGGCAAGTCCCGAATAGGACCGACTTTAGCCAATCTCAACTCAAGAGTTATCAGGCACATACTTAATAAAAATGCAAATATCTCAGTTAATAGTCAAGATAAAGAATACATGTACATAACATTATTTATAGTAAATTTAATTTACAATAAGATTGATTCTATACAAGTTTCGATCCGACGTATAGTAACGGAAATATTTCGAAAATCCCCTTCTTCTAAACCCCCACCCCCACTACCACAAGTCCGATTTCAGCCATTAACGAACTTGATCTTTCTGTTTACATAAAACAATTAAATACCGATTTTCGTGAGGATTAAACAAAAATTGCGACCGCTAGAGTGTTAACGAACAAATATATATATAGATACATTTATATAATTTTGACCTAATTTTCGTCATCTCCTGGGTAGGATCGATGGATATTTGAAGACATTTTTTTCAAAATCGCGTATTGAGTACGACCTCAATAGCAGATTTCCTAGGAGAAATCTGCTAAAACGAAGAGTTGTTTACAGAATGTATACATCTCTTTACTATAGACGAATATTTTAGACTTAACAAGTTTTCCAAACAAACGAAAAAGTATAACATATGAGAAGCAGTATATCCCTTTCTATGAGTGGACCGACTATAATATCCACATACAATATTTACTTAGATATGTCGAAGACCTACTGATTGCTTTTAATTTTTAATTTTATTGCAAAATGGACCATAACAGGGCTAAAAAACTTAAAATATCTTACTTATTATTGGTGTCTTGAAAAAGTTTGAAATTATATCCCAAAAAAGAGGTTGGTCTCATTTAGTTAATAGTTTTTAAAAAAAATTCAGCCTTACTAGTCCTGAGATCACAAAAAGAAATCCATTTTTGAGGTGCTGGATGGTGAAGGAATTATTCCGTGCCCACACCAAGAAGGAGGGTCATGGAGAAATCTGCTATAAAGTATGAGCTGCTCTACGAAGCAAAAAAAGGCAAGACCCTGAGCATAGCCGAAAACCTATTTATAAAGCTAGATAGGATGAAAAAAGGAGGATTGAATATTAATAAGACGGGAGAAGGAACCAGGTTGAGGCATGTCTCGGAAGCCTCTCTCATGGCTCTCCGGTCCCGAGGCCTCAGTCACAGGGAATCCTTGGTTCCTGTCACATCATTGTGAAGAGGTTAGTCATTGTCTCGCTTTTCCATTTTTCTTCTTTTACGTTTTTTGTTTGTATGGCTTTCTGTAGCTCCTCCGGTGGTTGTTCCTTCATTTTTTCATTTTTTGGTTTTTTTAATTTTAATTGGACTATTCGTTTTTTACTATTTATTATATTTTAGACTTTTTAACTGTAAATATTCATTTATTTATTTTAGCTATTTATTGAAATTGTGTGTATATTCTACTGACAAGTTTTTAATTTTTAATTTTAATCTGTGAAAATAGTTTTTCTTATTTCTGTAAATATTCACTGGGACACTAATTTTTAGGTTGTAATTTAAAGTTGTATGTTTTAACTCTTGACCATCGACATGTACATATATTTTCCAAATTTCTCAATTAAATGACATATTGTACAACGTTTTTATGGTATTTGTTTGCCAGCAGGGCACTGATGATGGAGTGTATGCTCTGAAAGCGCTCTGTCACAACGAATAAAGAATAGTGAAGGAACGAGGCGTTTTTTCTTACCTGAGACAAAAAGAAATGGTCACAGTGAAATATTAATTTCATCAGAAAAAAATGAGACTCGTTTCACATTACGATTTAATACTCTATTTTGCTTAGCAAACAATTTCTCATCTCCGTTTAAAAAATATGCATTTAAAGTTATTTAAGAAAATGTTAAACGATTATCTTGATCAAATAAAAAAAAAACTGAATTGGTCTAGGTCTCCTTTTCCTTGTTATCATCGAGAAATAACAAACTTCAAACTTTTATAACAACTTCACTGATTGTTCTGGTTGTTTTTTTCTTGGGAAAACGTTCTGCTGAAGTGATTACCGGAACTGGAGAGTGCAATTGTAGTTGTTAAAGGACATTTGTTTCTAAGGATTACAATATTTCGAAATAAAAATTAATTTATTTTTATAATGCCTTTATTCCAGAGGGTCCATTTTCTGTGGTAAAATCATAGAGAATATTTTGAACATGAACTGGAAGGATAAGGCATCAGGATCCTTGTCTGAATGCTTATTTTCAATTCCCTTTCGCTAGTTTCAAAATATTCGCAATGCAGGTGATGACTTAAACTAAGCAGATTTCTCCTCGATCTTACCAGCTATAATTTATACATAGATACATCGACGACCTATTAATTGCTGACTATTGGAATGATACATAAAAACTACGTGACTAATTTAATAACAAATGCAACTTACTATTCATGAAGACAGATGAAATCTATAGAAAACTGAAGTTTCTTGACTTAGACGTACATTGAAAAGCAGACAGTTGTTTAGTATTCAAATGCATCCAAAATTCAACCTTATCAGGTAGAATGGTTGATTTTTTTTCGAGGCACTGAAATTCAGGAGGATTTAGTTCTTTTTTTTTCACTTTCTCTTCTATGGTGTCTTCACACAAATGACAGTCATATCTTCTCCGGTACACAATCCCGCCACAATACTTTCAATGGGAAGAGTGTAGGGGTAGGTTCACATCCTAACGACTCCGACAAATTGTAAAATTGGTTAAAAAAATAATTATAACATGTGTCAATTCCGCTATTATTTTACAACTGATATACTGAGAAAGGTAATACAAAATAAAACAAATAATAAATTAAAACAGATCTCAGTTTGAAATAAAATTTTCAACATATATTCCTTTGAATTTGATGATGTCATCAATAATATTTAGGATATATTGGATTTACCATCTCCCTTTCTGATTTTCCATAATCTAAGCCTATATTGGTAATTAAAGAATATATCACGATTACTGGACTCTCAAGGTGAAGTATAAGCCTTACATTGATGAGTGAGAAATTGGAATGTTCTAACCATTTTTAAACAATCCACCCCAATGTGTGTTACACCTACTCTCAGTTGCAAATAATTGTGCCTTTTTTATCACTCCGTCCATACAAAAAAAAATATTAATACTCCCAAACTTTGTTAAGTACCAATTCTGATTCTGTTATCCATCCTAAGGGTTAGCTATGTCAGTCAAAGCGTTGGCCTTAATCTCACATAGTGATCACAGAGTGACGAGTTCGATCTCCGGTTGGCCAATAGGAATTATTTATTGACGAAGTCATTAAATATAATTCTTAGACCCATCCTGGTTAGAAAAGGAAGGCAATCTGTCGATAATCAGTTCCAATTGGCCTTAGAAGTAAAAAGCGTTCGTTAATAAATAATTTAATTTAATTTTATCTATCCTATCTACGATTTAAAATCTCTTCAAATACAACCCCCTTCACCTTCTAACAATAATATCCAAAATATAGTAGTTTTATAGCTGCCTAAGAGATTCGCATTACATTAGCTTGGCTCAAATCTCCCATGAGTTGTAACATATAAAAAATGCATTAAACAATTACATTTCATTTGATCTATCTACTTGCAATATAATAAATATAATAGCCTTACGTATGAAATGAATTGCGTCACCCCCTTATATGATAATGGTATATATACATATATATATATATATATATATATATATATATATATATATATATATATATATATATGCGAAACACAAAATGCAGTTCAAAAAAATAATTGTTTTTGATCTTCTGTTCTGTCCCGCGTCTCCTCTTACGATTTTCTCATCACAAATTTTTATCACTTAATATTTCATCATTCGGTTTGGCAGTGTATTCATTAGGGAGTGGAATTGTAAATCTCAAATATCTCCTCTATTTTTTTTTACTTTTACAACAACTAATCTTATCAACGAATCTATATCCAACAATTTTGCTTTTCTTCAATTTTTGCAAACCTATTCATCCGATTTTAACATTAATATTAAAAACAAATAAATACACTATGTCCAGCTGAAACTTCAAGTTTGTTATAATAGTGTTATTAATAAGGGAGAAAATGAGGTGATAGATACATAACAACAGGAAAGTTTAGAGGAATTATTGGTCATTCAACTTCTCTGTATTTTAACTTTATATTAAAGATGGAGTTATAAGTTTTTATGTTCCATTTCAACAGATGCACCTAACCATTAAACTTTTCACTAAGGCTTTGTGATGTAGGAGGATCACAAGTCAATTTCCTTTTGTAATAGACTTTAAGTTTTAATTAAAGGGCTTCAAGAAGTTTAGATGGCACAATACAACAGCTTTCTGCAGAAAGTTATAAAACAGTGCAATACGGTTTAAACTGGAGTGAAGGGATTTTTTACAAACAAAAAGAACTCACTTTTTATATTGGTGACAAACATTATGAAGCACCACGCAGAGAATGTCATCTCATTGTATATTTTTTTATTTCTTGGCCAAAATCTAATGAGTAGTAGTTAGTAATGGCTCTCTTAAGGCTGAAAACAAGGAAGTAGGAATTACACGCTAAGTATCTCAGCTACAAGAAAATGTACCTAACAACAATTGTAGAGCATATTGTTTATTGAGATTGGTCCAATAACAATTTTCGACACGACTCTTAATAACAGTAATATTTTTTTTTTAATCCCTCTATTGCTTGTCCGATTTTAGTCATTAACTAATATGATTTTCAGTGTTGAATTAAACAGTTAAACATAAAGTGTGTTGTTGATCTAATGAACATTTTCCAGTATATAACATAAAAACATAACTTATGACCTCATCAAAGTACGTATTAGCATTAATTAAGTTATGCAGATCCAACGAAAACAAAATTTGGTATATACACTTGTAATGAAAAGTTCCAAAATATTTTGGCTAATTGTAAACGTGCAATGACTAAAACGTGGGGGTTTCCTATGGATGAAAATTTAAAAAATGCAAACATCTCTGTTATTATTCAAAATTCTTAAACGATGTGCATAACAGCATTCATAGAAAATTAAATTTACAATAAGATAGGTATTATAAATATTTTCAATCCGACTGATAATAACAGAGATATCGAAACCCCCCCTTATAAACGTTTGAACATAAAGTTTGTTAACGATTAAACAAAAATTGCCACAGCTTGAGCTTTAACAGACATATATATATATATATATATATATATATATATATATATATATATATACATATAAGATCAATGTACACTTAAAGAGATTTTTCAGAAAATCGCGCTACATTATAACCTTATAGATTTCACTTAAGGGTATTAACAATTTGTTTCCTTTTTCTCTGGCTTTAGATTATCACCCTTCATTTACTTTTTTATTAGGAAGTAAAATTTCTAAAGATGTACTGGTAAATCTTTTTCACCATACTACGATGTAATCACCTGTTTTACACACCTAATTTGCGGTCCGAAAGCTACACTTCGCCGCCCTAGGGCCGAAAATGAATATTTCGCCCTAGGGCCGCAAAATCAGCTGTTTATTATTTTAATTCATTCATTTCATTATATACATTATATTAGTTTGTTTTGCTCGTATTATTGTTTAGTTATTTAGTAATTATGGCTAATAATATATCAGAATCTATAAATAGAAGAGCAAAAGAAATCATGGCAGATTTGTTACCAGCAAAATCAAAAGATAGGTATGACGAAGAGTATACAAAGTTTTTGAACTGGTTAAAAATGGAAAATGTAAAACCTGGAGATGTGAATGATGAAGTTTTACTCGTATATCTCTCGGTCCTATCAAAGCAAAACAAACCCAGTACTTTATGGAGTAAGTAGTCCATGATAAAAAGTTGTTTAGAAGTAAAATAAAATATTCAACTCACCCAAATTCCAAAAAGTATTGCTTTTTTGAAACGGCAATCGGTTGGTTATCAGCCAAAAAAATTAAATGTGTTAAGTGCCACTGAAGTAACAATTTATGTTAAATGCAATGAATGGTTGCTAAACAAAGTAATTTTAGTTTTCGGACTGTTTGGTGCATGCCGAAGAGACGATCTAACAAATTTGAAAGTAAGTGATGTTAAAGATAATGGACACTTTTTTACTGTTTTCCTTAACGATGGTAATCCACACTCAAGACGAAGTTTTACAATCAGTGATGAAGGATGCACATTTAAACCATGCTGTTTAGTACGTAAGTACTTGAACATGCGTCCTCAAAATCTCACATCTGAGAGGTTTTTGTTGCCTACAAAAAAGGGAAATGTGGTGCTCAACACGTAGGTAAAAACTTAATTGCTGCAGCACCAATGAAAGTAGCCCAGTTTTGGGGTCTAGAGAACCCTAAAAGTTATACAGGTCATGCACTTAGAAGGTCATCAGCGACCATGTTAGTTGAGGGAGGTGGTGACTTGTTGACATTGAAGCGCCATGGTGGATGGAAGTCTTCAACAGCTGCCAAAGGTTACATTGAAGACTCTGTGACAAAGAAATTGGAAGTTTCTAACAGACTGTTTAGTAAAGTGAATGAGTCAACGACTTCGACATCAAATATCGATTTTGGAACTATTGAATATGAAAATCAGTCTCTCTTTACAATTGATGATTTATTTGAAGATTGTCAAGAGGATATTTTAATCAGAAACAATCCAACTACGAGTAAAAGTGTGAATGTGTCAAACAAAAAACAAGTAATAGAATCTTCAAAGGGTATTATGTTTTCAAACAACCAAAATTGTACTTTTAACATTTCTATAAATCAAAAATAAACGAACTAACTTTTTTTAGCACTTTGAAATATATCAGTTGTATTAAATGAAACACACATATGTTCATCTCTCTTTATTAACTTACATAATAACATAACGTAAAACAATCCATACATTAAACATGCATAATGTCCCCATAACTACAAGATAACCTTCTAACAAAGAGGTACACTTAACACAAAGAAAATCTTGTTTTTGATTAATGTTATATCGTATTAATATTTATTGTAGTATGGTGAAAAATAGCGTTCGTGCCTCGGCCCTAAGTGCTTTTGCCGGCCCTCGAACTTTTCATGACCTCGACTACGTCTCGGTCAAAAATATCTCGGGCCGGTAAACGCCCACTTTCGGCCCTTGGTACGAAATATACTATTGCTTTGCTAGAAACATCTAAGCAGGATACTTTACGCCGTATGCATGATCCAGACATGAAAGGCGATGGTGGAACCATTTCTGCTACAACTATCTATAGACAAACCTCACTAATTCCCCATCTGGATTTTAGTTCTTTATCTATTAGTTATAATAGGGTTTTTTAGCATTCATAGTTTAGATTTAGTTACTTAGAATTAATTAAATTGTCTACTTAGTATGGATTTCATGTGTAAATCTTTTAGCATTACTTTTGGTTCTGCAAATGGAAATATGCTAAGCCTGCCCGGTACATACAAATCATTATCTCAATTAGCTTGACGTAGTTTCCATAAAATCAATGCTGAGAGCATATTGCATAATTAAACCTCCTTCTGTCACTAATGCATTGACTGAATTATGACAATAAATGTTTCTGAAGCGATAAAGGTGACAGATGGATCCGAGTGGACGCTAAGTATTTGAGAGGCCAAACTTTTATAAAAGGAGCGGTGCTTTTATAAATAAAGGGCAAACAGTGTTCCGTAAATAATATAAAGAAATGCTCTTCTTACATGGCTCACTAATGCACATCCCTTGTTCAAATATCTCAAGTGGGGTAACTTCTTACACTTCTTTACCTCTCGGCCTTTATGTATTGAAAGATTGGCCCACCTGTTGGACATAAATGGGGAATATTTTTACACATTTGAGATTCCTTATTTGAAGTCATCAGAAAAATAAGTAATAATAATTCTGTGGTTACGTATATGATACCAGCTGAGTTAATCGTTGTTAACGACATTAAAAATTAAATTATTTATTAACGCCCACTTTTTGCAACTACGGCTAATTGGGACAGACGACAGGTTACCACACATTTCTAGACATGGTGGAACTAAGGATTTTATTTAATGAATTCTGTCATAAAAGCCACTCTAGGTTTACCATGTGAGATTAAAATCAACGCCTTTACTCACATGGCTAACTTACCCCGACGACATTAAAGATAATGGTTATTTGAAAGGGGTTTCATTATTTCTTATTTTTCACTGTAATTTAATCATCATTCTTTGTTTGAATGTATTCTACGACTACGATTTAATACGCCAGAGATGACAATAGTGACATATTGAATTTCTTATTTCCATAAATATCCTAAAAACATTCTGTTATACTTAAACAAATATGTTTATACCTATAACAAAATAAATTTATTTCTCAATCATTCACCACTACATTCATGGCAACACACCTTCAATAAAACACTTAAATTTAACAAAAGTTTTTCCTTGTCTTCAAAAATATATCTACAATGGCTGTTTAAGTAAGAGATAATTGTCTCCAGACATTGCTTATAAATTTTAAATTGCAAAAGTAGTGTCAGTTGTCGTTAATAATATGTTAGCAGGTGTACGATTATGTACAGACAGAAAAACATTGCTGGTAGCTAACGAAATGTTGATAAGTCAAGTGATTGGAACTTTTCTTCAGGCAAAGCCACTCCGATGAGTATGCTAGATACACAATGAAAGTTTGGGAATATGCATAAGAACTGAACGTTCTACGGAATCATTAACTATTTGAGGAAATTGGAGAGACTTCTTTCACGGAATTACAGGTATCTTGGAGCAAGAACTTATTTGTCACGAAGAACTAATATTGTTAATTTGACAGGAAACGTTTGTGCATTAGCCAAGGGAAATAAATCATATTAGAACAGATGAAAAATTTAGAAATAGAAGTGAAATTTGACAATTCCAAAATTGGTGGAATTCCTTTTTCCAAGTCATTCCACTATGGTAGTCTGCCTTCTACTGCATTTGTAAATATGTTAGACTTATCCTAATTTAATATTCAAGAAAACTTTCAAAGCTGAGTTAGAAATGAATTCTGACTATAAAAGCGTATGAACGGACGATTCAAGAGCACAATTTTGTGTAGGGTGTTGCAACTTAATTCCACAGAATGTAGGAAAACAACCACATATCTACAGTTTGGGTTAAAATTATATTAGAAACGATTAATCTATTAAAACTAATAATTATGAAAAATTCCTTCTTATTTCAAAATCTCACTATGTAATGAAAGTTCTGGAATTCTACCAAAACAAACACAATTATGAAAGAAATCAAAAACCTGCTTATTATTTGAGGAACATAAAGTTTGGCATTATTGGAGCCTACCCAGAGCGGAATTAATTCAAAATCCGATGTTAGCATTATTTGGTTCCACATTCGCAAAGCAAATAATCATGCGATTTTTTATTAAAATTATCGTAAAATAATATATCTTGACTTTTTGGTTCTCTTCAGGCTATATGGCTTCATAAATGGACATAATAGGCTACTAGCCAGCAAATGGTAGATTCCTCTTAAAAATGGTTACATGTGAGTACGTGTGTGTTTGTATGGGGTGTGTTATTTTCTTAATATTTTTTCAGACTAGTCATTTCCAAAACCATTAATTTGCAACTTTGTGTGCAATTGAATTTAAGGGTATTGATAGTCTTATTCAATTCTTTTTCGTTTAGAAATATTGTTTTTTCTGTAATCGTTGAAAAATGGTAACATTACTAAACTGAAATGAGTGAAGAAAGTGAAACATTTTGCAATAGAGTGAAGAAAGTGAATTGCCTTCTTAATTAGTAATAAGTATAAATTAAAAGATAATTTGAAGTTGGAAATAAAATGCTTTTAAATGTTTCTTAACATTGTAAGAATTTATTTTAACAAAATAAATTGAAATGTGAATGAATTATTGGTGGAAATAATCAATATATTTTTAAATTTAAATATAATAATAATTACCTTCCTTGTTTATAACCTGCACTTGTTTATAACTGCACTACTTCACAATCATCACTAGTTGTTTTATAACACAACTTCACAAAGGTTGTGGTGCTTTCACAACCATGCTTATAACCTATCAACAACATACCATAATCTTCACAACAACCTAATTTTGTTCATATTCTGGTTAGATCTGATTATTATTACACGAATACAGAAAAAATGTAATATTACACTCGTGACGAAAGTAGAATTCACAACTCTCGTGAAATTACCACACTCGCTTCGCTCGAGTGGGTAAACGTTTCACTTGAGTTGTAAAATGATCTACTTTCGTCACTTGTATAATAAATAACTAGTCTAGTCTTGTTGTATCTATTTTGTCAATTCACTTTCTTATTAAAAATGTCTGATCCGAATAAATCCAGCAAACAACTTAGGCCTTTATCTCCATTTTGATGGGGATATTTCCTAAGACCTGTGAGCCACTGTTAAAACATTGATGCATTAACTCAGCTTTTGATATATAGTTACTGGACTGCACCCTGAGTTTCATGGCCGTGAGGTAATTGAGACCCGAAATACACAGTATATTAAGATTCACTCTATGCCTGATTTCTTTATTAAGGACTAAATTTCTTAGTGCCTGAGCTGTTGTTAAACATTTTTAATATTGACATTTCAATATTCCTCTTACTCGCGCTTTCTTTTTAATGGCACTTTGAGGCTCTGTATTCTTTCAACTAAATATATTAGTTTCAATTTCTTGTTTGGCTTAAAACTTTTTCCAATATGCTAATTTATAGTTTACTTCCAATATATTTCCGAGGGAGCAGGGAACTTTATGTATAAAGTGATTCGGGATACCCTAAACTACTTCCAACTTAGAAGGCAGGTTATACAAAATTCTCGATAAAGGATTATAAGAGTGAAAGTCATTAAACTCTTAAGAAGTTTATGAATACTCGTAATCTGAAAGTCTACGAAAACTCGCTAAAACAGCCTAAAAGATCGGCCCGTCTAACTGCGTGGGCCGTCAAAGCGTTTTTCAATAGAATAAAATGGGGCTTTATTAGCGCCGTGATTATAATTGGTTAACTCACATTAAAAATATATATATATAACATTTGCCATTTTAGTTTTAAATAAAAAGGTAATTGCTCACAATCAATGTTTATTGATACCAGAAGTACTTGATTTAGTAGTACAAAATATTTTACCATGTTTTTGCTTTAGGGAAACATGAGATTGAAGGCTAGAATTATTAATTTTATATACAGCTTCTTAAGTCTTGTGATTTGGCTCTTTTTTAAAGGTAGAATAAACGAATAAACAATATATCAAAAATGGTACAAAAAGTTGTGTATGAAGAAAAAGTCAAAGAAAACCAGAACACGAAACATAAAGAAAAAACATGAAATAAATTAAATGATAATTTGGGAGTTAAAATTCATAAAAACTTAAAAGGGGGAAAAATACTCATTCAAAACACAGGTCACATAAACAAACAAATACACGCACTTTTAAATATTCTTAATTTTCTTATTAAAATTAGAGGAAATATGTGGGAAAATATACCCATATGTGGGAAGATCTTTAGCTCCTCAGTCTAATGAAACAATAATTAGTATATTATATAAACAGTAGTAGTATATATTAACAATAAATACCTGATGTGAGAATTATATCCATCATACTACAGTGTATCTTAATTACTGGGAGGGCGCTGAAGTTGGGTTTGCTCACTGACTCTAAACCTAATTTTTATTTCGTATTTCTCTGGTCATGTTGAATTTAATTCATTACATAATGTCTGTACGCGTGATTCTGAATACTTGTGTAAGAATTATGAAACTTTTAAATAAATTCTTATTTATTATAAATTGTGAGTCATCATAGTTTGATTTATTTTTAGAAAATATTTTTTGTTTTTGAATTTAATGTAACCCTTTTGTTTCTTTTTTTTTCTTTTTTGCTAATTATTCGTGTTCTGTTTTTTTTCTTTTTTATTAACTTTTCTTTTCCAGTTCAAACTTTTTTTTCTAGTTTAATAGTTTTTATTTAATTAGTTCTTTTTACTTTGTACGTTTTCTTTTCCATTAGTGATATCGCCTATCAGCAAACATTAATATAAAGAAGAATTGCATTCAACATTTTTTTGTAACTTGGTTCTTTGATGAGGAGCGTAAATCGTTCCAAATTGCGTAACACCTAAAAAATAAATAAATAAATAATATAATATTTTACTATAATGAACAATTTTAGCAAATTTCCTTTGGGGGGAAATCAGCTAATGAGGTTGTACTCATGATGGCAATTTTCGAAAAATGCCTTCGATCCTACCTAGTAGGTGAAAAAAATGAGGTCCATTCACGGTTTTATATATATATATATATATATATATATATATATATATATATATATATATATATATAATTATATAAAACTAAGTATCAAGTTGGCGGCAATAAATGGTCCGGGAGAGAGGGTGAAAAATTGAAAATCTGGTATTATACGACAGATCAATGAATATTAAAAAAACAACTTATTTATGTAATTTACTAGATTTCAATTTAGTTATATGCTTTTCTCCACTATCTTGATTATTACCCGAAGTCTTTGTATTTTTTTTTTAATTTTTAACATTCAGGAGACCCCAACCTCTACCCGTGTTATATTAAAAGTAAGCGGTTATATCATGAACGTACTTTATCGGAAGCTTAAATACCAAATAATGTTTTCATTGAACTTTTAATGTGTGAGGTACCTCCTTAACGCGGTGTGAGATGTCATCACTTATGATTTCACGTTTTTAATTCCAGAATGTTTATTTGATCTATACCATACTCGATATTTGCCTTTCTTTTTTTTTATCTTTTCAACACTGAATGATATATTAGTTAATGGCTAAAACTTGACGAGGAGTAGAAAGGGGTTTAGAGGGAAAACGAAAATTCATAATGTTTCCGAACCAATCTTGTTAATTTATTGACACTCTGGTGCTCTACAATTGTTGTTCTATGCCATTTTTTCTCAGTTCGAATAGTAAGTAAGTTATTCGTACTTTATTATTTGCAGTCACTTTCTTGTACAGTAATTGTCCCACTTCTACTTATCGGAATTTAGTAATAGAGAACGAGGTCACTAGTGTGCCAGAACAGCACGTGGGAAATCTGCTTAGTTTACGCTGCCCTTGTGTGACGGGCCTTTTTATCCTGAGTATTCTTTCCGAAGAAAGAGAAGGTTAGTGAGCCATGAAAAAAAAAAAAAAAGTTCGTTAAATGATTATATTTTATTGCTTAATATTAACATTTTATATATATTGGAAACTTGAACATAAATCATACATTTGTTTTAATAAATTACAGAACAGTTCATATTAGTAGTTTAACCATAGTAATATGCGTATGATGGGTATGCGTATGATGATGCGTAGATGGGTGAAGCATAGGCTCCATAGGACGGGTAGGCCCACCACAGGGCACGTTTCTCCCTGTTCACGTCAAGAGGGACAGATGCCACGCAAGCGATGACAATCATCAGGAAAAACTGAAACATAATATAACAATTATATAACATATAATAGTTAATAGTAGCGGACAAGCTGAAAAACAACCAAGGCTACTACAGCAAAGTACGTGGTGTGAGGAGATCTTTCCAGATCAGTTCACAATATTTCCCCTCTGAGGTAATATACAATATTTTTCTACAGTGAGATGTCAACAGGCACATTTCCTATTTAATTTTGGTTTCATTTTATTTTTTTAAATTTCATGTACATGATTAGAAAGGTTATATGTTTCATAAAGTATATCTACAGATGCAGCAATTTTTTAATAGCTTATTTTTTTAATATTTTTATATAAATGATATTTGACAATTAAATAGAACCCTTCGTTGCCTCGATCTGAAGTTGACTTAAGAAACTAAAATGATTGATAACTATAATAAAATAAATTCAAATTTAAAAAGATAAAGTGAGTATATAAAAGCTACAATAGAGGTTCAAATTGAGAGAAATGAAAAAAGTTAACTATTCAAGAACTACTGTTGTTCTGTAACTTTACACGTTTCTATAAAATTTAACCATTACAGCCAAAACTAAAGATCATGTTTTCATGTTGAAATCAGACCTGCAATAGGGGGGGGGCTAGAGATGGTATTCGAAAAGACCACCTTTATGAGAAATATTATAGCACCAATCTTGTAAACTATTATTATTATTTATTTCCTTTTTGCAACTAAGGCTAATAAGGACTGGTTATCTACAGGTTACCACCTTTATCTAAACAGGGTGGGACTAAGGATTTTATTTAATGAATTCCGTCACTAAATACATTCCTTTGCCTAGGTGGGAATCGAACTCGCCACTCTAGGTTTTCCGTGTGAGATTAAGGTCAATGCTTTAACTAACCTGAGCTCTTGTTTACTATTGATCCTCTGCAATGAGTACGTCAAACATATGCATAGGACAACATGTGCAACTTTATTTGAAACTCAAATATTAAAACGAACTACTTGTACCGCCTTGTTTTCAGTCTTCATTGAATCCCCTTTTCTGCTCATCGGCCTCTTGTACAGAAAAAGAGAATATGTGGAGAGATGAGATCAGTAGCGTGTAATACCTGTTCGTGGGAAATCAAATGTCTTCAACCAAATCATAATAATCAACTCTGTCTTATGCGCTGGATTAACGGGTTATTGTCTTCTCATTACCTTACCCAACTCTTAACTTCTGTGAGATTAATTTTTTATCATCATCTGAGCCTTATTTATTACACACTTCTTAATTCCTTAGTAGAAATAATAAATTTGTAATGCTTGTACAACGTTGTTTTACAAATCTTTAACTGATTTTTGGATACACATTTTTTTGAGCCCTGCATTAAAAGGCCTTAAGTGAGGAAGTTTTTAACTTTTTATTTGGCTCTGAACATGAGTCTTATGATATAAACTAATCACCTATTTAATGAAAACTGTATTTCCACAGCCACGTCATGCATTAAATTTTCAAATCTCATTTCGCAGTTATTAACTAAACCGAGTTTAAATTATGCACTTATGATCGTATTATAATTTATTCATTTAATTGGCATTGATATCAATACTTAAATATCTTCAGGATATGAGAAATTATATTTAAAATGAATTTTCGTTCAAAATTTCGAGTAGTTATAAATCGTAACATACTTACCGTAGTATTATTCAATTTAAAATTTCGGTGTATTTGTTTTTTCATAACTTCAGACTTTAATGGTCATTCGCCACTCGCTCTTTTCAGCAGTTGAGAATAATCTTATATTGTTTTTATCACAATTAGGCAATTATTAAATCTATTTTTTTTAGCTCGTAGTAATTCAGTCTCAATTAGGTTCACATTTTTTCTTTTATTGATGAATAGAAATAAATTAGCTTAACCACGGTAAATTCATAGGTTAAAATGTATCAAACTTAAAAATATTACTGTTGCTGGCATAACAATGAATTATTAATTATTTTTATACATTTTATATAGTACGTATATTTAATAGAAATTCTTATTTCAATCACAATACCAAAGTCCGAATATCAAAGAGAAAGTTTATCAAACTTATAAGGACTAGTAAAACTCTATTTAGACTTCAACAAAAGTTTTATCGAAGGATCTGAAGACCAATTTCCTGATCGTGTAGTGCTTTGAACAACTTCCGTTTCGATATTAATTTCAAAGTTCTTTTTTCAATACCAAACTTCATACTTCGATGACAAATATACTTAAAATTACTTATGATTTTTAAATATAAAAGTATAATCGCTGCAACCAGTATGAAACTAAATCAATTATTTACATCATAGTGTGTTGAAGACTTAGTATTTTTGTTCTTTTATTACATAATCAGTATTAGGTAGTTAAACTAGTAATTTGGTAATTAAAAGGATAGGCCACGTAAAATGAAAATAAAGAAGTAAGCGCTAATAACGAAATAGTTGTCTGGTGCAAATCACGACAGTTTCTATACTAATGAATATATTTTAATTACAAATGGTCTTTACCCATTTTTTTAATTATATCTAACTCGTTCTATGCACGACTTCATTCGATATTCACGTCGATTAATTTCAACTTATGCCAATCAAAAGCTTTAATGAGATTTATTTAATTGTATAGATGAATTCGTTAATATGATTTGCTTCTTTATTATTAGAAACTATTTAGCCTATATTGCTTAAAATCTTCTCAATTAGCCTTAGTAGCAAAAAGTTGGCGTTAATAAATCTAAATTTAATAAGAGGAAGCTTAATTGTTTTAATATCAAAATTATTAGTATCTCTAGAACTGCTATTAATTGCATAACACACAAGTAAAAGGCATTAAAAAAGTTGAAAATTTGCATTATAAAGATCTCTAGAAATCAATATTTAATCTTAGAATAATGTATTTTATGATAAAACAGCTTATTGTTAATATGAAATTATTTGGAGATGGGGTTTATTGAAGGCTGAAAACTAAAATAACCCAAATATCTGGTTTAATATTCAGGAGAGAAAAAATGTATGTATTAGATCATTTACTAGAAATTAAATTTAAATTGCTTGGCTTAAATGAGTTTAATGTTACAGCATTATTTTCTGTGTTGAGTCGTGGATTATATTATTTAAAAATGTTACAATAAATTAAATATCCAAATTCATTTTCTTTTTAATATGCTCTTAGTTTCATTTTTAGTATTTCATTTTTATGAATTACGAATGCAGGGATAAAGTCAAAAAATATGTTTCGTTCTTAAAGAGTATTTGATAAACTTTTTAAATTTAATTTCTGTAAACTTATTCTTATTATGTTGCGATGTGGATATGTTATTTTGTTTAGAAATTATAAACTGGTAGTACGAATCATGTTTTTTTTTTGGTTTTTTTAAAAAGCAAGATGTTTATTGAGCTAATCAAACTTATTTTTTTAAACAAACGTTCTTGGGCCCATCAACCTCTTTCTCGTAGTTATTAAGAAAATAATCGTTTCCGTAATGAGTCTGTTATGATCTATTACAATATATGAAATCATTATAGGCCCCAGTAACATGTAAGTATGAATGACTGCGTAATATTAGTTTTTTTTTCCTTAAAATATTGGAAATGACTTACAAGTGTCCTGAGTGTAGCCATGTCTTGTGATGAGTGTTGATGATGAGCAGTGATGAACTGATGGCAATAGAGAGCTGGCACACGGTATATATACTAGTCTCGTACAAGGTCCCACGGCTGTGTGATCGCGTCGCTCTTAATAACGCATTCATCTCACGATCACTCCACGGGCATCCAGTAGAATCCCCTCAAGGAAACATCTCCGTTAACAGCACTAAAATGCATCCAAATACCGCCCTCCTAATTAAAAATAATAATCCGACACGCAGGGGATGCGTAAACTGAGCTGTTTTCCCACACGCTGGCACGGCACACTACCCATCTCATCTCCACATATATTATCTATTTCGAAATAAAAGGCAATAAATGAATAAATTACGGCAAGTAGAAGCGAACGGTTAAAAAAAAAATAAAAAAAAATTCTGACGTCATAATACAAAGTATTTGCATGCATCTCAACTAGTAAAAATCTGCTGAAAAGAAAATCCGGGTTTTTTACTTGGGATAAGACGTTTCATGATACATCTGCTTATTGTTAAATTTTTGATGACTAAAAGTGGGTGTTTAATAAATGCTGAAAATTAAAAAAAATCATTTCGCCTAATATTTATCGTGGAGAAAAATTATATATAACAACTAAAATATAAAATTTAATTTAACAAGATTTGATATATATGAATTTTTGATCCTATTCATAGTAGCAGAAATATATTGAATTTTCCATTTTTTCCCTCTCTAATCCCTCCCTTTCACTCTTTAGTCCGACTTAAGCCGTTAGCGTACTTAAATTTTACATTAAACGCTTATATATGGAATTCGGTAACGATAAAACAAAAATTGCGAACACTAAAGTGGTAAGGATGTATTATAAATACATGCGTGCGTGTGTGTGTGTGTGTGTGTGTGTATATATATATTATTTTCAAGTGGCCTCATTTTTTTCATCTACTAGATAGATTAATGGGCGGTTGAAGACATTTTTTTAATCCGCTTCATGAATACAACCTCAATAGCTAATTTCCTTTAACGGAAATCTGCTAATAAATTTACTTGAAAATCTTCTCTAATTGCCTTATTATTAAATAATATTTTTCCTTTTAAACGCTTTTTCAGTCGTTTTCTGAATTACAATATGAAACATTCATAATGTCGACAACAATTTGATAACACTCGCAAGACTCACACATCTTAGAAAATATCGTTCTCGTTTATGCAGAGTTACTTATTTATTTATTACAATATACCGCATCTACTATTGTCATTAGTGGTTACTTCTAAACGATTTCTAAATGATTTCAGCTAAGAATATTGGGAATAGAGTAACAGGGAGCCTAAGAAAGTCATAGAAATAGATTAAATACATCACTTATGTCGGTGGACTTCTATAATACATAATACAGCCATTAATTTTTGATAATATGAATTTAATGGTGATTTATGTTTTTAGAGTCCCTCAAAATGATAAAATTGTTATTCAGGATTCTGATTAATGAGATAAATATACATACTGATTCTTATGAAACTGGTTTACCATATTAAAGAATAATATTTTTTAGTTTATAATCTACTTTCACCATCGTCTACCTAATTTTACTTCACAGTTATTTTTATTAATAAATCGTATATTAAACAATCTTTTTTCTTTATTTTGCTATTTTTTGAACAAATCTTTAAATGAAATTTATAAATTACAAAACCCTTTTGAAATTGTTTAAAAATTAAACCATTTTAACATTTACAAAAAAAAAAAATTAATGTTTACCCATTATTTTTTTTTTTTTTAAATGAAATTCCAGGTTTGTAGGAATATGCAAATTTAGTTTCAGTTGGTAGAATTATTCAATCAAATGTACCATTTAATAAAATATTGAGATGTACTTTTTTTTTAGTCAGAATGTTTATAAATCCTTACCTCTTTCTTGTATTTCCATGATTGGGGTGGAAGAAGAGAATAATAAAAAAGAATAGAATGCAGTGTAGAATATGGTCCTTTTATTTTACAGCCAAATTAGTAGATTTCCTTTTCATTTTGACGAGCATTTCAGAAATAGTATCCAGTAGCATATGGATAAGCAGAGTAGGCAATGGGAGCTGAGTAGGCAGAGTAAGCATATGGATAGCTGCCTAGCAACACTTGCTTCTTCACTCTCTCGGACTCTTCAGCTGGGAAGGCAAGCACGCAGGCTACAGCCACAACGAGGAAAAGCTGTAAATTAAATTAATATATTATGTCATAAATATTTCTAATTCTATCATAATTACAGACATAATTCTACCATGACTACAGATATTTATATTAAGTTTTAAATAAACGATCAAAAAAGAGAGTAATTCTGTATTCAAAGTTCATTATTCCATAAATTTATTTAGAGATGAACTCACTAAATAAATCCCTACTCCCAATCCCAGCTAGAAAAGGGTCGTGACCTTTAGATTAGTCGCAGGAGCAAAAAGTTAACATTAAAAATATAATTTTTATTCAAGGATTTATTATTAGTGTAGGTTAAAATCTCTGGCATGACAATGAATATGAGTAGACTTTGATAAGAGTTCAATATGAAGGATCGACATTAGTAAACAATTTGAAATACTCGTATTATTTTCTTTAGGTAAAACAATATTCATATTAATTTTTTTAATTCTGTTGGCTAGTTGAAAAATCAGACTCCATTTAAACAGACGATATGCCATCCTTCATTCTCAGTACTATAAAAGTTTATTTATAAACTGACAAAATAAATAAATAAAATCCATAGTCCTAACCAGATGGCAAGCTGTATATTGCCCGTCGCAATTACTAGAAATAAATCAGCCTCCATATAATCAGACGATATGCCGTCCTTCACTCCCAGGACTATAAAGGGTAATTTATAACTTGCCAAAATAAATAAATAAAATCGTGAGTCCTAGCCTGGAGATATGCTGTATATTGCAAGTCCCGAGTAGTCCTAATAAAGTATATCTTAGATTTCTGGTGGCTAGTTGAAAAATGAGACCATTTAAACAGATAATATGATGTCCTTCAATCACAGGACTATAAAATTTAATTTATAAACTGACAAAAAAATAAAATAAAATTCTTAGTCCTAGTCTGGTGGTAAGTTGTATATTCCCCGCCCCGAGTAGTCTTAATGAAGTATATCTTATATTTCTGGTGGCTAGTTGAAAAATCAGACTACATTTAACCCTCCCAGTACCATGGGGTCCTCCCAGGAACCCAGCTCTCGGAATTTTCACGAAAATTTTATGAAAAACTTGACCAATCGAATTGCTACTTTGTGACTTTTCCTTTGAAACGGTTTTGTATCAGATCGTATTAACAGTTTTTATAGATTCTACTAGATAAACCATTAATAATTTATTTATTTCTAAAAATACTTGATTTGGGGTCCTTGCGAGACCCCATGGGAACACGTATAACCTTTTTAATACATTGATTGTAAAAAAATTATTGCTTAAAAGAAATTAAATGTTCAAAATAAAATCAATCTATTCACAATTTTTACATTTAATTACTATTACTATTTATTTTTACTCTCTTTTCTCGTATTTTGGTGAAAAACGGGAAGCTAATTGGTTCTTAGAACGGCAACTGTGCTTACAAGATATGTAAAATGACTCCAATGAGTCAAATCTGTGAACCAATACAATAAACGAAGGATTTTGTTTCTTAATCAATACATTTTTTACAATCAATAAATTCTTTTAATAAATAAATTTCGTACAATCAATAAAATAGTAATAGGTGTGTATTAATTGTAGTCATTTTTCATATTCCTAACTAATAAATTCAAATAAAGTATGTTTTTATATGAAAAACGTTGTAAAAAAGAGTGGGGTCCCGCAAGGACCCCCGTGGTAGTCTGTGATTGTTCGGACCCGTGGTATTGAGAGGGTTAAACAGACAATATAACGTCCTTCACTCCTAGGAATTTAAAAGGTAATTTTTAAATTGCCTAAATAAATAAATAAAATCCTGAGTCCTAGCCTGGTGGTATGCTGTATATTGCCCGTCCCGAGTAGTCCTAATGAAGTAATCGTTTGATTTGGGCGTCTCTTAGCTGGATTATTGGATATCTGAAGATTTTTTTTTCTTTTTTCTGTCTTCCCGAAAATCTCGTAATAATTATAACATAAGTATCTGACTTCCCTCATAAGGAATCTACTAAAAAAAAAAAAAAAAAAAAAAAAAAAAAAAAAAAAAAAAAAAAAAAAAAAACTATGTTGGCGGAGCTATGCAACCTTATTCCATAAATTTAGTTAGAGATGAACACACTAAATAAATCGCTTTTCCCAATCCCAGCTAAAAAGTGTCGTGACCTTTAGATTAGCTGCAGGAGAAAAAATGTGAACCTTAATAAATATAATTTTTAGTCAAGGATTTATTATTCTTTTAGATAATAACTCTGATCTGTCAACGATTTTGAGAAGACTTGGATGAGCATTCAATATGAAGGATCAACATTAGAAAAAAATTTGACATATTAATTTCTTTGGGTCAGACAATGTTCATATTAATGTTTTTAGTTCTGGTGTCTAGTTGAAAAAGCAGACTCCATTTCAACAGACGATATGCAGTCCTTTACTCTCAGTACTATAAACGGTTATTTATAAACTGACAAAATAAATAAATAATATCCTGAGTCATAGACAGTTGGACATCTGTAGAGTTTTCCCCCAAAAATCGAGTGATGAGTATAACATAAGTAGCTGATTTCCCATAAAGGGAATCTACAATGCAACGTCATCACATAGGAGTCATGCTACTATGATTTATGCTTTTCTTCGTAAATATATTAATATTTCTTTTGTATAATTTTTCGTACGATATCACTTTAGTTATTATTATTTTTTGGAGAAAAAATAATTTTTTTTCGTAGGGCATATGTTTTTTTGTCATTGGTGACTAACAAAGACTATTTGATTCTACTGCACGATTTTCAGTGATTGCATTTACAAATAATATTTATTATTATTGATAAAGTAAAATATATTATTTTATTGTAAAATCAATGTATCATTGAAAGAGTACTTTTAAAATTTCAAAAAATATTCATTTGGGATATACAAAGTTATTTGTAGTTATACATGTTTCTTTAATTGTTAAAGGGCCAAATTATGTTATGTCATTTATGTACGTCCTTTTTATGTTACTAAAGCTAATTGGGATGGGTTTTCTACAGGTTACCATCCTTTTCTAGCCAGGGTGGGACTAAGGATTCTATTTAATGAGCCCGTCACTAAATAAATTCCTATTGCCCAGGCGGAAATAGAACTCGCCACTCTAGGATTACCATGTGAGATTAAGGCCAACCCTTTAACTCGCATGGCTAACCGTAGCCCCTTTCGAATTATTTTTCGGTAATGTTTTAATGAAGAATTTATGGGATTTCATTTTTTTAAATTTGTAATTAGCCTTTAATAACTGTCAATCCTACTTGATTATTTCATTATAAGCTGAAATACCACCTAATGTGTTTTGCTCCGCTTCAACACTGCACACCGTTATTACTGGGAGTTAACTAATTGAGAAACACCGCTCTGAAAATGACTTCCTCACTAAATACATTCCTATTGCCCAAATCGAACTCATGACTTTAGGTTTCCCAAGTTCATTAAGACCAATATTCAATTAATAATTAATTTCTGTGTGTAATACTCACGAAGAACTTGATGGAAATCATCTTTGTTGACTCAGTTCAGTGTTAGATCAGAACTAATACCTTTTAGAGAATGATAAGCCTTTATATAGTGTGAGCCCGTCCTTCAGTTTCTGGCACAGGCTTCCAGAGATTCGGCTGGAATTCAAGTCACCGCTGTCCTCAAAACCAATTGCGCCATTCCCCTTCGTAACTAATCATGGACTTAATCCATGATTTTCCTCATTTATACAAATAGAGTTTACTGTTTTGTATTTGTAATCAAGGATTCCATATATATTCTATAAAAAAAAATTCAAGAGCACAGAATGGAAATTCTCGGATTATCCAAAAAAAAAAGTTTTATTTTCTTTTATTGATGCGAGAATCGTAGTTCCTCCTTACTCATTAAATTGTGATTTTTTTAGTCTAGAAAACACTAACACACACTTCTTTAGCCCAAGGATTTTATTCCTGTTTCTGGGAAGAGGAATTTACTTCTTGATCTGGGAAAAACTGTCTCGCAATTGTTGGGATACCTTTAACAAGTATTGTCAGTACATTAACCTCATTATTCCTTTACTAATAAATTATAATTTCAGCTATTTCACATAAACTAAATTGTATTAATTCCTTTAATATAAACTGAATTTATCGTTAAAAAAGCGCTAGAAAACCAATGAAGAAATGAATGAAAAGTTACATCTTGATTTTTTCCCGTCTAAATGTTTCTAAATAACAAACTTTGGTGTCCACGTTATTTGTGGACATAGTAATTCTATACCTTTTAAAATAACTGGAAATTATATGTTTTGTACTTTTTTAACTTACTTAGCTTACTCTAACCGGCTCCGATTCATACTTATTTTACATAAATATATTACACAATTAAACCTCTTACGTTCAGCTCATTTTTCAGGTATTTTCAGATCAAGACTAGTAAGAAGATAATGTTTTAAATATAAAGAATATTAGATACTATAGAATGTAATAATAAAATTTGAAGATGTGTAAGTAGCTGAAATGATGACTCAAAGGATATTGGGCTACTTGGAAATATAAGTTATGTAATGTGTTAAATGAAGTTCTTAAGATTGCTGAATTTGTCAACCATTTATTTGTATATAATGTATTGGAATGTAATATTTACATGGAATCTGAACTACTTCAACCCTACTGTTCAGTAATTTTGGTTCTTTAGTATATGTATACTATGCAGTTGTTATATGTATGTTATAGTACTAAAATGGTAAATAATATTTAATAAAATAACGTTTGAACAAAAGTTCCTTGGTTGGGAGGAGGGTAACTTTATGTTTTCCAAGATTCTTTGACTTTGAACCCAAAGAACCTAAACTAAAGACAATGTGAGTGAAAGATGAGTAAAGTAAATCCATAATGAGTAAGTGGCTAAAATGCAGGCTTAAAGGATCTAAGGCCACTTGGAGTTATAAGTTATGTAATTTGTTACATAAAGTTCTTCAGAAAACTGAATTTGTCTACCAGGAGGGAGAAGTTTCTCTCCAGTATTCCAGAGCTTGGTTTTGCTCCTAAAGTGTTGTGCTTCCAACTGTATTTTATCTGGAGGAAAAATATCGAGAAAACTTTAGAACAATTGTGGCTGCTTTATGAGATTAATTGTGGAAGACATTTGTTTCTGAAATATATTGCGAACCGTCCCGTTGATTCAGGGAAACCGATGTGCATTTTCTTTTTTTACCAAAAGTACTGTTCGAAAGTCTTGAATGACATTGAGATATTTTAGATATTTCAAAGAAAAATACGTCAGTGACGGGGCTTCTGATATACCTATCTAGAAGTATTAATGGTTATATAATTGCCAAGACATACTTATTGTTTACGGCACTTTTGCTCAAAGAAAAATATGAGGTCATAGTTCTTGCCCAGCAACCCATGCCCGATGACTACCTCCATGGCCATGTGGTAGAAGATAAAAAAGATAGTCTGGAGAAAATGGCGACACTGGCATAATGCCCACAAACAGTACTCGTTACATGAATAAGATAATGCTCGCTAAGGAGTAGAAATCCACGAAAGTAGCTGACTGTGGGCGGAAGGAGATCACAGCGGGTAGCGGCAAGCCATGAAGAACCACATTTTATAACAATATGTTTAGTAAATAAAGAAGAAACAAACATCAAGTCCAGCCATCATCGGCCATGATGCCCAGTGCCCAGTGACAAAATGCAGCATCGTCTTTTATATATTAATATTCACCATGGCCCTTCAGGCAATTTAGTTGTAATCATCAAAATATACATGATTATCCCTTATTTATTTCATTCTTTCTTCATACAGTCCACTAATACAACATTTATTATTCTTTGGCATATCTCCCTTAAAGAGAAGTCTCGAATTACTTTGTTCACTTATTTATGGGTTGAAGAAACAAGAAATAGTAGTTATTTCTGAAAAGATACTCACAGCTTCAATCCGAATAATTAATTATCGTCTATCTAGAAAATAAATATGCCTCCTTGACAAAAATATATGTCTGCAATTAATCTCTTTTCTTGAAAACTTAAAAATGAATTATTTTCAGAGGGTGGTAAGAGCGGGTGTATGGTGTAGCTGTAAGTTACAGCCTGTAATTGACGTGATATACACTACTTCAACATCACTCACTCATCTGAGTGGCGTTTAATAAAGTAGTGTTAAAATTAGTAAAATTATCTTTATTTTGGTACTTTAAAAAATGATTAGAAAATACGTTGCTCCAAATAATTTTTTCCCGCTTATTATGTATATGTTATGACTTATTAATTTAAATAATCCGCCAATATTCGAAAAGAATAAGCGAACATTGATGGATACCTTGGTATTTATGTACGAATATTTATATTATGGTAAATATACGAATATTTTGGATACCTTGGCACTCAATATTTTGCCAATCTTTTTCCATTTCGTCTTGTTTGATTATGAATACGTGATATTAGTGCTCTAATAAGATGGAACCTCCTTGCAAACACACACACACACACACACGCAAAGGCTTCCTTGCCTGTCAGGCTGAACTGATATAATTTGAGAGCCTTGTTATTTCTGTCAAAAACTACCACCTGACGGCTATACCTATTCAGCAGTACCTGCCAGGTGTGCCTGAGAGCCTTGTTATTTCTGCCACAAACTACCACCTGACGGGTATACCTGTTCAGCAGTACCTGCCAGTTGTGCCTGAGAGCCTTGTTTTTCTGCCACAAACTACCACCTGAAGGGTATACCTGTTCAGCAGTACCAGTCAGGCGTACCTGAGAGCATAATTATTTCTGTCAAAAACTACCACCTGACGGCTATACCTATTCAGCAGTACCTGCCAGGTGTGCCTGAGAGCCTAGTTATTTCTGTCAAAAACTGCCACCTGACGGCTATACCTATTCAGCAGTACCTGCCAGGTGTGCCTGAGAGCCTTGTTATTTCTGCCACAAACTACCACCTGACGGGTATACCTGTTCAGCAGTACCTGCCAGGTGTGCCTGAGAGCCTTGTTATTTCTGCCACAAACTACCACCTGACGGGTATACCTGTTCAGCGGTACCTGCCAGGTGTGCCTGAGAGCCTAGTTATTTCTGCCACAATCTACCACCTGACGGGTAATCTATTCAGCAGTACCTGCCAGGTGTGCCTGAGAGCCTAGTTATTTCTGCTACAAACTACCACCTGAAGGGTATACCTGTTCAGCAGTACCTGCCAGGTGTACTTTACTATAAAGTTAGGTCAGTTGTGCCTGAGAGCCCAGTTCTTTCTGCCACAAACCTCCACCGGACGGGTAACCTATTCAGGCGTACCTGAGAGCCTAGTTATTTCTGCCACAATCTACCACCTGACGGGTAATCTATTCAGGCGTACCTGAAAGCCTAGTTATTTCTGTCACAAACTGCCACCTGAACCTATTCAGGTGTACCTGAGATTCTGTGGCCGGCCTTAGGTTTGTCATCAAGATTTGAGGTTGTGCTTCTATCCACCGTAGCCCACTCGGCATCCTAATTTATTTGAGTAGCTCCTTGATTAATGAAAAAGTAGTCAACAATGCTAATCAAAGTACGGTATGAAATGAATCAAGCACCACTTTGTGCCAAGAAGGGTTTGTTTTTTTAATGAGTGGATACTTGTCCCTCTTACTCATGAATTATATTCATTTCTAAATTTAATTCATTTGGGCACCTTATTCTTTTAACACTTTGATTAAAAATTAATAAGAAGTATGTAGTACAAGCAATCTTATGACAGAACAAGAAAAATATAATGTGACTGGTTTTCAAGATATCTATACATTTTTCCCTCCTAAATGAGGTCATTCTCTATTCAAGGACGGATGCATGTGAGTAGGTTTTAAAAATGGCTCAGTTATGAATTGGCTTTTTGCGTGATTAGACTACAAAATAAATATTTCTTTACTCGTTCATTAATATTATGAGTCATTTCTGGGAAAAGTAAAATTTCCTCTTCGCCAAGATAATTACATCCGTGTTACAAGTGCAAAACAATAACACAGTCCTGTAACTTGCGTAATATTGAAATATTCCCGTCGGTACTCTAAATTAATTATTATAATAAGGTTTAATATTGATTATTTCCATTATACTAATCATACTAAAGATTGCATTATGATTTCAAATAATCCTTTAAACGCCTTTAAAATTATGGCGAAATAGTTCATCTGAATTTTTACTAATTATTCTCTGGAGTGAGCATATAGTAGGCATATAACCCTTAAGGGAGTCATTAAAACCACGTGACCCCCCTCAATTATAAAGCGAGTCACGCAAATATGAAATCATCATGAACATGCTTGGTTTTGTGATGTTGTGAGACATGCCAGAACTGAGTCAGACAATAAATGCTGCTCAAGCTCCAAGCTAGAAAAATTCCGTCACGCAGGGGCTGCGTAAACTAAGCAGGCTTCCCTCCTGCTTGTATGACACACTAGTGACCTCATCATATATTCTCTACTTCTAAAAACAACATAAATTGTTTTAAATATTTACCCCCCCCCTTTCTGGACAAATTTCACCCTTTAATGACTATGAACTTTTGCGTTCAATTAAACATTTAAATACCGATTATGGTATAAATTGAATAGACATTTTCGAGAAAAGAAATTAAATCGTAATTGATAACGTAATCACAAAACGAACTTAATTCTCGAATAATAAATGTCTCTTAAAAAAAAAAGTGCTTCAGGGTAAAACTGCTTATTGTTAATATTACAGGAGTAAGAGTAGGGGTTTACTGAAGGATGTAAAAAAAAATGAATATATCTCGCTTAGGAATCAAGATAGTGAATAAATTTATATACGAAATTTAAAGAAAATTTAATTTTCAAGAAGATTGGTTCTATACTTATTTTCGGTCCTGTACATAATAACGGAGATGTTTCGAATTTTCAAAATTCTTCCCCTTCCCCGGTCCGAGTTCAGCCGTTAATGAACAAAATTTTTATTTTTGCGAAAAACATTTATTTATTGTGTTTGGTAAAGATCAAACAAAAATTGCAACAGCTAGAAGGTTAACACAAATATATGTGTATATATATATATATATATATATATATATATATATATATATATATATATTATTATTATTCAAAATTTCGGCATTCGAATGTCGACCATTTAATTTACTCATTGAATTTCGGAACATTAATAAGACGATTATAGTATATCAAATACATACATAACCCATTTTATATATATACATATATATATATATATATATATATATATATATATATATATATATATATATATATATATATATCGGTGGGGGAGGGGGGCAAACCATCTAAGNAGCAATGGCATCAAACATTAAAATCTTATCTGTTTGTACATATATTTATCCTATAAAATGCCTCAATAGAATTGAGATTTTTTTTTTGTATATGCATTAAGGGAATTAATATTTTTAATATGCGCTATTTCAGAATTGTCTATCACCCTCAGGAGTGGGGTTTACTTCAACGCCATAACACATAGTAGCCAAAATCTTCATTATTATTAGTTTTATTGAAAAAAGCAAAAAAAAAAATAAATAAATAAAAATGTACCTATATTACGTCGTAAAACCGACGTCCATCGTCATAACATATTTTTTTCACAAGAGTGGTTCGACACTTGCTTTTGTATTGAAGCAAAAATATGAATATTGTTAACAAGGGCTATTTTTCAATTAACTTTCAGTGTGCTTACTTGGAAGCCAAAACTTTTTTTTGAAATAACTTAGTTAGTATTAATTTAAAAAAAAATCAAAATGCAAAATAACCAACTGTGTTTAGAAGGTATTTTCCAATCATAAACAATGTTACAATTGATAATTTTAAAATTGCCGTGTCCCGTCGACGAATTGAAACTCACAATGAGAATGCTGAAATATAATTGGAAAATCTTTTGTATTTTTTTTTTAATGGAATGAATGTTGAATTGGTTAGTTTGAAGACAATTTTTATCATTTCGAAGTTACTTTAAATATCAATTTGTTGATATTCTTCCATTCGTTATTTCATATATTGCGTATATAACAAAAGAAATTGTACAAAAAAGACATCAGGGGTAGGTGTTGGAATAGAAGGGATTAGTCAGTGTTTCCGTTAATATAATAATTATTTTCACCAGAAACCATGTGTATTTCAATGACGCCTAACGCACCCTGGTTTCTTCCAACTTCCGGTCGTCAATGAAAACTTCTCAGGCATTGTAACAGAATTCCTAATTGACTCTAATTTAATTTTTCTAATGATGATAAGATGACTCATTCGACTTTGTATTTTGATAGCAAACGGTATATATATATATATATATATATATATATATATATATATATATATATTTCCTTGAAGGAGCATAACTTTACATATATTCTCCCGATAGGCATTCCATGCTCCACACTTAAATCTGTATTACCGTACATGTAACATATTTCATCATGTTATTGAAATAAAAGGATTATTTACTGCATATGTTAATCCAATCTTTATAATTGGAAAACATTTTGTTTTCAATGACTGGAACAAGGATTTGTTGATACTTCTTTCTTGGCAGTTGCATGTGAATAGCTCAGGGTATACCTATGCGTTATGTAATAAAAATGACGGGATAACTCAGGGCATAAATCAATCCAATCTTTATAGTATCACCATTAAACATTTAACCCGTCAGGTTGAGATGCTGTAGTAGATATATATCTCAACCTGTAGGTTAGAAACAAGTTCAGCTATGTACTAATCAACCAAAAATTTTAAGTCCCTTCATTAGTTAATGATTCGAGTACTAGTGGATTAAGGGTTCAGTCGCCGCTATGATTATAGCCGTATAACAGGACCAGTCGAGCCCGACTAATGGAATTATAGGACAGAAATGATGCCACCATTCTGTATATGAGGCATCGTGGTCCCGTATATCTTAGTAATGACTTTGTTATTGTCGTCATGACGTAATGATGATTATCAAGGGGGAACCTATATCATTCTATAATCATGCGAGCATTAATATAATTAAGCTAACAATCTCAATTAACGTTACTTGCATAGTTGCTATTCATACACTAATCACTCAGCAAAGAGCTAGTCAAAGTAAATTATGCTGGTTACCCAGTGTAATTATGCATTAGGCATTCATGGGACATTTAACAAAACTCAGCAATCTCGAAATTTCGCTGAGAAGAAGGATAAACCACAGGTTTTGATAACATTTGACAATTACAACAGGCAATGTTTCACCGCTCCCAATATAAGCAGATCTTTGTTTCTTTATTTATAGATTATTTGTAAAATATCATTATAAACAGTAATGGAGTGATGACATTACAGTATGATCGAATTCCATTAAAACCCTCATGGTTTGATATATGTTGTCATTTGTTTGTTATTATTTACGTCCACTTTATGCTACTCAGGCTAATCGGGACGGGTTATCTACAAGTTACCACCCTTTTCTAGCGAGGGTGAGCCTAAGGAGTTTATTTAATGAGTCCGTCACTAATTAAATTTCTACTGCCCAGGGCGGGATTCGAGCCCACCACTCTAGGCCTGCCACGCGTGATTAAGACCAACGCCTTAACTCGCACGGCCAACCTGAGCCCCCATATGTTGTGAAACAACATTGGTAGGAAATATAAGTGACAATATATATATATATATATATATATATATATATATATATATATTATTTATATCCCTCCTGAAGAAACCCTGCAGGGGGAATTTATTTGCCACAAGTCCCGGATATCCATTTGTACGTAACGTGAGCTTGATACGTAATAACATTTTTTTTAACGATGAATAAAATAAAATATTTGTAAAATAAAATTATTTACAAAAAAAAGAAAGAAAAAACAAGTTTAATCTTCAATAATGAATTGAATAATTAAATTAACTGTATTTGAGTTTTAAATAATTCAGGCAGTTATACATTTCTTCAGCATATTTTTTTTATTGTGTATTGTATTTATGAAATAGAATTTTTTCTTCAACAGCAATTATTTTTTTGGCGTTATACTTCCGTTTTAAATTCATTTCTTTGGTCCGTTAGTAGTCCGCATTTGAGCAAGTGCCTGCAAGTCTGTTCAGCATTAACTCTCCAATTCCTATATTGCATTCACGATTGTAACTTTGTTTCCACTTAGTTTTTCCATATGCTATGCATCCAAATTTATGGAAAAACAAGTGTTTTCAAAATTATAGCTAATTTTAGCCACGATTGTTTGAGTAAGTATTTTGTGTTTTTCTCCAGTTTTTTTGATACGGTTGGAAGCAGTAACTATTTCAATAATAACAAAACACAAAAAAAAGCGAGTTCTTACGTTTTGTTCGACATGGTGGCTGAAAATCAACAGGCTGCTCTGATCACACTTGAAAACATGAAGGTAACTGTTTTTGGAAGGTTATACTCATTCGTGAGAGCATTCTAGTGGCTTGGACAGGCTGTGGCACGTTCTATAGTGTGCTCGAAGGGCTTTAAAGATAAATAAACGAGTTGAACATTTAAAAGAAAAGAAAAAAAAGAGGTGCACCCTGGAGGGTGCATTAGGAACTGAAGAGTTAAAACAGCAGTTACATTTTGGTTGATCTGTAGATAAAACGATTAAAATAAGAGTTTTTTGTTCCGTGTCCTATTGATAATTGTATCGCGTAATAGTCTATTGATGTTAATTGTTGTTCTAAATACACTTTATTGTCAGGAATAAATAGTTTTAGTTGTTGTCCTTTCGAAGTCATATGCTATTTCTGTATACCATTTATTAATTGAGTCAGTTAGTAATTGTGTTTTTAAGTGTGATTTTGTTGTTTTCTGAAATTGTAATATCTTTTGAGGCTGATTTTGTACCTAAATCTGCGATACTTGTACACACACACACACACACACACACACACACACACACACACACACACACACACACATATATATATATATATATTTCTACGTACCAAGAATCACGTGTTGTTCATTTTTCAATAACCCTAATGTACTGAAATGCGCTCACTGATGATATTAATTGAATTAATATTATTAAGAGAGATTCAGTATTCAATTCGTTTGCTCCCTCCATAAATATGCACCTTAAGAATAAAACTCCTTTGACAGTAGTATAAGTCAATTAGCAACTTACGCGCGGGAGCGTTTAACGTCTATTTAAAATGTAATCAGATTTAGAGAGAACTGTAAACAGGACTAACTTTGTGTATTTTGCTCCCACCGGACCCACCTTTGATGACTAAATATATTACAGTTTCCAGCCGAGGCCTCTTTCTGTTGCCTGCTCTGTCATTAACTATTTAAGATAAACCGCCTGATGCAAATAGGACGAACAATTTAAACAAGAAGTTCCTGACCAAAAATAATCAATTGACTAAGAACAGAACACACACTCACACAGACAGAATCGCTAACCGAATAAGGATAAATATAATTTTCAGTGATCAAGAATATGGCCCTGTTTTTGCTGGAATAAATGACTTTGCCATAGAAATGGTGGTTAGGCTAGTATTCATTTTTACTTATATAATATTACTTACCTACTATATTTTAAAATGCTCTATTTTTTATAATGTAAATAAATTCTTTTATGGTTTTACAAATTTCTTTCATAATTGATATTTTGAAGTTTTCAGTTAAGTACGTGACCCACATCGTTATCTACATTTTCGGACACTTGTTTATATTTATGCAAAAAACGACTATTAAACCTTTGTTTATTTCCGTACACTAATAAGAAGAAATCCTGTTCGGTATATGGTTGTTTAAATCTGAGGGGAAATGCTTATTGTGCTTCTAGTACAAGATATATCCTTGTAAAGATTTAAGTGTACTCTTAGACTTTCACAGTCCTTGTCATTAGAACTATTAAGGTCTTCGGGTATTGAAGGTGTCTTGATGGTGTGTGCCGACGTTTCGCTAGACGTGCTTCTATCTTCCTCAGTGCTTTCTCTAAGACTTAAGAGTTCTATTCCTTCTCAGGGGTATATTGGTCGTCTTGGGCGGAGTCTTCCCTTCCAAGTGGTGTCTTCGGATACTTGGTCCGGTCCGGCCCACTAGTGATCCTCCGTGGTATTTGGTTGTGAAACAGAAGTGTTTTGTTAGTCGGACGATTCTTTCTGGGTTGAATTACTGGTTTCCACAGCTTACTCAGTCTGTATCCATCTTCTCTGTTTATGTTGTTTGGACACTTTGCTATTTCTATTGCTTCTCAGACTATTCTTTCCTGGTAGTCGTTAACTTTCGCCAATACTTTTACTTCATGGAACTTTATCTGGTGGTTCTTTTCCCCAAACGAATCGTATGAAACACGGTCAATACCTAGTAAATCCGAACTCAAATATCGATTTGAGAAACCATTCTATCAAAATTTACTGGGATGAACAAAAAAGAAACACTATTATAGCAGGTATGACGTCTTTATACCCAATTAATGAACCTCAGTCATTTTTAGCGAATTAAAATAGTATTTAGTTATCCAATAATTACTTTAACTTTGTTTCATCAATACATCATTAGTTATTTTATTTTACAAGACAATCAACTCAAAGTAGTAGCGGAGTCATTATAAAGGACGTGATAAAATAGCTCTATTACTTTTTTCTCCCTTCTACTCTGACTGATTAATGAGACAATTATCCAACATTGAAGGTCCACGAAATTTCTATCAAAACAACTTAATTCTAAAATGAGCCTGATTCGAACAACAATTTTAGAGATTTTCCTTTAGAGAAATCTGCTATTGAGGTTGTACTCATGGCGTGATTTGCAAACTTTCCCCACAAATGGTTATCGATCCTACCTAGGAGATGATGAAAATGTGGTTGGGTCAATATCATATATATATATATATATATATATATATATATATATATATATATATATATATTTATATGTGTGTGTGTGTGTGTGTGTGTGTGTGTGTGTATTCACGTGTCTGTTACCGCCTTAGCGCTCGTAATATTGGTTAAATTGCCACTAACGTATTATGTAAAACTAAAAATATAGTTTGTTAATGGCTGATATGTGGCCAGTGGGAGGAGGGTTATTGTTGGAGGAATTTAATAATTTCAAAATATTTACGCTATTATGCGTCGGCTCGAAAATTTCTATAGAACAACTGTTAAGTTCTATAAATATTGTGTTATACATTTTTTCTCTATCATGAATATAAACCGAGGTATTGTCATATATTTTTTTTCGGCCTACAGTAAACCCCCATTCCTTCTTAAGTAATATTAGCAATAACCTGTTATATCACGAATCAGTTCATTCCATTGTTAAATTCTAAATATTGTTTTCATTGAACCTTTACTTTGTGAGGTACATGCAAATATATTTTGTGATGGCGTCATCTGTTAAGATTTTACGTTATTTACTCGAAAATGTTCATTAGATCTATACCATAACCAATATTTGGCAGTTTAATTCAATTCTAAAGGTCATATTCGTTAATGGCTGAAATTCGACAAAAATCGAAGGGAGTGAATTAGAGGGAGAAGGTGGAATTCGAAAACTAAATACATAAGTGAGTCGCATCGAAAAATGTTATAGAACCAATTTAGTTAAACTTTTGATCATCAACAATTGTTGTTCTACACATTGTTCGGGAGTTTAAATATTAAGTGAGTATTTATACTTCCGTGTTTTCAGGCTTCAGTAAATCCACACTTCTATTTATGGGATTTTTTTTTTTTATATAAAATATATGGGGAGAATATATAAATACTGAATCATACAAGCTGGTAGGAAATCAGATCTTAGTTTACGCAGTAACTGTGTGACGGACGTTTAGCAGATTTCCCTTAAGAGAAATCAGCTATTGAGGTCGTACTCATGACGCGATTTTCGAAAAATTTCTTCAAATGTTCATCGATCCTACCCAGGAGATGACGAAAATGAGGTCCGTTCAAAATTATATATATATTTGTCAGTTAACGCTCTAGCGGTCGTAATTTTAGTTTGATCGTTACCAAACTCGATATTCAAACGTTTTATGTAAAAAAACAGATCAAGTTCGTTAATGGCTGAAATCGGACATGTGGGAGGGGGGTATAGAGAGGGAATTTTCAAAAAATCAAAATATCTCCGTTACTATACTAAACATTGTATAGAACAAATCGCATTGCAAATTAAATGAACTATAAATATTGTGACTTACATTTATTCTCTATCTTGAATATTAACCGAACTATTTGCATTTCTCAGTATTCAGCCTTCGGCAAACCCCTACTTCCACTCATGTTACATAAACAATACTCTGTTATGTAGTAAACCACTTATTTGAAGCTTAAATGCCATAAATTGTCTTCAAGAGACCATTATTATACGAGATAAGTGCAAATATGTAATGGTGGCCCCCTTCGAAAGTTCTTAGACGACTAAAATTTGATTAATTGAGATAAAAGTTATTCTGATCCATTATTAATTTCAGTACTAAATATAGTAAATTATTTGCAATGAAATTAATATGTAATCTTTCAGTAATTGTTTTTCTTTCCTGTGAGAAGTTTGTACACCTGTCTGTTTACGTTTCAGGTACTTCCCGTTTTGAGGTTTCTTATTATCGTTTGTATTTATTCACTTGATGTTGACGGTGCTATTGTTTTACCAGTATGTAGATTTATCAATTGTTAAATATCACGAGTAAAATCCGCTTAGTTTACGCAGCCCCTGCGTGACGGACTTTTTTTCAGTAAGTATTAAACGTCTCCCATTGGGGACTTGAATTGACAAGTCAGTTAAATATTTTTTTCAACCTTATCTTCTAAGTTTATTAAATTGTTTTTTAATATAAATGCTCAACATTCTTGTTTTTAACAATTCCTTCTGCTTTATCTATTCAAATTCTTCAACTTGATTATGCAAATGACGTCTGAAATATTCAAATTAGATTATTCAAGCCCATTTATTTGGACAATCGCTCTCCTTCTGATATCATTACATTACTTCTAAACCTTTGTGACTATTTAGCTGAATGTCTGATACATTTGGTGTTAGTCAATGTTAATACTATCATAATGTAATCAGAAATATACACATAATGGAGACACAACTATAAAAGTAAACAATAATTCATCTTTTTTTTTTTTTTGTTGTTGAGTTATAGTATTTAAACTAAAACATTTCTAAAATTCTATTAAAACTTAACGTTATGAATACTATTTAGATAGTATATTGTTTTGCTCTGTGACATATAAATTGACTTTGTTTGGTGTTTAAATATTAAAAATGATTATTGATTTAATTATATATAGTCTTAGGTGCACAATGCTATTAGAAATAATTAAATAATCTACAGTTTATTAATGTCCAAGGTTAACAATGTGATTAATATTATCCAGAGAAAGTAAGTCATCATTTATGGCTATAAACTTCTCCAAGTGCTTCCTCTGTTTAAAGCTAAATTGTGGACATTCCAATATCGAATGTTTTAACCTGTCCGATATAAATTCCAGACGACATTCCCAAACTTCTCCATATTTTATTATTTTAATTTTATTATTTTGATACAACTTCACGTAATCATTGTTTGAAATTCTTAGTTGACCAAGTAATCTTATTTTCTTTATATTCACGTTGAATGTATATATATATTATTTTTTTATTTCCTCAATGAAGTAACCCTTCGTTGGAGTTTATTTCCAACATGTACCCTACAATATAATACATAACTTGTATTTGTAGATTAAAACAAATAGCTTGGAAATGGAGATTTCAGAAGGCCATTTTCGTCATGTATTGCTTTTTTACTTCCGAAAAGGGATAAATGCAGCTCAGGCTCATCGAATATTGTGTGGTGTTTATGGTGATGTCTGTTTAAGTGAAGGTCATCGATCAAAACGGCGCATATATCATTGATTAATATCTAAAATTTATATAAATAAATGCGCTTTGAAAAACATGAAAAATACCGAAATTACTTATCCCCCAACTCTATATATAAAATTAAAGTTGGCTCTAATATATAATAAGAACATCATTATACAAAACTTTAAATAAATAGAAAAGTGAAAATAGACTATTTAATCATAATAATTTACTCATAATAGCTATTCCAATAACTTATTTTCTGGTATTTAATTCTGCAAATTTCCTGAGTTAATTAAATTCTATCCCCAACAGACCATCGGTTTGTTATTTTTGTCTATTTTAAAAGGTTAAAAGGTATCTTTCGTTTAAAAGAAGAGTGCAGTCATGTATGAGATGGGTGTGTCTGTTAGTAGTAAAATTGCGTGGATATAATGGGATATTAGTCAGTTTAAATCTGTTTAGGCACACTTTAGTTTATCCATAATATATAACGAAAACATAAAGAAGATATACCTTTCTTTTTTAAGTATCAGCTGATATTTTCTATTATCTCTGTTCTCCTACAGTTCCCACTGAATTTTCCAAACCACAATATTGAAAATTGACTTATAGTTATAAATTTCCATCTAGGCCCCTAAACAATATGCAACAAAAAGACGTAAACAGCGCACAGCTTACTGCTCCTGTATAGCCTAATTGCAATTAGTGTAAGCATACAGTAGTTTTCTATTCACCTGATTTCAGAGTCGCCGAGAATATTGAACTGAATATATGTAACTAACTGGAATTATTACAAACAATTTCTAAAGCATGTTTTTTTTTTTTTTTTCATAAGTACAACCCTATACATAGACTCTTTTAACAAACTCTTAGAAATATTGAGAGATATAAAAAATCCTTTTAATCCCTGAATAATGATAACCATCAACAAAGAGTTTACTTTACATGTTGTTTATGAAATTATTTTGCAGTTTATTGTCCTGTTACCAATATACAGAAAAATAAAGTCCGTCACGCAGGGGCTGCGTTAACTAAGCAGATTTCTGAAGTGCGTCACGAATTTGCATTTATCTCAAAAGATAAAAATTCATTAAGAACAATATTTTGTATTGGGGATTCAAATGAAATGCTTCGTAATGTAACAGCATTTTGTTAGTAAGACATGAGTAATATGAAGTAAGGGTTTAATGGTTCCGAAAACTAAAAAATTCAAATATCTCGGCTAATAATCGAGATAATGAAAAAAAAAATACATTAAAACATTTACAGAACATTACATTTGTAATAAGATTGGTTTAATACAATTTGTTGATCTGTCGAATAATAATGGAGATGTTAAGAATTTTTAAAATTCATCCCCTCTAAACCCTGTCTCCCCACTTGTCAAATTTTTGCCGTTGACGAACTAGATCTTTCTTTTTTAATGAAACGTTTAAATATCGAGTTTGGTAACGATCAGACAAAAATTGCGACCGCTAGAACGTTATGCTCTCACACACACGTATATATACATATACATCAAATTTTGAAGGGACCTCATTTTCGTCATCTACTAGGTAGTGTCGACGGACATTTGAAGATATTTTTCGAAAATCCCATCATGAGTACAATCTCAATGGTTGATTTTCACAAAGGAAAATCTTGTAAAAGTCACTGTATAGCTGATTAAGTGATTTTTACGACAAAACAGTTTAATAAGTTAAAATCGATTTTGAACAGTTTTTTTTTCCTTTTATACCAATTGCGCTAAAAAATACGATTAACTTTTTAGGGGTTTTAGCAGATTCCTCTCAAGGGAAATCAGCTATTGAGGTCGTAATCATGACGCGATTTTCGAAACATTGTTCCAAATGTTCATCGATCCTACCCAGGAGAGGACGAAAATGAGGTCCGTTCAAAATTATATATATATATATATATATATATATATATATATATATATATATATACATATATTTATATATTTGTCCTGTTAACGATCTAGCGGTGGTAATTTATGTCTGATCGTTACGAAACACGATATTTAACCGTTTTATATAAAAAGACAGATCAAGTTCGTTATTGGCTGAAATCGGACTAGAGGGAGGGGGGGGGTTTAAAGGGATGGAATTCGAAAATTCAAAATATCTCCGTTATTATGCATCGGATCAAAAAATTATATAGAACCAATCTTATTGCAAATTAAATTTACTATATATATATATATATATTGTTATATACATGTATTCTCTATCTTGAATATTAACCGAGATAATTGCATGTTTATGAAGTCTGTGGTCGGCTTTTGTTTGGATTAGGTCGGCCATTTCCGACACTGATCGGCTCAGGTGGAAGCTTCTTCTAACCTTACCTTACCTTCGTTACTTTGTGAGATTTATGCAAATACGTTCTGTTCATACCCCCCCCCCCATTCTTTAGTTATTGGACTACTAAAATTTCAGTTATTAAAATATAAATTATTCTTAATATTCAGAAGCCGTTTCAGTTGGGAATCTATTTTAATTAACTGAAAGATTTCTCATTACCGTTCGTATTTAATCACGGTGGTATTGTGTTACCAGTATGCAGATTTCTCTATTGTAACACTTCACGTGGGAAATCTGCCCCTGCGTGACGGACTTTTAATATACTGCATTTAATGTTTGTGTAATGAGGATTTCTGTGAGAGGGAGGTGATGATAGTCCTATTTCTCTTAAATCCATATATTTTACAAATAGATTAAAAAGTAGTTAACACAAAAAAATATAAACACCATAAAAACTAAATAAACGGGAATGGGACTGGCTATCAGATAAATGGGTATGACAAAGGTCTCTCACCTAGGATTATCCATGGCCAATACATGCTGAGGGTCTGCTCTGCTACAGCACTGACACGCACACCCAGTCCCTGCCTGCCGGACACTGTCCCCCCGGCCTCACCTCTTGCACCGGTCAGCAGAAAACCCCTCTCTAGCACCAGCCAGCCCCACCCAAGTAAACTCATATTAAATAATTAATATCTTACACAATTACCTTATACAAATACATGATTAATAGCTATTAACTAAACACACTACCCTTTACAATTAAACTAAACACACTACCCTTTACAATACCCCCCTCACTGAAAAAGTGTCGCTTCACTCCTGAACGGCACTTTAGAACAACACTATTCGAGGGTCCCGGTACTATGAGTCCAAATTCTCCACCGGCCCCTTAGGGGTTTTCACCTCTACGTGCCGCAACGCTTCCTCCAAAGCGCACCCCGTCCTCAGCCATACTCCGCCGCATCTTGGCCATCCAATAACCGCCACGAAGGTGACGCCTCCCACAAGAAGGGTAGTCCCTAATACGATGAACATCCCCAGGAACAATGTCCATACTCCTCCTCCAGCGCAGTTCCGCAGTTCCTAGACGTGATCTCCGCCAACGTCATCCAAGCTGGAACTGCCCTCCGATGTCAAAGGTGAAGAAACAGCTGTTCACACTTCTGCTTCTGCCAGCGCCTGCAGGAACACACCTGTCGAGTTGTGCCGTTGGGACCTTGCGTGCACTATGCATGCCGTCATGGGCGGTCCTGAAGTCTTCAGTGGCAAGTCTAAGACCACCCATATCTCGTGCGTTGTAGCCACACGATGGACCCTCGCCAGACTGTAGTAGACATTTGGCTCGTCTGCACCTGAAACCAAAGTCACACCCATCGGGAGAGCCAGCTCCACATCCCGCAGGGTTCTCTCTCATTCCCAACTGCGCAATAGGACCCTTGAAAAGATTCCCCCTTTGGCACAACTCCACCCCCCTTACCGTTTCCTCAAGCCTAAGTAACAACTCGAAAGTGGCAAGTTCGGGGTTACGAAGAGAGGCAGTAATGGTTACTGTTTCATTTAAAAGCATCATTGAGGGGGACACTGCTTACCCTATCCCCTCATTCCTGGATGTCCCTCCCTGTGATTCCTGTGATAGGTCCCTATCACTCGCGCAACACCCAACCAAACGAACAGAATTAAAATTTATCCTGTAACCCAGGTACATAGAAATACCTACTCTAAGAGTTTCGACTTCGCTGATTGTAATTCATCACAGGCTCATACGCCTCCTGGACCATCGGGTGCTCTACGATGGCGAAGTTGGTACGGAGACCTTGGCGCAACGTCCCTGGCCAAGTGCGGAGGACTCCATTCGGGATCCTGTGTAAGTTCTCCCGACCTTTCCGACTCTTCTTCACTCCCTTCGGAAACCGTTCCCCCCCTAGGGGCCCGAAGAGTGGAATCCTCTCCTGAATCGCTACTTTCCCCTGGAACGAGGGTACTTTCCTCACTTCCCTCCGTCTCTACCTCAGGGGACTCTACACTGCCCTTCGAGTACCGATCTCGCAACCGTCTGAAGTATTCTCCCAGAACACTACGTTGGGTCTCAGGGGTTGGGCAATCAGGTAGCGGACAACGGACTGCTGATTTTGTACGCACGGGGCATCGGGAATGGCGGTGGCCTGAACTCGGGCCTGGCGCGACTGGTATTGGCGTCATTGGCAAACCCAAAGGCTGTGTCTCCTGAGGGCCCGGTGCTTCTTCTAACAGTTCAGGAGTGACTGCTTCTTCCGACTGTTCAGGAGTGACTACCCCTTCCGGCTGAGTATTCCCTAACACGATCGTTTGCCCCGTTGGGTCTATCGAATTCTCCCCCGGCTCCACGGTTGCAGTCTCCGACATCCCTTCCACAGGGGTCACGCGGCCTGAGGCTGGCGCCTGTGCGCCCTGCGCCTCTTCCTCCTCGCCACACCCTCCAAAGTATTCGTCCTCCAGGTCGTAAGGTGCACCGGGCCACATCTCAAGTATAGACGGCTCTTCCGGTAGTATTTCCGACACTGGTGTAGGTCCATCAACCGCCTGGTTGACCTCTGGAGTCGACCCCTCATCACTTGAGTACGCTTTCTTTAAGCGATTTGCATGGACCACCATCCGACCCCCGGTACTAAGTAATACCTCGTAGGTTACTCGAGACAGTACCTTCACAATTTCATGAGGTCCCGTCCAAGGGCAATGGAATTTTGGAAAGTGGCCTGGTTTTACTGCAGGCACATGCAAATAAACTCGATCCCCGCATTTGAATACACGCTCCTTTAACCTTCTGTTACAATAGCGTGTTCGTTCCGCCCACGTCTTTTCAGCCCTGGCTCTTGCCTCTTCATACGCCTTTGAAAGGCGGTGTCTGAGGTTGCCAACCTGGTCTTCCCAGGCTTCCCCTTCTCTCAGGGGTGACGAGTCACAGAACGACGGGGGAGTCAGCTCTCTACCGAATATCAGGAAATTCGGTGAGTAGCCTGTGGAGGAATGCGGTATTGATCGATATGCCATCAGCGCATACGGGACCCATCTATCCCAATCCCTACCGTCCTTCCTGGCATAGTGTGAAACTGATTCTGTAATCGTACGATGGAGCCTCTCGATCATACCATTACACTCCGGGTGGTAAGGAGTTGTTTGAACCTTCTTTGTTCCCAGTAACTGACACACTTGCCTGAAGAACTTGGACACAAAATTGCGCCCTTGGTCGGTCAGAAGCCTGAGCGGCACCCCATGCCTCGTGACTATTTCTACAAAACCGCGGGCTGATTCTTCAGCTGTTAGGTCCTTAATGGGGATTCCCTCGGCATATCTCGTGAAATGATCTATAAACGTGAGTAAGTACTTGTTACCCTGGCCCGTTTTGGGAAATGGTCCCACCACATCCATCGAGACTTGCTCGAAAGGTGCTCTGGCCATATAAGGGCGTTGGACAGGGACGCGTAAGCCTGCCGGCGTCTTCCTTTTCGAACAGGCCTCACAGCTTTTTACAAACTCTGCCACGTCCTTCTTCCAGCTCGGCCAATAATACGAGCGGTGGACTATGGCAGAGGTGCGTTCAATGCCAGGATGACCCGCCCAGGGGGATGCATGACAATCCGTCAAAACGTCCTTCCTCATTACCACCGGGACGAGCAGTCGCCAATCAGAACCGGTAGAAGTCCCTGGGTCCCAATACAAAACACCGTCCGCGTCCTTCACGACCTGATCCGAACGACTCGTCGTTACCATGGACTGGCACCACGAGTCCTTTTGTTGAGCAGCCAATATCCTGTCCCTACTCCACACACAGCTCTTCAGCTGGGCGACCCTTCTACTCAATGCATCTGCATTGCCGTGATTCTTTCCCGGCCTATGTTCTACTTCATAGTCGAACTCGGTTAACCGCAGAGCCCACCTCGTCAGACGAGCCGATGGATCATGCACTTTAAGCATCCACCTTAAGGCAGCATGATCGGTTATGAGCTTGAACCGCCTTCCTAATAGGTAGCAGCGGTATATTTTTGTAGCCCACACTACCGCCAAGAGCTCCCGTTCCGTTGCCGAGTAGTTAGACTCGGCTTTCTTTAACTGTCGGCTTGCGTAGCTAATTGGTCGCTCTTGGCCGTCTCTCATCTGAGACAAGACCGCACCAATCGCCGATCCCGAGGCGTCTGTTGAAAGGATAAACGGATCTCTAAAATCAGGGTATACCAGGACATTTTCTGAGCAAAGGAACTGCTTCAGTCCTTCGAACGCACGTTTCTGCTCTGGCCCCCACACAAAGGGAACCTTTGGTCCCGTCAAGGACGTCAGGGGTTTTGCAATCTCAGCAAACCCCTTAACAAAGCGTCGGTAGTAACTGGCCAACCCCAGGAACGACCTGACTTCACTGGCGTTAGTTGGCGCCGGGAAGCTTTTCACAGCATCAACTTTGAGTGGGTCCGGCTTGACTCCATCTCGGGTAACAACATGCCCAAGATAAGTTACCTCAGCTACCGCGAAATTACACTTCGCCCAGTTTGCCTTCAAGTTAGCTGATCGCAGTCGACCAAGGACTCCTTCTAACCTTTTCGCGTGACCCTCCGCATCCTCGCTATGGATCACTATGTCGTCGATGTAGACGAAACAGCCGTCGCCCTTAAGTTTGCCTAGCACCTGATCCATAGTTCGTTGGAACGTAGCCGGCGCTCCACACAAACCGAACGCCATTTTCCTGTATTCCCAGTGGCCTCCTAGAGTGGTAAAAGCCGTCTTCTCTCGGTCCTCGGGGGCTATGGGTATTTGGTGGAACCCGCTGGCCAGATCGATGGTACTAAAATACTTGCTCGTCCCTAATTGTTCAAGGGTTTCTTGAATCAGTGGCAAGGGGTACGGGTCTGGTCGTGTTACCGCGTTTAACCCCCTAAAATCCGTACAAAAACGGTACTTTATACTCCCGTCCTGGTTCGTTTTTCTAACCAGCACAACTGGTGCCGACCAGGGACTATCCAAAGGGGTGATGACGCCCTTGGCGAGCATGCCTTCCAATTGTTCTTCCACCACAGCCCTCTCATGGAAAGGGACCCTGTACGGCCGTTTCGCAATCGGAGGAGCGTCTCCTGTTTTTATGTGATGGAACACAGGCAAGCTACACCCTTCCTCCCCAGGTTCCTCAAATACGTCCGAGAAATCCATCAGCACTTGTTCAATCAGGTGCTTTTCCTTCTCTGGCAGATGCGCCAGCTTACCCCTTATTTCTCCCCGAGACAGGGTACCATCCTCGACACGGTTAGGGGCGGATCTGTCTTCCGTACGCAACACGTCTTCGGGGCATATTGCGTAAGCCTTGCCCGCGATCTCACTCTTATTCAACGTTAATTCGGTGGAGGTTTCATTTAGTACCTTCAGCCACAAAACGCTTGAGCTTCCGTCTACCACCACCCGCGCTATCCTCAGACCGCTAGCTGCCACAAGTTCAGGTTCGACCAGCACCGGTCCGTCCGGCTTACGACCTCTTATCTTCCCAGGCACCAAGGCTTCACAGTAAGGGGGGATTACTTCCGCCCTCTGTACCTTCACGAAACGATTCACCTCATCGTAGCCCAAAGAGATTCCTTTCAAGTCTCCCTTCTTCGGTCTACCCTTAGAGATTGGCGCCTCAGGGGATTTAGACAATGCACGACTGCCGACGGCGGGCGTTTCACCTCCCCTCTTTTTGTCCCACTTAGAAACCAGCTCAGCGGTCCGGCGCTTAACCTCCCTTATCCACTGTCTGTCCTTCTCTAACCTGTCCTCATTGACTCTCATCAATTTATTTAATCGCGAAGGGGAACGGGTAGCCTTAATTGACCCAGAGGAAATATCAACCACCGCACCAAATCTCCTAAGCAAATCCATGCCCAGGAGCCCATCGCAGTCAATGTCTACTTCTGCTATCACCACAGGGTGGATAAGGTCGGTCTGGTCCAGTCGCACTCTCACCGATTGCTCTCCACGAACCTCCAACGCCTCCCCGGACACGCCCTTTAATTTACTACTCGGAGGGAGTAGTTCCTTTCCTCTGATAGGCTTCTTGAGGAGTGTGACATCAGCCCCCGTATCTAATAGCATTAGGTGTGGGAGGCCGTCTATGCTCACTTGGACTGTAAACCTAGGCTTTTCCCCTCCTCCAATCCCGTGGAGCCTAACGTCTCTGTCCCCGCCTTTTCTTAGTTTCGACCTGGTTCGCGGGGCTCGACCAGGTCTTGGCCTTTTGGGTTTTCCCTAATAGTGCGCTCTGATTTAACCCTCTGGCGGCATTCCTTAGCGACGTGCCCTGGAGTTCGACATCTATAGCACACGAGCGTCAGGGCCCCCTTTTTGTTACTTATCAGTGCCCCTCGATCGCCCGGAGTGACTGGCGTTGCACATTTACTTGAAAAGTGACCGCTACCTCCACAGCGATAACAAATCACTTCCAACTGAGACCGGGACTTCCCTCGGTCTTGGTGTACCCTACTCATCACCGGCCCTTCTCCCCCGGTCTCATCAATTGCAAACACCTGCCGACTACCCCCCTCCTCCAGCTCAATGGTGCACGCCCTTTCTACTGCTTCTTCCAAGGAAGACGGAGGGAACATCCGTACAAACCGGCCTACATCGCCCCTAAGGCCACTCAGGTACGCCGTTAATACCACGCGATCGATCTGCTCTCTCGCGACCATTTGCTCTATGGGAGACCCCTTTTCCTTCAGAGCTTTTTCACCTATGGCTCTACAGCGGTCCGCGAAAGCCCTGGAATCTTCGCCCTTTTCCTGACGAACGCTACTAAGTTTCATCAAGTACTGTTCCGGTTTCCAGGTATCTTTAAACCTAGCCTCTAACGCGTTTCTAATCGCTCCGTAGGTCGACTGAGGGCTCGTCAGGTCACGACGACTGGCTAAAAACGACGCGGCTGGACCCTTCAACTTCATCCTCACAACCAGGATTTTATCTAAGTCTCCCCAGTTACCGCATTGGGCTACAAGTTCCACCCCTTCAAAAAAATCAGTCACTGAGATTGACCCTGGTTACCGGACCACGGTAATACCATAGTCTGGAGACTCATGTCCTTTCTTACTTGAGCCCGGGGACCGCCCAACATAGTCTCGTTATCAGATTCGGTCACTTTGACTTCTTTACCCGTTAGCGTACTCAGCTGTGTGGACATGCGTTCAAGCTCCCTTTTCAATAATGCTTCCCTCTCCTCGAAAGCCCGATTAGCCTCGACGAGCTGCTCCAACTTTTGTCGAAGTTCCCCTTCCATGCTTACAAAAGGTGAGAATATACGCAATAAGGGAAAAGATTATTTATTTACTACCTCGGGCTTGACGCCCGCGAACCTAAGGCTCTATCAACTGTAGGGTATGAGTAACTGATAAGGCCTCGGAATGAGGTCCGCGAATTTAAAGCTCTCATCAACTATCCTTATCGCCTCCTGTGTCGCTATAGCTAGCCACGCCCTATCTCCCTCTCACTCTTTCTCTATTCTATTCACGCGTAGTTCTTTAAGTAGTTTAGCCCCAAATCGCGTAAACTACCCCGCGCCTGACACCATTTGTAATGAGGATTTCTGTGAGAGGGAGGTGATGATAGTCCTATTTCTCTTAAATCCATATATTTTACAAATAGATTAAAAAGTAGTTAACACAAAAAAATATAAACACCATAAAAACTAAATAAACGGGAATGGGACTGGCTATCAGATAAATGGGTATGACAAAGGTCTCTCACCTAGGATTATCCATGGCCAATACATGCTGAGGGTCTGCTCTGCTACAGCACTGACACGCACACCCAGTCCCTGCCTGCCGGACACTGTCCCCCCGGCCTCACCTCTTGCACCGGTCAGCAGAAAACCCCTCTCTAGCACCAGCCAGCCCCACCCAAGTAAACTCATATTAAATAATTAATATCTTACACAATTACCTTATACAAATACATGATTAATAGCTATTAACTAAACACACTACCCTTTACAATTAAACTAAACACACTACCCTTTACATTTGCAAGAAGAGTGACCGTTTGAATTTGAAGTAAAGTCTGTATGTACACGTTTATATTTCTGGTTGGCTACTAAAACTTGAAAGTGTTTACAAGCTAATACCGCCTAGTTGCCCTCTCTATCACTGTCTAACCGTCCAAATTCCAGTAGAACTACGTGGCGTTCTTTTTTAGTTTGTGAACCTACACCTCATCTTAGGCCGTCCTTCGCGGCTCTATAGTAATTAAGATGAATATGAGCTCTTTTCTTTCAATTCCTTTTCTTCGGTCCTAAGAGCCATCCCATTGTGGTCGTATTAAGGCTCTGGGCGACTTAAGTCACTCTTTTCAACATTTGCCCCTTGAGTTCCCGACCAAGCCTATGGTCTCATACTCAGTAGTATGGGTTTGGCAATGGTATTACAGACCATAATTTTTAAGCCTTATAAGATATTCATAATTCAATTTTACACTGGCCCCTCTTATAATAAGTTACATGGCATCGAGAGCTGTAATGTGATCAGTATATAATTTGCCAAGTTCACTCCCTAATTCTGCATGTTTGTCAGCCAAGATAATTGTCATATTGTCTGCATGTCCTGGTATCCGTTGGATAGTCATTACTTTATTCATTTCTGATTGTAAGTTAGTTATTAGTAGTAATTCCCTGAGACCGTCTCGTGTGTGGGCGAGTTGAGTTATGATCAAGTATTGACTTCATAGAACAGGTGGAGTCAGTAAAAATATGAATGTTACGTCCTGTTGTATGTTAGTAAGAAGTTGCAGTCCAAAAAGTAAGCCTTGTAGTTCTGCAGTGAAGTAACTTGATATGTCCAGTAGTCTATATGTTGGTACTTCGTTCCCTACTTTGCAGCTGAACAACAATTTTCTACATATTACGAGCCATCTGTATATATGAAAAGCCCATACATTAGTTATTCCAGGGAAACAGTGCAGTAGAGGAACTAATCAAAACTGGATGTACAAAGTACAATGCACATTGTTGAGGAAAACATGACTACTATGTACATCTTGTAATTTCATACAGCTCCAGTCAGAATTTAATGGGTTACGTAGTTTCCGTCTCGGTTTCTGTCGTCAAACAGACTCACCACTTCAGACAGGAATATAGCAATGCATAAGTGAACTTGGTCCATCCTAGTGACAATCATCCAGGGCTGCTTTATCAGTGCTTATGTAGCTCTGTGAACACAATACAGTCTGAGGAAAACAAACTCAACAGTGGTGTTTTCCAAGTTTAAAAAAAAAAAAACTACGGAGGATATATAAAGTAACATTTTTAAGCACGACTGATTTCTGGTTACTGAAAATCACGAGAGAGAAATGAATTTCACGTTACTGGATTAAAAATGATTGGATAGGATGAAGCCAGGACTCGTCTATCGGCAAATATAAGATAAAAATGAAAAAAAGATTACTTTGCTGTAGAAGCAGCTCGAGAGGAACCTGATATTAAGTAAAATAAAAAGGAAATTTTGTGGGCTCGCCCAGTGGGTGTGTCAGGCAAACCCCCCTCACGCCTTCAGTATATAAGGTAGGCTATCCCTGCAACAGGTATCAGTTCTACTCAACCAGTGAACAGATATTCTCTACAATGGCCGCCACACTCAAAGTTTTCGTAAGTTACCTATAAATTTATTTATATTCAGAATATAAATAAAAAATATTTATATTGGTCACTAGATCAAGTAAATTCAAGGTAGATAGGTATCTAAGAATATTAAGTAAAAAGGAATATTTGACTAAATATAAATGTATTTTAATTGGGATTTGAAGTTACACTGAATTTTAATTATTCCATCAATTCCATGAAACACTACATTAAGCAAGTTATGTGCTTAAATAAAAACAATCATTTCTCATTAGAAAGAATATCTTATCAAACTTTCCACTTCTTAAACGTACAGGTAGACTTTTCAAATATATTTTTTGATAATTTCACAATGCTGTACTTATAATGTAAAAAAATATTAGCCATAATACATGCATACATTCTACTCTTTGAAATAATGTATGTTTCATATTTCAATATAAACGTTTTAATAACTCAGTTGCATTATTTCAACTTATTGAACTAACTATGTGACTATTTTTTCACAGAAAAAATCTTATTATAAAGAAAAAGTGCAACCATGTTAACAACTGTAAATAAAAAAAAAAAACGTAAATAGAGTATGTTTTTTTGTGGAATCAGAGCACACTATATAATGAGTGAAATTGATATAATGATTAAGTAGCCTGGTTGGTTAGTAGATAAATGATGTTAGTAGATAGATTCTTCAACATTCGTATAACTGGATTTTTTAGTTCAATGATTCCTTCAGATCACTCCTAAAGAAATCCGAACCAAAAATTAGATGCAAACTATAAGGACAGAGTATTCCGATTTTTTTTTATCAATAATTATATTCCAATGAATATATGGAATTGGAGATGAGAATAAATATACATTTTTTAATTATTAAAACATTATCTTTGTATGACGCATGGAATTCATTCTCTGTACTTTTTTGATGGGAAAATAAACATTATAGAAGTCAGAAAAGCTATTGGTAATGAGCTAAAAAAAGAAAGAAAACAGTATCTACCAAATTATCGCAAATTCAAAAAGGTCCTTCTGTGGTTAGTAATTTAATTGTTTCGATAGAAAAATTATTTCGCAGTAACCCAATAAAATCAACAAATCTTTGAGGAATTGTTTTGACTTAGGAATTAACTAATCTTTAAAATGTTCACAATTTCAACAAATAATAATTACAATATTTTCCATTCAAATAAGGTCTTTTTTTATTCTAAATCATTCTAAGAATATATAATGGGCAAGTTTAGCACGCACTTATAGCTTACCATTCCTAAGTGGTATCATATACTTGAGATTTTATGGATTACTTCAGTTATGTGTTTCATTTTAGCTCTTCTTCGTCGTCGCCATCGCTTGCGTCCTTGCCCTGCCAGCTGAAGAGTCCGAGAGGGTGAAGAAGCAGGTGTTCTATGGTGCCTACCCATATGCTGCTGGTGCCTACCCATATGCTGCTTCTGCCTACGCTGCTCCTCTCGCCTACTCTGCTGGATACACTGGATACTCTGCATACCCATATGCTGGATACAGATCCCTCTACTACTAAGCCTTAGGATTAATTTATTAGCAAAACTCCAAAAATGTCTCGGCCATCACCCACAATAAATTTCCGTTTTCAATAAACTCTTTACTTCATTATTTATCCTATGCCTCTTGATTCTACATTATAGAAAGTCCATCACGCAGGGGCTGCTTAAACTAAACATAATTCAACACCTGATGTTTTATAATAGATAAATCTACATACTGATAGATAACACTTAACACTACCGTGAATAGTGAATACTAAGTGAATAAATATACAAATGGTAATGAGAAATTTTTCAGTCAATTTTAATAACCTCCCAAGGAAAAGCGTCTGAATTGTAAACGAACGGGTCTGCCAACCGCTCTGAGCTGAACAGATAGATAGAAATATTCTTCACCGGAAAGCCAACAATTACTGAAATATATCAGAATATGACATATTAATTTTATTGAAAACTATTTACTATATCTAGTACTGTAATTTATAATGAATCAGAATAATTTTTATATAATTCACTCAAATTTTAGTAGTCTAAGAACAAAAGAAGGGGAGGGTCAAAAAAAGGTATTTGCATGTATCTAACAAAGTTAAAGTACAATGAATACAAAATTTGTTATTTAACCTTGGAATGAAGTATTTCATGATATAACAGATTATTATTAATATAACGTGAGTACAAGTAGGGGGGGGGGGTTGCTGAAAATTGAAAAATGCAAATATGTCTTTTAATATTAAAGATAGAGAATAAATGTATATAACAATATTTATAGTTCATTCAATTTGCAATAAGATTTGTTCTACACAATTTTCGAATTTTCCTACATAGATGATGAAAATGAGGTCCGTTTAATGACCTTTAATAATTAATTGTATACACACACACACACACACACACACACATATATATATATATATAATATGTGTGTGTTGCTCTAGCGCTACTAATTTTTGTTTGATCGTTCTCAATCACGCAATTTAAACATTTTATATAAACCTAAAGAGCTGAAATGGAAGTTGTGGGAGGGGAGTTTAGAAAGGGAATTTAGACACAATTTTTTTTCCAAATGCAATTTACTATAAATTTTGTTATATATTTCTTTCTTTATCTTGATTACTTGATATTTCCTATTTTTTATTTTCAACCTTCAGTAAACCCCCACTCCTACCCATGTTACATTAAGAAGTTGTTGTGCCATGAATCACTTTTTTCGAAGCTTAAATAACAAATATTGTTTTCATTGAACTTTTTTGTATTGGGATGACGTCATCAATTTAGATTTTACATTCTTAACAAAAAAATGTTTATTTTATCTATAAAATACTAGATATTGGGTTATTATTTCGTGCAACACTTTTTTTTTATAGTCGTTAATTGCTGAAATCGGACAAGAAATAGGGGGAGGCGGAATATGAAAATTGCAAATATCTCTGACATTATTAGTCATATCGAATGATGTTATAGAATCAATCATATTAAAATATTTGTTTTCTACAATTGTTATTTTATACATTTTTTTTGTATCCCTAGTATTTTGGGAGTTATTCGGCCTTTTTAATTGTTTTCAGGCAATAATTAACCTCTTTTCTACTTATCGTAACTAACCTTTGCTTGACGGACTTTGTTTCAGTGATACTGCGAGTATTTTATAGGCCCATATCCACCAACCCTGGCGTCAAATCAGAAAGTCATTCAGTTCCTTTAACTGCCTAATGGGCACTGCTATCAATTAGCAATTCGAAAGCAAACTAGTTAACTGAATAAACATAGCAAATGATTGGTTATTCCGAAAGTTGAATTTTTATTTTATTTCGAAAACTTATTTCAGTTATAAACAATAATTTTATTGTCTTTTCTCATCGAAAACGAGGACTATACAAAGAAATAATGCGCCATGCTTGTCCGTTACAAAGCTGAATATGAATTCAGCTTGAACCAATCCTTTCTAACGAGTTCATTAGCATTGCTATGTATTTCAGCACTTTAATGAATTAATCAGAACGTGAGTAGAGGAGCCCTGCTGGAGCGACACTGACACAAAACTCCGAGCCAAGAATTCCCGGGCTTGTTTTGCATACTAAAAATCTCAATCCTCCAGGCTCAACCATGAGAATGAGATGTCTCTGCCTCTAGGTACAAATGTCCTTTTTTTTTTTTTACTCAATTCCAGCTGCGTTCCAAATGCATGAAAGGAATGATATCAAATTTCTAATGCTGTCCATTTAAATATATTGTACAATAAAGGCATTTCACCTTACCACTGAAAATTACAATAGAAGATACTTTAGTCATAGAAATGCTGTTACTGCTGCCGAACTACAGCTTAGTGTCTCTTTTAGGTAGTGGATATTATAATGAAAGATTTATATATCTCTTATATTTATATCTCTGTTATGTGTATATCTCTTTGGAATTGTAAGATATAGGTTAGGTGTAGAAACATATGTTTTGCAGATACATAAGATAGGTTTTTGTTTTCTGAGCCATGAGTTGAAAGTGAAGAATAAAGAGACACATTGTGATTAAACATTCTAAACCTCTTTTTTTTTTGTGACTCAAGAAGAGTCTCTAACCTACTCTCTATGAAATTCCTAAATTAAAAATGTGTCTTATGCTATCCCAAAAATTATTATAACATCCACGATTGGATAAAAAATACATCTTTAATACATTGAAAATAATATTCAATATTCAAGGATGGAACACTCCGTTTAATTTACAATTTATTGTAAATTTGTAATGAGATTTATTCCATACACTTTTTCGATCCGATATTTTAGGATATTTTGAATATTAGTTTCAAAATCCCTTCACCCTCTTTCACCTATCGTATTTCAGCCATTAACCAATTTAACCCTTAATTTTACACACAAAGTATAAATATCGATCATTTTTATTTTCAGCTGGTGGTAAGAGTGATGACTCAGGTTAATCAGAAACACTATTTTGCCACTCCTTATAATCTATTCCATAAAAACGCTTAGCGCTTTCGGGAATTAAATTCCCATTCTCGGAGCTACAACCAATAAAACACCATAATTAAGGAGTCTAAAAAATATTTTTCTTAAAAAATGTACATAATTGCTCATATAACAAAACAGTCAATAACACTATAAAATTTATAACAATAAAACGTATATTTAACAACATAGATATAATTAAATTATAATAAATTAATAATGTCTTATTTACTACCTAAGCATGAAAATTGCATGAATCAGCTTGGACGAATCCCCTCGGCCTCAGTGCATAGGCAGAGTTCAGCCCGGTAGCATCTCCATAGGCACGCTTTATGCTCTGACGGTAATTTGGTTCATGCAATTTTCATGCTTAGATAGTAAATAATACATTAATTTATTGTTGTAAATTTTATAGGGTTATTGACTGTTTTGTTAAATGACAAATTATGTATATTTTAAAAAATAACTAGTTTTTAGATTCCTTAATTATGGTGTTTTATAGTTTGTAGCTCTGAGGATGGGAATTTAATTCCCGAAAGCGCTAAGCGTTTTTAAGAAATAAATTGTGAGGCCCCATAAAAAACAGTTTCTGTTTTACCTGTATAAATATTGAGTTTGGTAACGATCCAACAAAAACTGCGACTAGATGTATTATTATTATTTATTAACGTCCACTTTTTGCAACTCAGGCTAATTGGGGCGGGTTATCTACAGGTTACCACCATTATAATATATGTATATACAATATGCGACTAGATGTATATGCCTGATTCTTCTTATTCTGAATACAGTATTAGTATATATTCTTCATAGTTTCAAGCCAAGGGTCATCAATAAAAACACCTTTCTTTCTCCATAAACGTTTTCCACAATTGCACTACACGTTTCGTGGCTTACTTACCCCTCTTTAGGGGCCATTCCTTTCCATAAACAATAAAATTATTTTTTAAAATCTCAATGATAATTCATTGCTACATTGACACACGAATAAGTGTGTACTAAAATAATATACTTATTAAACTTGATTGCCTATTGCTTAGTAACAGTACTTAAGTGATCGTTCCCTCTTACATTGGTTGAAACGATACCACATCCATATAAATATATATAGTTTTGAACGGACTTAATTTTTGTCATCAGGATCAATTCAAGAATATTTTCGAAAATCGCGCCATGAGTACAACCTCAATAGCCTTACGGAAAATGTGCTAAAAATTAACTATACAAGCACTTGTGGTGTGCGTTTGTCGTTTGATAAGCATAATCCAACATATAGGAACACCCATTATATATTGTCAGTAGGTGAACACTCAAGAAAAGAAAAATACATTTAACAGTGTCCAAAGGTCACACTATTATTAAGTCTTTTTAATGTTGTTTTAAAAATAAGAAGCCACGAAGTATAAGAACTTTCGCTATTTGTTATGAGACAAATAGAATAAACTTTTGTTGGAGTTAGGATTTTCTACTCAATTACGCTCTTGCCCTTCAACTGTCGCAAGAAATGGAAAAACTTTTCAACTTTTTATGGAGCAATGCACGTATCCAGAACACTTATTCTCCAAAGAACAAAAACAGCTTCTATACTTTAAATCTGCCGTAATTACATTCTTAATACCTCAAAACACAATTTATACTAGCCTGGTTAATATGCGTGAAATATAGCCACAATTTCCAAACCAATGAGAAATGCTTTAGTGTGCGTTAAGGTTCCTGTGCCTGTACATATAAAATAAAGGCATTCATGGGATTATTATAAGGTTATAAAAAAGAAGCTGTTTGTTTCTGTGGTTCACATACGTTTTAAAGCTCCTTATTATTAAAATGAAATAAGACGGATTTGTTCGTAAGGTTTAAGGGCGAAAAATTACTAGTTGATCATTGCTCTGTAATATATACAACCCACATTTTGCTATCCTCGTCCATATCGCCATTATAACAACATAAACAAGGATACAAAAAACTTACAATTATAAAATGTACTTACAATTATTATAAATAATTTACAATTATTTGTCTAAATTCGTAATTTAGACAAAATTAAACAATTTATTTAGCTCTTTGGAGTCATCTCCAAGGGCCACTGCTATGTCATTGGAAATATTGCATTCGCTTTGAATATCTGTACACATATGGCATTCCATTAATATGTGGTAGACAGTCAAGTCTGTTTTACACTTCCCACAAATCGGGGATTGATCTTTTGTCCTAAGATAACCATGCGTAAATCTTGTGTGGTCTATTCGGAGTCTTCCTAATACGCCTTCATCTCTTCTTGTCTCTTGTCAAGTATTTCCACGGACGGATGGCGGTTTTAATAGTTTTTAGTTTATTGTTCTGGGTTTCGTTCCACATTATTTTCCAGTTTTTAACAATTTCTTCTTTGGGTGGTTGATAGAGTTGTGCAGAAAGTTGATCTCTTTTCCTAAATCCGTGGCAGCTTCAAAGTCTTCTGATACGCCGACTTACGTTAACCTCAAGAAAAGCCCTTCAATAATTATTTTCGTCAATGTGGCAAGCCTGCAATGTATTCTAATTGCCAGTAATGCCTCCTCCAATTCCTGCCTGACTACCATGTCTTGTTTTTGCCCTATAATGCGACACTTAACATATTTTCAGTAATTAATTCCATAGAGAAAACGTTATTAGGGAGAGAATAGTCTTCCACGAATAAATCCACTTTGGTACTCTCTCAGAATGTCATTAGCTATCTTCACCAAACTAATAAGTAGCTGACTGGTCTTAAGTAGTGCTACACCTTATCGATTTAACTATTTAAATTTTATATCGTTTTGAGTATAATGCCAATAACCACTTCTCACTTTTACCCATACATCATTAATAAAAAATGAACTGATAAACCTCCTTCCATAAATAAAATAACATCACATGCATCATCTCAGAAGGGATATATATATATATATATATATATGTTTGTGTATGTGTAAATTACAGGTAAGTCATCATTGGTCAAAGAAATAAACACTCCAATTTCAGTTTATAAAATCCTGTTTTGAGATTACTTCCTACTCCCTCTTAAAGGGTTTCCAGCGAGTAAAAATGTATGTAAATCATTTTTAAAACAACAACAGAATATATATATATATATATATATATATATATATATATATATATATATATATATATATATATATTTATATACATACATATATACATATATATATATAAAGTTAGTTTCTATATCCTTTTACGATGAAGTGAACTTTTACATGAACATTCGTTATGTAGATGATATATTTCTATGTACTCAAGGTAGGGGGATGAGGCCAATGGCCCTTTATAACATATCAATTGCTGCTCTGGATCAGTAAAGTTCATTGTAGAAGTTGAGAAGGAGATGTTTTTAAGTTTCCTAGATTTCAAAATAAGAAGAGAGGTGAATAGTTACTCTTTAAAGATTTACAGAATATCTAGTGTGATTCTTATCACCACACGCAATATAAAATATCTGCGTTTACGTTTTCTTGGACGGCTTATCAATATTTCCCAATCAGAAAAGTATTCCCTCCAGTAATTTTCGTACATTAGGTACTTAGCATTCACAAATTGATACAATGTGAGTTTGGTGGGTAAACTTCTAGAAGGCGACACATGAGAAAAATTGAGATAGCTGCTTATAAAACCCACCAATAAAAAGATTGAACTGTCCATTACCCAATTACCATACAATTTATTAAGATTCATTCATAGTAAGTAGGTAATCTATTGGGAAAAGCAGGACTCAAGATAGATTACCGGAACAAGAGGAAGATCAAAAATCATTTCATCCAAGCCATGATGTATTCCAGATATCCTAACATTTCCGTGAAGCAACTTAAGTACGGCAGAATTTTTACAGTTTGAGGTTTTTTATTATCTACCCAAAAGAAAGAAAATGGACCGCATCGAGAGAAAAGAAATTAAATTGGACCAGTTAACATCCAAAAGGAATATCAAAATAAAAGGAGATAGATTCCCGCCGGAGTCAGTGGCATTCAGTCACCATATCTCAGCTTATTGGTGTGAAGAGCCAGTCTGATCTGAGGACATTCAAGTAAATTCTAGGACGTTAGGTAACGGATCCTACTCTTTACCCGTCTTTGTTATTATCTATTATGTTAATTTAGGTTATATGTGTTATAATTGGGGATTATAATTATTGGCTTTACAATTACGTTTTAAATATTGAAGTTGTGAGTTTTTCAAAGTATTTAGAAACGCGTTGGGCATTCCTGAAATTTGAAGTAGGGTGTGGTCGAGGGCCCCACTCTTGGGTCTCAAATCACTCCCCGACTTGAGTCATACCTGTTGCCAATAATATTTGAAGACAAAATAACAAAGAAAGCTATGTTTATTGGATCCAATAGTTGCTGGTTGGTGACAAAAGTCCAGTTATAAAGAACTACATGAAAACGATTAAGAAAGCCATTTTATTATCAGCTACTCCATTCAGCTAAAACGAAACTTATCCGAAAATTGCCTGCAGTCCAACTGTAGATAGGCAGCGAATTTCCATGTGTTAATCCATAAACCTGTAGGGTGACTGAATGATCCACTGGCACACGCAGCACAGATTCCGACCTGACGACTTTGAACTGTTGTCGATCTCTATCCTATACAGACTACAGTCTATTTCAACTGCAGTACCTCATCTTCAGGAGGATAGAGGTGGGCGTGAACAATTTCTGTGTACTGGCAGTTAATCTGACTGCTTGAGGGGGAACTGGCTCTGGGGCACAAGGAGCACAGATCCTGGTACGTCGACTCAACTGTTGTCGATATACATCTCCATCCTACACAGAATACAGTCCAATTCAACTGCAGTCCCCTCATCTTCAGATGGACTGTGTTAAGTGTGGACAATGTCTGTGGACTGAGATGCCTTGATGCATTGTGGTACCAGCAAGAAAAAAAAACACCTTTGGGACAATAAGTTCCTTTTCAAATTGATTCCACTGGAAAAAAAAAAAAAAAAAAAAAAAAAAAAAACGTCTTGTCTTCCTGACTTAGGGCTAATTTTAATCTTTACTCTGGAACGTACTGAAAGACGTGAAGATTTCTAAAGCAATACTTCTAAGTGAAGATTTTTAAGTGAGACGAGAGATTGCCTTTTAAGAGAAATTGAACCTTAATACGGCAGAATTCCCCACTATAGTGACAAGGCTGAGAGTAAGGAATGGACGGCGCTTGCGCATACCCAACCCTCAGAGCTCATTTGTACTCCGGTATAGCTTCATGATAAGCATCAGATACAAAAAATTTAAATATAATATAGAAATACTGTGGTAGTAAAATTATGAGTAACTACCTATTAGGTAAATACTGATACTTAATATTTAATTCACAGACTTAAACTGCTAAGGCTCTATTGTTAGTTTCATTATGCTCTTAGGGCATTTGAATCTCACAGTCAACCATGTGTGACATCTGGACAAGAATATCCCTTATGCATCTTCACTGGATATAATTAATTCACAATTCATTCTTGCTATAAATAAAATAATACATTGCTGTGCTACGAGTGTCTAATAAAAAAAACTAATTCTTTGCAATAATCAAGACAACAAAATTTTAAAAAATGCAGCATTAATCTGTTACTTCGTTATTCTTCACGTATTTGTAATGCGTAGTCCTTAATTCCATACTTTCCCTGACCAAATTTACTAATTGAATCTTCTGGACTTTGCACGACTTTAGTACATTTATAGCCAATAGTTAACTCATTATATCTAGAAATGTTTTTTCCGAATACATGGTACAGGTCATGGATTTCTGTCCTTATGTTGGCGGAATCAGCTATTGATGTTGTACTCATGAAACGATTTTCGAAAAATTTCCTCAAATGTCCTTCAATCATACCCAGGACACGACAAAAATGAGGTCAGTTCAAAATTATGTCTTTATTTCTAAGTTGGTAATCTGGCAGGGGGACGTGAATTATATTGTCCGATGAATAATAAGGCCACACTTCAACAATAACAATTTATTGAATGGAAGAGTGCTTTCGGCGCAGTCAACTCAAAAACGTGTGTATGTAGAGATTCAATAAAGTGAATAGGAATTAATGTATATGTAAATCTACAATGATATCAGTTTATAACAAGCATTCATCGTGTGCCATTTATTAATAATTTTAAAAAATAATGGTAATTGTAATTTCTTGGTATGCAATTATCGACTATAGATCTCTTTCAACCATTTTATAGCCTAAATCACCAAATTTTTGTTCAATGGCCAAAGTTTGTTAATGTTTATTTTCTGTTTTCTGTATAAGCTTTGTACGAGTGATTTATTTTTTAATTTTCCTAAATAATTTCAGTATTCCAGAAAATTGAAACGCTTCCACTGTTTGTCTAAACTCTGTTATTGTAAACTGTTGTACTTCTCTGGCTCAATGTTTGCACGGTTATATCTCACTGTGACACTCAACTATATTATTCAATTAGTGCTGTTTTCTCATCTTTAGTACCTCCGGTCTAAATATTGTTTATTTAATTGATACAAAGGGCTCCCTTCTGAGTTCAAATCTCTGTGAATATTGGCTTGTTTTCTATAAAATAAAAAAAATATAAAAATAGCTTCTCTAAAAAATATTCTCTAAGGTTCCATGGACATTATTAAATTAGTGTAATAACCAACCGATAGCACATCAGATTATCACCAGCTACAAGAGCAAAGTTTCATTATTGAAATGAATAGAAACACAGTACAAAACAATTACTCTAAAAACATAATTTTTTTAAAAGTGTAAAAAAAACATTTTTCCAATCAGTTGAAAATAATCAATAATTTAAAAAAAAGATAGAATTTCACTGTCAGTGTATTTTATTTATGTTTTATTTTATGGTTATTGAGCTCCATAATAAAATTTATGATTACGATAAGATAAAAAAAAAAAAAAATGTTAAATGTTGATAAATATAATAAGAAAATGAATAAGAAATAGGAAATATAGATAACTGGTATTTCATGTGTTCAGTTGGGCGTGATATTTGTGTGTAAATAGATAGTGACTATATTTGTACAGAGGTTCTATTATAAATTCATCTCTTGTGCATGTTTCTGACTAATGAGTGTTGAATTTTTCTTAATTACACGCTTGTTGAGTTATGAAATGAAATTGTGATGAACATGTAATTGTAATATTCAGCTTTTTAAAAAATCACATGTTGTGGTGTGGTCAAGAAATATAGGATAAAACCATAATTATAATTAGAAAATATGTTTTTTTATGTTCTTCTTTTTGGAGTCGCGTTGTTTAGTTTGGGTTTTTTCTTCTTGCTCTCATCAGGAAGAGAAAAGTAGGAGAAAAAAATAATATTAGAGCCTTGGGTTGTAATTACACGCTCAATTCTTTAGCATTTGTTTACTGGTGGTGGCCTTTTACCGAAGGGTCAGATGTTGGCTTCCAGCTTTTTTTTTTTTGTGCGATTAGTACTGGGTGAAGAAGTGGGTTAAAAATTTCAGTTATTCTCAGTTAATGGTATGTTGGGTTAGGTTTTATTGTTTCTCTCCTTAAATTACGTAAAGTTGGCCGAAAATTTTTTTATTGGAACAATAACCAAAACATCATAAGAATAGTAAAGAGAGAGAACTATAGATTAATTATAATAATATGAAAATGATGATGATAGTATATTTTAGAGATTTAGAAGTAAATAAGAAGATATATAATAGATGAGACAAAATGAAATTTGGTGATGCATGGGGATATTTTTTGAGAGGTGAATTGTGTAGACTGTTTCATTTGACCTAATGTGAATATTGTATATATTAATTATTTTAGGTTTATTAGTATATATTAATAATGTTATTTCTAATGGTTAGTATGTTTATTAATATATAGTATATGCATTGTTTGTTGATTTTTACTTCTTCTGTTTTTTTTGGTTTGTTCTTTGGTATTTTCCCTTGGTTTGTTGATTTTTATTTCTTGGTTAGCTTGTAACTAAATTTTATGTGCATTATTATTTATTATTTGGTGTTTTTGACTTGTGGATTAATGGGTATGGGGGTGCTGTGATTTGCGAACTAAGAATGGTACTTAACTCCATCGTAGCGTTACGCAAGCCCTGTTTCTTTGGCATTCTTCCGTACTAAATATGTTTATCTGTTTAACAACTGGTATTGAATGTTCGCACTGCTAATGAAATTAGGTTGGTCTGTTGTCCTAAGATTGAGACACCCGCCTTCTTGCGGCAGATTACGGTAGAACAAATTGACTCTGTGTTTTGGGCATTGGTAGAAAGCAATGGTTTGGGATGAGGACTATACTAACAAATTACTAGTAATTAAGTGTCAAGTGTGAATTGGGGCCGATTGTGGTAAGAATTGGAGTCAATATAATTGTAGAGGTGCTTAGATTAGTTGTATTTTAGTTGAGAGGGAATGTCTTTTTCTGTTGTATTAACGCACTATTTGAGGGAAGGATGGGAGAGACGAAGTGTTTTAAAAATTAGTTTCATGGTAGTGTTATTGTTTCAGAGGGATCTGTGTCGGATATGAGAAAGTTGAGGAAATTAAATAATGTGTCTGTTTAGAAAGACATATAAAAAAGATATATGTATTGGTTTAAACAATTTATATTGAATTGTTGCTAGGCATTTGGTTCGGTGAAAAAGAGCTCAGATTTTAAATTTTTGGGGAATTTAATAAAAGCGTGACTCGCTATTCATACTTGGTCATGGTGGTGTATTATTGTCAGAGTCCTGTCTGAGATACGAGGCCTGGATTGTTAGAGCTACTTTCTTCTGGGTGGGTGGGCTTATTATGTTTAATATTATAGTCTGGTATTTGTATAGAAACGAATGTGGAGATGTTGGGGAGTATGTAGCACATAATAGAGATTGGTATAGTAAATGTTTAAAGGAGCCTACTTACCGTGGTTGTTGGAGTGGGATGTCGCAATCCAATTACAGATTATGTGGGCCCTGTGTACATGTGGCGCGATTTGGGGCGGGGCATTTTCGCTGTTCGTTATTGTGTGTTTGAGATCTATGTATATCTCTCTCTCTCTCTCTCTCTCTCTCTCTCTCTCTCTCTCTCTCTCTCTCTCTCTCTCTCTCTCTCTCTCTCTCCTCTCTCTCTCTCTCTCTCTCTCCTCTCTCTCTCTCTCTCCCTCTCTCTCTCTCTCTCTCTCTCTCCCTCTCTCTCTCTCTCTCTCTCTCTCTCTCTCTCTCTCACTCTCTCTCCTCTCTCTCCTCTCTCTCTCGATGTCTCTCTCTCTCTCTCTCTCTCTCTCTCTCTCTCTCTCTCTCTCTCTCTCTCTCTCTCTCTCTCTCTCTCTCTCTCTCTCTCTCTCTCTCTCTCTCTCTCTCTCTCTCTCTCACTCTCTCTCTCTTCTCTCCCCCCCCTCTCTCTCTCTCTCTCTCTCTCGCTCTCTCTATCTTTCTCTCTGGAGCTCTCTCTTGCTCTCTCTCTATCTCTCTCTCTCTCTCTCTCTCTCTCTCTCTCCTCTCTCTCTCTCTCTCTCCCTCTCTCTCTCTCTCTCTCTCTCTCTCTCTCTCTCTCTCTCTCTCCCTCTCTCTCCCCCTCTCCCCACCCCTCCTCCCACTTTTCTCTCCCGGCTATATTCACGGTTGGCTTTAGGGACTTCATCTCAAATCGTCACCAGCCTTTTCCGTGCATAAACCATGAGAAGGTGAGTGACTCGAAAAATGGGATTGTTCTAAATCTGTTCTCCCCTTAGTGACTGGAGATTGAAAACAAACATTCAATTTTTAAACTTTTAAAAAAAAAACACGGGGTGCATTAGTTCTCTGAGAAAGTGAATTGAGGGGTACCAAAACGCAAAATTACGTCATAAGCTGTTAGAGGATTCTTGTTGTCAATAAATACCAGCAAAATTTCCACTTAACCATTAAAACCGTCTGGAAAGCTAAATGAACCTATATAATTGAGCTGCTACATATTCAGTTTACTTTAATCACCTTGCTTCCCAACCGCACAATAAAACGTATTTTTGTATTAATTGGTATACTTATAAAAATAATAAATGTAAAAGTGTTTAATAGCATATTAAATTCTTAATGTTTGTCAAAATTTGGTAACTTGTAATATAAAATAAAATTGTTAGAAACAAATATAAATTAACATGCAACTCCTCGATCTCGTAAAGGGCCACTAGGTTTTATTGAGAGGTCAACTTGACGAATCCCAAGGCCAAATGTCAGTATTTCCTTTCTCAAGAAAATGGCCATTTGTCTCAAGATGCCATTCGGGCTCAGAAGGGGAATTCAAATAACTAACCCCCGCACTACTGAATACAATTTAGAGTGCAACCCACGTATATGAATCTGGCATCTCCATTACAAAGGAAAGTATCTACGCCGACTAGACAACTTCCCGATGACGAAGTAAAACTGTTATTACTAAATTAAAGGGCTGTTCTCCAGCTGTTCTAAATAATGAAATCATTTTGCATGCACTAGAGGGGTCAATCATCATATTTTGTAGAATGGAAAATCCAATCTCTCTGTAAAAGAGAAATTAATTCAGACTTGTATGTAAAATAAAAAGTCCGTCCCGCAGGAGCTACGTAAACTAAGCAGATTTCCCACGTCCGGATATAACATACTTGGGTTCTAATCGAGAGGAGGGTAAAAAAAAACCCTTTAAATTCCAAATACTAATAATACAGATCTTAGTGAAAATATGTATAAAGATAAAAAAATTTACACTAAGATTAGTTGAATACCTCCCCCCCCGACATATAATAACGGAGAAATATTGAAATTCAGCCCTTTTAAATCCCCCTCCCTCAGTCCGATTTATCCGTTAAAGAACATGATCTTTAGTTTGTCATGAAACGTTTGTATATTAATGACACAATAAAAATTACGATTTATTATACAAATTAATTTTTATGAGGTCCTTTTTTACTCAAATTACCGGCCCTAGTAGAATTTTAAATATAAGTTATAAAAACCTTTACCTTCATATATAGTAATTTGCATAAAAACATTTAATGAAAATTTAACTATATAGTAACTATGAAATTTCAAATGCAATAGTTTTATGTATATATAGGGAATATTTTTGAAAAACATTTAATAAAGTTTTTACTGTAGTTAAAAGTTTAAAATAAATAATTTATTCATACAACTTTATAAAAACGATAAAATATAAAAATCCCCAACCATGTTAATTATACATGCTCCAGCGTCATAAAAGGAACTTTATCTTCATTTGAATTAGATCAGTATGTTGGAGCATATTTGTCTGTTAGCCCACTAGCAGTCGTAAGTTATGTTTGATCGTTACCGAAAATAATATTTAAATGTTTTAGGCAAAAATAAAGATCAAGTTGGTTAACGGCAGTAATCGGACACAGGGGAGGAATGGTTTAGTGGGGGAATTCCGATAATTAAAAGTATCTTCCATAATAAGGAACGTCGGATCGAAAACGTGTGTAGAACAAATGTTATTGAAAATTTAATTTACTGTAAATGTTCTTTTGTAATTTTTTTTATTGTATATAGAGTTTTCAGATTTCATCCTTCAGTGAACCCCCAGTCCTACTAATGTCATATTAACTATAAGCTGTTATATCATGAACCACTTCATTCCAAGGTTAAATACTGTTTTCATTAAACTTTAGGCAAATTTCCTCTAAGGGAAATCAGCTATTGAGGTTGTACTCATGACGGAATTTTCGAGATTTTTCTTCAAATGCCCATCGATCCTACCTAGTAGATGACGAAAATGAGGTCCGTTCAAACCTGTATATCTATTTATATATATATATATATATATATATATATATATATATATATATATAGATATATATATATATATATATATATATATATATATATATATATATAAAATTGTAACCTCTGTCTGTACATTGATTTTTTTTCGCGAAATTTCACGATAACTTTTCGTTTCACATGTCATAGACACCATAACTGCATTTTGTTTCTTTCGTGTATGTTTGTTTGTTTGTTACCTTTTCACGCATAAACGGCTGAACCGAATTTTATGAAACTTGGTATGTATACTACTACTAACCCAACTTAGACTTTAGGCTATATTAATATTCTCTAAGACAAACAAGAGTGGGGGTTATAAGGGAGGACTGAAATTAAAAATACCAATATTTCGTTTCCTATTGGTTTTTCGGCAAACATGCACATAACAAAAGTTATTTATTTTGTTATTTAGAGTAACATTTCTTATATTTCGTATACCGAAGTATAAATGAGTTATACGCTAAAAATTATAGCGGGAGTCAACAATTTTATTTGCCACAAAAAACTCAATGGAACTAAATAAAACTAGGCACGTATATTAGCACTAACACCCTCATTATAATAAGCCATACGATTTCTAGGGACGGGCAGAAGTGGGGGTTATAAGGGAGGCCTGAAATTAAAAATAGTGATTTGCTATTGGGGTTTTGGCAAATATGCACATAACAAAAGTTGTTTATTTTGTTATTTAGAGAAATTTGCTCAACACGTCTTTTCAATATGAACTACCAGGTACCTAAAATGAAAAAATTGATTCAAATGTATGTCAATATTTTCTCATTAATAATTCATATCTATGCATAATGCACAGGAAACGGGAAATATGACAATATGCAGGACAGTGAAGTCTTACATAAAAAAATAATTTTATTATTAACAAATCCACAGAAACGACGGGTGTAAACGCTAAACACTGGGACGGGTAAATGTCAAAATATTGTGCAAAGTAAAGCCTTGCCAAAAGTATACCATCACCGTTCAGCCTCAAATGAATTCCCGAGCGAAGACAGGTATCTGAGCTAGTATATATATATATATATATATATATATATATATATATATATATATATTGAAAGTTATATATATATAAAATATATTTATATTGAAAGTTTTTAGTTATCTGACCATTAATAATTTTCAATGTATTTTGAATTCGTTAAAACTGTTTTTAATAAATATTATTCAACTCTCTTTAAGAGACTATATTTTTTTAAACATTTTAAGTTATTTTATTATTCAAAAGTGTGTAGTCATTGTATCCAGAGACTTATAAATAGAAGTTTAAGGCGTTTTGCCTAATAGATTGTCTTACAAATTGTCTTTGACATTGAACGTAACTGCATTCGTATTCAAAGAGATCCTGGTGCCAAGAAAGGCGTGCCTGGAGGAGACCTTGCAGAGGAATATATAAGGCTACTGCTGCAATGACAGAGCATCAGTTCGACTGCATCAGTAGAACAGGCTTATAACAACATGATGTCCATCAAATTCTTCGTAAGTGTTTATTAACCAGATGAGATTTTAAAATTTATGTATTACGGTAATAGACCATTGTAATAATTGACTAATAAATTTTAATAATTTTTTATGATTTTGATCATTTGCTTATCATTTCTCTGATATTTACAGCTTTTCCTCGTTGTGGCTGTAGCCTGCGTGCTTGCCTTCCCAGCTGAAGAGTCCGAGAGAGTGAAGAAGCAAGTGTTGCTAGGCAGCTATCCATATGCTTACTCTGCCTACTCAGCTCCCATTGCCTACTCTGCTTATCCATATGCTACTGGATACTACTTGTAAATAATTTATCACCTGTATATTGTTCTGCTCACAAATGTATCGGTCATATCAAACAATAAAATTTCTGTTCTTGTTATAACACTATTGTTTCATTTGAACTAATTTCCATTCATCCCATGTCATTTTATCTAAAAACCAAGTTGTTAATATGATTTTTTTATAAATAGTCAGAAAGAATAAAAACACTGGAAAGCTGGAAACTAAATGTAAAAAATAAAGACTTTTAGGAATCAAAAAGACTTAAGGCGTTGTTGTTCTCTGTGATTTTTTTATACATAGTCAGAAAGAATAAGAGCACATTATTACATTAAACAAATTTAGATGTACTTTAGATTTTCAATAAAACAAAATAAAAACAAAAAAGGATGTATACAAGTTTCTTTAGTATCAGCAATATGTAAATTGTAACAAGATTAATTAAAAAACAAAATCTATCCCTTCCACCTCAAGTTTGAAAGTAAACATTTATATAAAACCAATTGTTTTGCCATAATTCTTTTGTATAACGCTTCACTTCAACAATGCGTTTGGGAACTGTGATTTAATTGTTTATCGTACCTCAACTTTTTAATATTACTCACGCATAAAAAGTATAGCACATCAGAGAGATGGAGACAAATTTTATTTCTTTGGTCAATTTAAATTAATAAAAAATTACAAATGTCGTGTTGAATTTAGGTTTTGAAATAATATGACTTTGACTCTCCTAGTTTCCGAGGTTTTTCTCCTCTGGTAGGGGATTCTTTTAACTTTTGGTATTGAATTATTTTGAGGTCCAATCAATGATCACTGAACTCCCAAAATCCTTTTATTTCTTTATGACATACGCATGTACCAAAGAGCCTGGTGCTGTTCAAAAATTGTTATCTTGTATGCTTCAATTCTCACCTTGATATTGTTTGCTAACCGAGAATACTTATGTTGAGTTATTTGTTTATTTATTTATGTTGAAGTCCAATTAACTAATCTCTAATCAACGTAATATACCATTCATGGCCATAGAAACAAAAACTCGAAGACGAACCCAGAACTTTCGTTCTTAATTACTTAATTTTTAGTATAGCGATTAATTTTCCTAAATTTTTGTTTTGATTTATTACACTTTTTAAATTTAATTTTCATAAGTTTAAAATTGTAGTAAAACACGTCCTAAATATTGATGTAGAAAAATAATAAATATTTGCAAATTAAAACTAAATATAATTGGCAGAAAACTAAGGTAAGCTAACACGAGATTATTTTACATAACAACAACGACCTATTGTTGACATCATGGAAGAACAAAATAAGTTATTTACATCCACTTGGATTTATATTATATTTTAGCGATTTTCCTCTGGAAAGAAGCTACTGAGAACGTGCACAAAATCACGAAAAACAATTCCTTCAAATCTTCGGGAAATATAATGAATTAACAACAAGTATCGTTAGAATTTCGAAATGTCATTTATATATTGTTTTTAAATTTATTGGCTGAAGTTTTCAACATGGAAACGATATATCAAATTTATTTAGCTTTTGCCTAAAAGAGAAAAATTTAGTTCGATGCACAAATCCCCTCATTAGTGTGAATTTATTTTGAAAATTAATTTTATTTTATTAAGAAAATTACTTTCTGTATTTAAATGCATTTGGTAATGTGATGGTAATAGTGTACAATACAATCGTCCTCCATCACTCTCTGACAGAAGCTACACCCATTAACCACAATGAGAGGAGCAGCCTCTCCCTGCCTGGCAAGGAAGCCTAGAGCTAAGGAGGAATGGCACTTGATAAGAAAATAGCCACTGCTATCACTTCACTTTACTTCTGTAGATCTCTGAGCCATTGTCTCTTGAGGTGCCGTGGAGGGGAATATTTATGAGTGGTACTAGAAAGTGCTAGGACGTTTGGATTAGGATGATTGGACAGCCTGCGGAGGAATTTTCTGAATTTTAAGGGAATTAGGTCCTTTAAAAATGGGGTATTAAGATCTTTATGGAGGGTAATGGTTTGTAACATAATATGGAGCATCTACTGTGGTGCGCAGGACTTCGGATTGGAAAGTCTGGATGGGCCTGATGTTCCTAGGTTTTGCTGTATCCCACACTTCCATTGCGTATGTCCGTGAGATTTATAGAACGAGTAAAATGTAATGATTCCAGTCATAAGTCCTAATGTTATAATAGGCTGGGAACTAAATGTAAAAATAAAGAATTTTAGGAAACAAAAAGACTTTAAGGCGTTATGGTACCTTCTCTAATTATAACCTTGCCAGCCTGCTATTTCTAGCACTTTTTATTGATGAGTTATCTCTCATTACATCAAATATAAGTAAATTGTAATCTTCTAAATTTCGCTTTCAATACGCCAGTTGTTAGCAGCAAATAGTCATTTTATTATTTCTGAAAGCTTTCAGAACAAAGGTATCAGTCATAAATCTTAACCTAAAAATAAAATTCACTGGATACTAATTTAAATTTAAGTTAAGTGTGTGAAACGAGTGTGGAGCTTGAACACTAAGTACCCTGACATAAATGATTGCATTTGAAGAAAAATCTTAAGTACTGTAACAGTGAACGGTGCCGTGGAATTCGTATCAAATTAATTTTTCATCTTATTTTGGACCCAATATTTTTATATACTCTCCATATTGTCTTGGCTACGGTCACCAATAAAAAACATTTTTTCGCGTAAACTTTATTGATATGTAGAGCCCCTGAAGAGGTGGTATATAGACCACATATCATGTAGGGCAGAATCAATAAAGTCTAAGCGAAAAATATTTTTCATTGGTGACCCATGCCATGAATATATGAAGGAAATATAAAAAAAAATTAATTTATTGAAAATGGCTATTGGAGAAAAGGAAAGCATCAGCAGGCAATACATTTTTTTCTGTTATTCCAACAATATAGTAAATAAGCACGAAGTTCACTAACTACTCCTTGATCATTAACAAAAGAACTCAATAATAATTAAAAGTCCGTCACGCAGGGGCTGCGTAAACTAAGCAGATTTCCCACGTGAAGTTTTACAATAGAGAAATCTGCCTAGTAATAACCTATTCTCACGAGGACGAATAGTTAGTGAAATGGCCACACTAGCGCTAGTGCGCTCGGCGGAAACTCCCTAACATAGCCAACCACACTCACAATACAAATCCAAATATCTCGGTTAATATTAAAGATACAGAATAAATGTATAGAACAATATTTATAGTAAATTTAATTTGCAATAAGATTGGTTCTATACACTTTTTTGATCCGACGTATGGTAACGGAGATATTTCGAATTTTCGAAAATCCCCCCCTCTAAACCCCCCTCCCACTGGTTCGATTTTAGCCATTAACGAACTTGATCTTCCTTTTTACATAAAACGATTAAATTCCGAGTTTGGTAACGATCAAACAAAAATTGCGACCGCTAGAGCGTTAACAGACAAATATATATATCTATATATATATATATATATATATATATATATATATATATATATATATAGATAGATATATATATATATAATTTTGAACGGACCTCATTTTCGTCATCTCCTGGGTAGGATCGATGGACATTTGAAGAAATTTTTCGAAACTCGCGTCATGAGTACGACCTCAATAGCTGATTTCCCTTGAGGGAAATCTGCTAAAACTGCTATGACATATTGTGATAGATTATTGTGGGGCGCTTCAATGACTCGGATGAAATTTCGTTTAGTTCTTTATACAATTCATGTTGGATTGACATAACAGCCAGTATATTAATTTTGTTTAATATTTTTTAAGTAATATTTAAATTTTATTCAATCGATCGAATTTCAGTTTACATGTTTTTAATATAAACTGAAAGAAATAAAACAAACGCTTTCTTTATTCTTAATTTTAAAGTTGAGCAACTCCAATGTCTTTGCTTCCATGAATGTACAAAAAAAAAACTCTAGGAGAGTAGAAGTAGTGCTCTTGAGGCTTAGAATCGGCCACGCTAAATTAACACACTCATATTTAATGACAAAGACTGACAGACCTACTTACTCAACAATCCCTTGACGATAAGACATATACTGACAGAATGCCGAAAACGACAACACCAGGTCTTCCCCTACGACTTACAAGAACTTTTGACGGAAGGCACCCCTTTAACAACATATTACCCTGAAGGAGGAAATCACAACAATTAGGAAAAGTACCATTTTCAGCCATTCATTTCCAATTGACCATCCACCAACGATGTTCAACACCAATTTTTTTTTTTCTATGTCCAATTACAAAAAGGTTTATCTATTTCACTTTTGTTACTTGTCGTTGTTTTTTGGTACTTCTTATTGTTCTTGTTATTATGTCTTATCTATTTTACTTTTGTTATTTCACTTTGTACAATTTTTGACTTTTGACAGTGCAAATCACCCTTGATGTGATGTCCATAAATAAATGAATTAAGGAAAAAAAAGAACACAGAATATATTGATTTTGGACATATTCATAGCATCTAGATAGCTGCAAATATAGCTTCAAAATGAGATACCAGAAGACCTGTTAGTTATATAATGTTGAAATAAGGGAAAATTCAACATTAACTCTAAAAATACTGGTGTGACGGCCATTCCTTGATGTGGAAGATATATTTATCAGAGTGAAGGTATGAGCTTATCAGATCTCTATGGCGCCCATTGACGTCAGGAAATTACTACACCTCCAGTACAGTCCTATTGAGGCGATTCGTCTTATGCTTCAGATTACCTGCCTCTCTGCTCACTGAGATAGGAATCTTACAAAAACTCAACCCAATTTATTCTTCACTTTGTAGCTCTTTGGCTCGAATCCCATATCTAATTCTGAGCTCTTTCCTTTATTTTGTATACTCTAATTACGTTCATATTATTCATACATTTACTTCTCCCGCTTCATGCATATTTTTAGAAATGTAATTACTGTGACTGGCTGCCCCCCGTATAAGCTTATTTATCCATTCATTCAGTCTCCCAAGTTGAAAAATTATGTGAAAGAACATCAATACAGGACGAAAATGTATCAATATTTTTCATAATCTTATTTAGAATATTCCAGGAAAAAATACAAGAAATGAACATATTTCTTGACCAAGTTCATCTCCTAGTTACAAATAAAAAATAACTAATTAATCATTGGTCCAAATACAAATAAACTTAGTTAGGTATAATGACTTTTGTTGGTCAAAATAAATGATAAATATAAGGGTTTCCTAAACCAGGAAAAAATATTTATTTAAATTTGGCTCAATTTGATTGATTTCATCGTGCATAAATTGATCTCAATACTCAGAACTGAATGTTTGAAATACTATTACTATAACTTCCAAAGAGAAGTATTACTAATGTATAATACACACATATATATATATATATATATATATATATATATATATATATTAGTTACACACACATGCTTACATCTAAAAACAAACATAAAGTAACAAAAGATTAAAAGTTAAATACAAGTACGGGAACGGACATTTTATAGTTAAATATGACCGAGACATTTGTGAGTACAAAAACAAACATCTAAATTTGTTTGTTTGTTATCATCTAAAATGACTTTGTCTCTTTGACTAGTCGTCTCTGTGAGTCCGTGTTCTTGGTTTGCCGAAGCATTACAAGATACAATTTTTTGAAAACCAGGCTTTTTGGTACATATGTCATGTACAAATAACAAGGAGTTTGGGAGTTCAGTGATCATTTGTTGTGCCTCAGTATAATTCAAAACCAAAAGCTAAAAGAATCTCCTACCAGAAGAGAACAACCCTCGAAAACAAGGACAGTGAAAGCCATATGATTTCAAAACCTAAACTCAACACGAAAATTGTAATTTTTATTTTTTTTTTAAATTAATTTAAATTGACCATAGAAAAAAAAATTGTCTCCAACTCTCTGAAGTGCCATAATTTTTATGGGTAAATAATATTAAAAAAAGTCAAGTTAATGAACAATTAAATCACAGTTCCAAAACGCGTTTTTGTACTAAAGCATATACAGAATTATGGCAAACCAATTGGTTTTGTAAAAATGTTTTAAATGTGAAGTGGTAAGAATAGGTTTTGTTTTTTAATTAACACTTCAATACACGCGCCCCCTAGTGAGACATAAATACATGCGTGTCATCTGTCAGATGACTGTTCACTTATTTGTCAAAAGTGAATAATATAATTGTTTTTCCGCAATTTTTCAGGAATAATGGTGCATAGATAAATGAAAAAGTTCATAAATTTGTATTTGAAAAAAATTATCTGTATATAAATCTTCAAAAATGTTAAATTTTTGTAACACAGTTGCCACGGTAGCTTAGCTTCAATTTTATTCCTTATTACTGGCTTGCAAAAGGTATATCAACTAGTATACAAAGGAACACAACTGTTATCAGTCTTGTAAGATAGTTTCAGAGAACATAATAATAATGTAAAATGTATGAACACATTGACAATTGAGCCTCATTTCTAGAACTTGGAAAGTCACTCAAACAAATGGAAATGACCAATAAAAAAACCTAGAACCTTTGCTTTAAAAAAATTAAACTTAAATTTCACTCTGAATCACTACCCATACCCACACGTTACATCCATCAGCACAAGAAAAGGCACAGTGTTGCAGACATAAATATTGGCCACATTCCTTGCAAGAATATTTGGTGTATCGTTTTTGTTTTATTTTCCAAGCAAAATCCGCAGCGCTGGCGTCCACCAGCATCAGTAGCTGCTGAGTTGCTTGAAGCTCGTGGTGGTATTTGGTCATTGGGAAGGAGTTCTCGAAGACGTGAGGTCATGGTGAGTGACAAATTGCTGAGCTGCACTCGCATAATCAACTGATTTCTGATGAGTTCAACTGAACTGTCGAGCTAGGCGAGCTTGAGGAATACTAGGGCTGAGGACCAGGTTCCCCTTCCTCCCTCAAACTTATGACAAAAAAAACAGAAATGGTCATCTGTGAGATGACGCGCGTGTATTGGAGTGTTAATCATATGTGTCCCAACTGTGACTATTTGCATACTGCTTAAACTAAAGGTATTAATGGTAATTAGATTTAATACATTCATCTTTACTTTTATTTTGTTTTATTGAAAATATATGTATTGACAAACATCTAAATTCTTTTAATGTAACAATATGTTTTTATTCTTTCGGACTACCTAAAAAATCATTTTAATAACTTGGTGTTTTTATAAAAGAACATATAATGAAAGGAAATGAGTTCAAATGAAAAAAATAGTGTCATACCAAGAACAGAAATTTTATTATTTAATATGACCGAGACATTTGTGAGCAGAACTATACACAGATGATAAATTATTTACAAGTAGTATCCGGCACCATATGGATAAGCAGAGTAGGCAATGGGAGCTGAGTAGGCAGAGTAAGCATATGGATAGCTGCCTAGCAACACTTGCTTCTTCACTCTCTCGGCCTCTTCAGCTGGGAAGGCAAGCACGCAGGCTACAGCCACAACGAGGAAAAACTGTGAACATTAAAGAAATATTTAGTAAATTATTCATTACAAAAACAATTTCACTTCATTATAATACGATTTTTGGCGCATTTTATAATGTGGTTATTTAATTTATTTTGCTTTAGGGAAAAATAGCAGTTTCGTATGTATTTTTATATTTGGTTCATATGTTTCATATTTTCATATTTAAATCACCTAAATTCTTTTTCTGTCATATTCTAACTGTTGAACAACTCATATTTACTCAAACTTTAATTTGAATAAATCGATTGTCTGTTTCCACGGAGTTTTACGACGAATGGCTCGGGATGTAATCTGTCAACGAAGTTTTTAATTTATTTGACCTCACAGGGAAATAACTATTTAATGAAAATTTGTTGTACATATGTTTTATAACTTTCCGGGTTTTTCTGGAATATCCATTATATGCCAGTACCTCTAATTTTGTATTTCTAATAATTCAAGCTTTAAAACGTTGGCCTTAATCTCCCATGGTAAACCTAGAGTGGCGAGCTCGATTCTCGCGTGGGCAAAGGATATTATTTAGTGACGGAATTCATTAAATAACATCCTAAGTCCGACCCTGGCTAGAAAAGAGTTGGTAACCTGTAGATAACCCGTCCCAATTACCCTTAGTTGCACAAATAATAATAATAAAAAAATAATTCATTTCTTGTGATTTAAATTTTTATTTCCTTGTACGTATTATTGGAAATATTTGCAATCCTGAAATATTCAACTGATTATCCGTTTTGAAGTTCTTTAAAATCCTCCCTTACACAGGTGCTGCATCAGTAAAGCGGATTTACAACTTCCTGCAATGAAGAACTGTGAAGAAATTATCTAACATTCTGTTCCCTGTTTCTCTTACAATAAGCTGCCACTGTTCGAATGATTAGAAATTAAAGCTAGCTATAAATCGTTCATTTTGATTCCCTATAAATGCTGTTCTATACATTTTTCTGTATCTGGAATATTAACGGAGATTTTAGCGATTTTTCTATTATTCAGTCTTCAGAAATCCCCCATTTCTACTCATCTCATATTAACGAAAGTCTGTCACGCAGGGGCTGCGTAAACTAAGCAGATTTCCCATGTGAAGTTTTACAATAGAGAAATCTGGATACTGGTAACACAACACCACCGTGATTAAATACAAACGGTAATGAGAAATCTTTCAGTTAATTAAAATAAATTCCCAACTGTAAAGGCTTCTGAATTGTAAGAATAATTTATATTTTAATATCTCAAATTTTAGTAGTCCAAGAACTAAAGAAGGGGAGGGGGGCGGATGAACAGAACGTATTTGCATAAATCTGACAAAGTAACGAAGGTAAGGTAAGGTTAGAAACGACAGGTAAGAATATATATATATATATATATATATAATTTTGAACGGACCTCATTTTTGCCATCTCCTGGGTAGAATCGATGGGCATTTGAAGACATTTTTCGAAAATCGCGTCATGAGTACGACCTCAATAGCTGATTTCCCTTAAGGAAAATCTGCTAATAAGCTGATGAAATATGAAAAGTTCTATTCCAAGCCTAAATTTATAATTCTTTTCATTGTACTTTGTGAGATTCACTAAAATACATTCGGCCCAACGTCATCGACTACGATTGCACATTCGAGGTTAAATGACTTTTCTTTTATCAATACCATACTTTATTCCTAACCGTTTCATGTAATAATTAAGATTATAACTGCCAATTGCTGAACTCGGATCAAAAGGGGAGGGGGTGTTAGAAAAGAGGAAACTCGAAAATGTGTATAATGTCAGATATAAATCATTTATATTTCCAATGAATGTAGTTTTATAAATTGTTTGTGCATCTCGATAATTAACGAATATATATACATATTTTTCAGTCTCAGTAAAACATCAATAGTGCTTTTTAGGGGAGAAATTTAGAACAGACGGTTAATTGTCTTGATCGCCCATCACAAGCCAAATCGCAGATACTTTGCATATAAGGAGCCCCTGCCTGACTGATTTTCAAATGAGTTTGCTAATACGAGCCGTACACTACAATCTTCCAGAATTATATTTCTGAAACCCTTTGAACAAATTAATGCATTATTTGTATTTGTATGTAGGGATTTAAAGATCCTAAAACGGGACATACATCCTGTGATATTTTTAATAATACCACTGTGGGTACACAAAAAAGTTCGTCCCGCAGGGGCTGGGTAAACTAAGCAGATTTCCCACGCGAAGTTATACAATAGCGAGCCGAAGAGTTACGGCAAAAAGGCCGAGCTAGCTTTTGGCGGGAAACTCAGTCTCCGTTATCGGCCCAAATTTAATAAAAATGCAAATGTCTCGGTTAATATTCAAGATAGAGAATAAATGTATAAGACAATATTTATAGTAAATTTGATTAACATTAAGATTGGTTCTATACAAATTTTTGATCCGACGTATGGTAACGGAGATATTTCAAATTTTCGAAAATTCCCACTCTAAACCCCCCCTCCCACTGGTCCGATTTAAGCCTTTACCGATTTTTATCTGTCGTTTTGCATAAAACGTTTAAATATAGAGTTTTGTCACACTAACAAAAAAATAGCGACCGCTCGAGAGGTCACATACATATATATAGATATATATATATATATATATATATATATATATATATATATATATATATATATATATATATATATATATATATATATATATATAATTTTGTACTTACCTCATTTTCGTCATCTCCTGGGTAGGATCGATGGACATTTAAAGACAATTCCCCCCCTTGAGGGAAATCTGCTAAAAATGTTTGAAACTCTTTTTTGATAAATGGCATGTTGATCATTATATTTTAGATCTTTTTTTTTCTTTTGTGAGGAGATAATTGAAATATAAAATGAACAAACTTATGTTACTTTTGTTCTAATAAAAATGGGTTTAATTCCGATTAGAGTATTGCCACTAATAGGACATTTTACTATTTATTCTCATAAAAACATTAAATCTTTTAGATTGTAAATCAAATACTGGATATACTTGTAATAGGATTATTAAAATCTTGCCTACAGAAAACGAAACGCGTTAATTGTTCACTTAATCGCATGTACTCAGTGAATAAATGTTACTTTAAAATACTTACGAAGAACTTGATGGACATCATGTTGTTATAAGGCTGTTCTACTGCTTCAGTCGAACTGATGCTCTGTCATTGCAGCAGTAGCCTTATATATTCCTCTGCAAGGTCTCCTCCAGGCACGCCTTACTTGGCACCAGCATCTATTGAATACGTTTGGAGTTTAATTAAATTGCAAATGATTTTGAAAACAGTTTAATTTTAAAAGGTTTAGATTATTTATTATAATAAATTACAATTATATTTATCAAAAATAGCTGTAACTAAACCGTAGTGCTGACTTAATTTAACATTAAAAAACAACACCAAATAATGTTAATATATCAATATATTTAAAAAAAAAAAAAAAAAAAAAAAAACTCTTTGTTTTATTTTCATTGATACTTATTCTTTCTTACTTACCTTAATATATTTCGTTATTAGCAGATTTCCCTTAAGGGAAATCAGCTATTGAGGTCGTACTCATGATGCGAGTTTCGAAAAATCTCTTCAAATGTCCATCGATCCTACCCAGGAGATGACGAAAATGAGGTCCGTTCAAAATTATATATATATATATATATATATATATATATATATATATATATATATATTTGTATGTTAACGCTCTAGCGGTCACAATTTTGCTTCGATCGTTACCAAACTCGGAATTTAATCGTTTTATGTAAAAAGGAAAATCAAGTTCGTTAATGGCTGAAATCGGACCAGTGGGAGGGGGGTTTAGAGGGGAGATATTTGAAAATTCAAAATATCTCTGTTATTATGCGTCGGATCGAAAAATTGTATAGAATAAATCTTATTGAAAATTAAATGTTCAATAATATTGCTCTATACATTTATTCTGTATCTTGAATATTAACCAAGATATTTGCATTTGTATTCTGCGTGTGGTCGCCAGGAGTGGCTATGTTCGGACTTTCCGCCGAGAGCTCTGGCGGGCGTTTTCATAACTATTCGTCCCTCGTGAATAGGTTTAGAGAGGTTCGGTTAACTGTTGTTTGGAGCGAGAAACTACTGGGTTATTACGCCCTATATAATGTTTTAGGTTTAGAGGCTACTTACTACTACAGTTGTTATTAGGCAGATTTCTCTATTGTAAAACTTCACGTGGGAAATCTGCTTAGTTTACGCAGCCCCTGCGTGACGGACTTTAATATTTTTTAATTAGTATTTAATCTGAAGTTTGACGGAGTTTCATTAGTGTTTCTTCTAAGACTTATCTTTCGAAGTTTGAGGTGAGTACAACCATTTTAAATATAAATGTCAGCTTAAATCATTTAAGCAAAAAGATAATATATCGTGTAACAAAGCATTTCAAATTATACTCCGCGTATTGTTTTCATCTTTTATTATTATGTTGTAAAAGCGATTGAATAATGAAAAGTCCGTCACGCAGGGACAGCGTAAACTAAGCAGATTTCCCACGTGAAGTTTTACAATAGAGAAATTTCACGAGAGCCGAGCCAGTGAAGGAAACGGCCGAACTAGCTTTTGCCGGGAAAGTAAATCTCGTCCGTTAGACGCCCCGATTTAATAAAAATGCAAATATCTCGGTTAATATTCAAGATAGAGAAAAATGTATAAGACAATATTTACAGTAAATTTAATTTGCAATAAGATTGGTTCTGTACAATTTTTCGCTACGACGTATAGTAACGGAGATATTTCGAATTTTTGAAAATCCTACCCTCTAACCCCCCCCCCCCTCCCTCCCACTGGTTCTATTTCAGCCGTCAACGAACTTGATCTTTCTTTTTACATAAAACGACTAAATATCGAGTTTGGTAACGATTAAACAAAAATTGCGACCACTAGAGCGGTTACAGAGAAATATATATATATATATATATATATATATATATATATATATATATATATATATATACATTTTTGAACGGACCTCATTTTCGTCATCTACTAGGTAGGATCGATGGACATTTGAAGAAAAATTTCGAAATTCCATCATGAGTACAACCTCAATAGCTGATTTCCCTTAAGGGAAATCTGCTAAAATCCTAATGGCTGTTTAGATGTTGGGTAAAGCTTAGGACCATAAATGGGGCAATGAAATGTTATTAAACTAATCTCTCTTCCCTCTATCCCGAGTATTAACAGATTAACTTTATAATTAGATTAACGTTTTAATTCGGATACCACTCCCCATTTTTGGCACCAAAACTACGGTGTAGCTAAATTTCAGTTGTCCAACTAAAATTCAAACATTACAGGAGAAATAGTGAACGATATGTGTGATAATATTATCAGTATGACTCTGCTTTGTGTACGCAAAGCTTACGTGACTAACTTTTTTTTTCACGTGTACGTGTAATGCAAAATACTATATATTCCTGGCTTAAATGCTTATGAGCTCAGGTTAGCCGTGTGGGTTAAAGCGTTCACCCTAATCTCACATGGTAATTTTAGAGTGGCGAGTTCGATTCCCGCCTACGCAAAGGAATTTATTTAGTGACGAAGTTCATTAAATAAAATCCCCTAGTCCTACCCTGGCCAGAAATGGGTGGTAGCCTGAAGATAACCCTTCCCAATTAGCCTTATGTGCTAAATGTGGATACTGTTGTCATACCTGTTGGTGGAGACCGTTGTCACTGGCTGATGTACTCCTTTTTAACGGAGTACAACTTTTTGACGGGCTTGAAGATGGTGCCATCGCGTCAAAAGCGCTTGCCAGCTGTACTCGACCATCAGCCAGTGACGACGGTCTCCACCGACAGGTATGACAACAGTATCAAATATATTGGCGGTTCTAACCCTTTATTTTAATTACTAAATGTGGATGTTTATAAATAATTTAATTATAAATACTTATAACTTTCGAGGACCAAGCCTGGTAGGGAGTATTCTAGGTTCTGAAACGGCACTCCTCGATGCAATGTGCTACAGAAAAAAAACATTTCATCATTCGAGCCTTTAGATCGTTGAAAATGGAAAAATCCCCCAAAGAGCACTTGAAGAACTCAAGTGGTCAACTTTACGCTCCAGCCGTATTTGTGGTGGTATTAGGGATCAAAATTCTAATTTCAAGTTCGGCAACATTTATTTCTCTTTGTAAGATACTGAGCCCGATAGCCCGACTAGACTATATTAGATTTTCTTTGGCGATCAACTACATAGTTATTTCACCCATCCATTGTGTAGCTTCATTGTTTACAACAACTAACTAACTATTATAAAAGTACTTAACTAATCCTAAATAATATAAATCATTTAATGAATACAATTTTGACCTAATATACAAAGTGCCCAGATAGCCCTATAACCACACATGTAAATAAAATTGAATTTATATTTCCACTGGAATGCACCCGGTACATCTGTAATAGTTAATCATGTGACGAGACCCCGCTACAACTCATTTCGTAATTGCAATAACGAAAATAGCTTTTAAAAATACAAACAATGAAATATTTGCAGTCCTAAATTTCTATTATTTGAAATTAGTCTCAGAAGAACAGGGTAAAATATTATCTACGAATACTTCAACTTGCTACATTAATTTAACTGTATTCTATTAACCACTGTTGGTCATTTTTGCTTGAAAGACTTAAACACAATAATTTCAATGAAATAGATTATACAAGATTGTAACAAACATTGATTTTATTAAAAAGCTGTGAGCGTAAAGATGATCATCCTAAAGATGATTTCTGTCTAGACTATCAGGATAAAATGTGGTACTTACACCAAGAGTAAAAAGTCCGTCACGCAGGGGCTGCGTAAACTAAGCAGATTTCCCACGTGAAGTTTTACAATACAGAAATCTGCCTAATAACAACTGTAGTAGTATGAAACCTCTAAACCTAAAAAATTATTTAGGGCGTAATAACCCAGTAGTTTCTAGCCCCAAAAAACAGGTAACCTAACCTCTAAACCTATTCATGAGGGACGAATAGTTATGGAAACGGCCGCCAGAGCTCTCAGCGGAAAGTCCGAACACAGCCTACTGGCGACCACACGCAGAATACAAATACAAATATCTCGGTTAATATTCAAGATATCGAATAAATGTATAGAACAATATTTATAGTAAATTAAATTTGCAATAAGATATATTCCATACAACTTTTCGATCCGACGCATAATAACGGAGATATTTTCAATTTTCAAAAATCCCCCCTCTAAACCCCCCTTCTCACTGGTCCGATTTCAGCCATTAACGAACTTGATCTTCCTTTTTACATAAAACGATTAAATTCCGAGTTTGGTAACGATCAAACAAAAATTTCGACCGCTAGAGCGTTGACAGACAAATATATACAGGGTGTCCCCAAACCAAACGGCCAAACTTCAGGGATCGATAGAGGATCGAAAAACTAAGAAAAAAAGTCCTCTGGCATATGCCTCTTTTTCGCTTCAATTTGAGAAAATCACAAAAAACTGAAAATAGTTGTGCAAAAAGTGTATTTTTTTTTAAATAATGTATTTAAATTACAAAAAACTATTGGCTTTTTGAGTAAGCTTAATTTTTTAATTTACGAGGAGTAAATTTAGAAAACATGAATATTCTCACGCTTTCCTTATCAATAAAACGTCTAGGTTGAGTGTTTAAACTTAAAAAGAAAGGATTAAAATGTTTACTATTATTTTAATCCTTTTCGGGGGGAATCCAGCTTCGCATTCTCACATTAGTGGTGTTGCTATTACTGTTCAGTGAAGTCAACAAATATGGCTAGATTTACCAACGCTGAATACGTGGAAATAGTCTACGTCTACGGATTCTGACCGCAGGCATGCTTACCATGTACAAAAGGTACAAAATTTAATACCCGCTGATTATCCCCGCCGATTAAATTTTTGTAATTGGTACAAAGAACAATTGCAAAACAATGTAAACTTAAGTTCGAACGTAATCGGGACGGACGAAGCGACTTTTACACGTGCGGGCATATTCAATCAAAGAAACTACCACCTTTGGGCACATGAAAATCCCCGCGCTGTTAGAGAATTTCACTACCAGCATGAGTTTTCTGTAAACGTGTGGGTCGGTCTTTAATTATAATCGCATAATAGATCCCGTATTTTTACCTGCTCGACTTCACGCTGAAAGTTATCATTTATTCCTGGAGAATGACTTACGGGCACTTTTGGAAGATATCCCTTTGGAAACAAGGCTTGAGAGCTGGTTTCAACTCGATGGTTGTCCTGCACATTACGGAAGGGCCGTACGAGACTGGTTGGACATCAACTACCCAGGTCGCTGGATAGGACGAGGTGGGCCGGTGCCTTGGCCTCCCCGGTCTCCGGACCTCACGCCACTAGATTTCTTCGTGTGGGGATACGTGAAAGAAAATGTCTACCGAGAGCCCGTCCGCACAAGGGATGACCTCATCGAGCGCATCAGAATGGTTTGCAACCAGCTCACCGCAGAACAATGTTTAGATGCAATGCGATCTGTGAGTACGCGATGTGATGCGTGTATTGCAGCGAGAGGCCAGTACTTCGAACAACATTTACGTTGACGCTTTAGAAATTATCGATGTAATTTTAGAGAAGGTAAAACCTTCAAAATTTTCAGGGTTTTTTTTTCTCACTAAGGTAGACCCATATAAAAACTGAAACATTTATGTTTTCCAAGTAAGAATATTTAATTATTTTATTAATTTTCTAAATTTTTAATCTTTTTTTATGTTTTAATCTTCAGTTATTGTTCATAATGTTATCTACTTTAAATAGATATTTTTTTTTGCTATGAATATTTGAATAAAAAAGTATTTATTATTTTTTCTTAATAAAAAATAATTTTTTTTTTCAATTACCTTTCTGTTAGTATAAGATTAGAATACAATAATTGTATTGGAATAACATTTATTTCTAAAATTCATTCAAGGAATAAAATCCGCTCTTCCATTGGCCTTAACTAATTTTTGCACAACTATTTTTAGTTTTTTGTGATTTTCTCGAAAACGAAGCGAAAACGAGGCATATGCCAGAGGACTTTTTTTCTTAGTTTTTCGATCCTCTATCGATCCCTAAAGTTTGGCCGTTTGGTTTGGGGACACCCTGTATATATATATATATATATATATATATATATATATATATAGATATATATAATTTTGAGCGGACCTCATTTTCGTCATCTCCTGGGTAGGATCGATGGACATTTGAAGAAATTTTTCGAAAATCGCGTCATGAGTACGACCTCAATAGCTGATTTCCCTTAAGGGAAATCTGCTAAAAATAAATAAAATAGAGATTACGTCATTTCAAATTTCATTCTTTAAACCTTCCTTTGTAAGATATCTTTGTTATAAGACTTGATACTTGATTTGAGCAAGAGTTACCATATTTAGCAATATAATATGAAAATCTCAGAATTTATTACTTTTTAAGTACATATAACGCTATTAATACACTAGTCAGAGAACTGTTAGTGCAATAAGATACACGGTAAATAAATTAGTCAACAAAGTTGATTAACAAATATTTCTTCCTGTAACTGAAATTTTAAAATATTGGATATATTTGTTGTACTATTTTTCATTTCATCTCTTCTTTAACCTAGGATGCAGGTCTTGTGAATAGGGAGTCTTCCCACCAAGTTTTTTATTTCTGCACAAGGCCGTTTGAATTTCAAAACATATTTAAGGCCATTCAGTAAAACAAACAACCACATTTAATTTTTTTTTTATTCTTTAACCCACTCCTAATGTTTATGTTATATTTCAGCAGTTAACGAACTTGATTAATATATTCGTATATCAATAGGTGAAAAGTTCAAATATTGTTTTGTTTGTTTTATTAATAACCAAATACAAATTTCCGAGAGCGTTAAAAGGTAAATATATCGATAGGTAAACATATCGACACAGCGAACGTGCTACTCAGGGAATTTTCAAAGAAAACTCCATCAAAGGAATATAACCATACTATTTTTGTCTCATGTAAATGAAAATCTGATTTTAAACTTAAAGAAAAATTAATAAAATATGTATTTATGTATAATAAGTATATGGCAAATAGAGTCATATGGCGGGTTTTCTAAATCAATGCTCATCTAAAGTTTTAACATAATTAAAAACACAATTCAAAGAAGTTTATTTTAGCAGAATTCCCTAATGGTTAATCAACTTCTGAGGTCGTACTCATGGCGTGCTTTTCAAAAACATCCATCAAATGCCCATCCTATACCTCGGAGATACCGAAAATGAGGCCCATTATATATATGTATATATATATATATATATATATATATATATATATATATATATTGTAACGGTCGAGCTTGAGGTTCTCCGCTGTCTCTCTATATCTATGAGATCAGAGTGATTAGTACTGGGCTTTAAAAGAGGTAGCAGCACCTGTCAAGGGACGGACAGCGGAGCCCTGTGAATCCAAAGGTCAATTGAGCAGGACAAGAATCGTAAGTTGACTCCCAAGATGCAAACAGAGTAAGTGTTTCTTTAATTATCTAGCCTAATTGTGCTATATCTCTGATTAAATAGATAAATTAGCTCTTATAGCAGAGATGGTGGAAACGGGAATGCTTGCCGTGCAATATATGACCCTGAGAAGTAGCCGGTAAATAGATTAAATTTAAATAATAATAATTATAATTAACCTTTCATTATAATATATATATATATATATATATATATATATATATATATATATATATATATATTTGTCTGTTGTCTCTTTAGCGGTCGCAATTTTCATTTGGTCGTTACCGAACTGGATATCTAAACGCTTTATGTATAATTAAAGATCAGGTTCATTAACGGCTGAAAGCGGATCGGATGAGAGGAAGGATTAGAGGGGGGAAATTAAAATATTTCCGTTATTATGAATCAGATCAAAAAATTGTATTGAACCAATCTTATTGCAAATGTAATGTTCTATAAATGTTGCTATGTACCTACGTTTTTTCACTATACGAGATATTTGCATTTTTTAGTTTTCGGCCTTCAATAAACCCCAACTCCTACTCATGTCATATTATGAATAAGCTGATATATTATGTACTACTTTATTCGGAGCCTAAATACCAAATATTGTTCTCATTGAACTTTTACGTTTTGAAATAATAGCAAATACTTGACGCACGTGGGAAATCTGCTTAGTTAACGTACGACGTTTAATAGCAATGGAATTGTGACGTTATTTTTTTTATATTGCATCCCCTACGACTTACAAGAACTATTGACGGAAGGCAGCCCACACATTAACAATATATTCTCATACTTACACAAAATTGAAATATATGATAACATTTAACATACATTAATCATCCACCAACTGTATATGTATTTTTTTTTTTTTTTTTTTTTTTTTTTTGGTACTTGTTATTATTAGTATTACTGCTAAGTTATGTGCTACTATTACTTGTTGCTAAGGTATATGTTATTATTACTTGTTGTTTAGGTATTTATTATTGTCCCTTGTTGTTAATGTATTTGTTATTATTACTTTTTGCTAAGGAATTTGTTATTATTACTTGTTTCTAAGGTATTTATTATTGTTACTTGTTTTTAAGATATTTTTTGTTATTATTTGTTGTTAAGATATTTATTATTGTTACTTGCTGTTAAGGTATGTTTTTTTTTTTGCTATTGTTACTTGTTATTATTTTTGAAAGGGCCAATCACCTTCGATGTGGTGTCCATTAATAAATAAATTGAGAAGTGATTATATTGCATGTTTTTAAGATATAATTATTCCAATGAAAATCACTAACGAGCCAGGAGAGTAGTATTATTATAAGTATATTCTTCGTTACTGAATAAAGATCGATGTATTGATGATAATGTAGGCTTCAGCCTATATTCGACAGAATATCAATCTTGTCTTGATGCTTGTCTTATCGATGACACAGGCTGTTCCACACACTTGAGCACACTGACACACATTAATAACCAGTCCTCTTCCGTTCTCTTACATTTACACTTTCCATTACTATACACCACTAGCATAAATACCTTTTTACGCTTTTAGCAGATTTCCCTTGAGGGAAATCAGCTATTGAGGCCGTACTCATGACGCGATTTTCGAAAGATTTCTGTCTGTTAACGTCTGTTCGAAGAATATATGTCTGTTAACGCAATTTTTCTATATGTCTAGTGGTCGCAATTTTTATTTGATCGTTACCATACTCCATATTTAACCATTTCATGTAAAAAAAAAAAAAACAGATCATGTTCGTTTATAGCTGAAATCGGACTAGTGGGAGGGAAGATCTTTGAAAATTCCAAATATCTCCGTTTTATGCGTCGGATTGAAAAATTTTAAATAACCAATATTATTGCAAAATAAATATACTATAAATATTGTTTTATACATATATTCTCTATCGTGAATATTAACCGAGATATTGGAATTTTTATTAACTGTGTGTGGTTGGCAGAAGTCGGCTATATTCGGGACTTTCCGCCGAAAGCTAGTTCGGCCATTTCCGTAACTGTTCGTCCCTCGTGAATTGGTTTAGAGATTCGTTACTACTACTGTTAATAGTAAGCAGATTTCTCTATTGTAAAACATCACGTGGGAAATATGCTTAGTTTACGCAGCCCCTGCTTGACGGACTTTATTTTGTATTACATTTGGATTTTTTTTTTCATTATTCTCTCAACATATTTTCTTAAAATTTGTAATAACTGTGCATTAACATCTATGCTCATTAGCAGATTTCCCTTGGGGGGAAATCTCCTATTGAGGTTGTACTCGAAAAATCTCTTCAAATGTCCATCGGTCGCAATTTTCCTCTGATCGTTACTAAACTTGATATTTAAACGTTTTATGTAAAAATTAACATCAAGTTCGAAATGTCTCTGTTGTTATGCGTCAGATCGAAAAAATATGTAAAACCAATCTTATTGGAAATCAAATGTACTTTAAATGTTCTCATACACATGTTTTCTGCATATTCAATATTAGCCCAGAATTTTCCATATTTTAGTTTTCAGCCATCAGTAAACCCCCACTCCTACTAATGTCATATTAACTATAAGTTTTAATACCATGAATCACTTCATTCCAAGGTGAAATACGAAATATGGCTTCCAATCAACCATTACTTTGGGAGACACCTGCAAATATGTCACGGGAAGACGTCATCAATTGAGATTATTTGATCTTTACTCGAAAATCTCTATTTGATCTATACTACCCTCAATATTTAGCTGTTTCAATCAACTCTTAAGATCATATTTGTTAATGGCTTAAATTAGACCTGGAATAGTGGCGGTTTAGAGATGTGAAATGAAATTCAGGACTCGTGTTGTAGTGCCGACAGTGTTCGCCTAGTGAATGTTTTAGCAGATTTCCCTTAAGGGAAATCAGCTATTGAGGTTGTACTCATGACGGAATTTTCGACATTTTTCTTCAAATGCCCATCGATCCTACTTAGTAGAAGACGAAAATGAGGTCCGTTCAAAATATATATATATATATATATATATATATATATATATATATATATATATATATATATTCTTACCTGTCGTTTCTAACCTTACCTTACCTTCGTTACTTTGTCAGATTTATGCAAATACGTTCTGTTCATCCGCCCCCCTCCCCTTCTTTAGTTCTTGGACTACTAAAATTTCAAACAATCATTTTAGCTGATATCCCTTAAGGGAAATCAGCTATTGAGGTCGTTCTCATGACGCGAGTCTCGAAAAATTTCTACAAATGTCCATCTATCCTACCGAGAAGATGACGAAAATGAGGTCCGTTCAAAATTATATATCTATATCTATATGTATATTTGTCTGTTACCGCTCTAGCGGTCGCAATTTTCATTTGATCGTTATGAAACTCGAAATTTAGTCATTTTATGTAAAAAGAAAGATCAAGTTCGTTAAAGCTGAAATCGGACCAGTGGGAGGGGGGGGGGGGTTAGAGGAGAGGATTTTAGAAAATTCGAAATATCTCCGTTACTATACGTCGGATCGAAAACTTGTATAGAATCATTCTTATTCCAAATTACATTTACTATAAATATTGTTCTATACATATTTTCCGTATAATGAGTATTAACCGAGATATTTGTATTTTTTGTAATGAGTTCCGCTTTCAGTAAACCCCTACTCCTACTAGGGACATATTAATAATAAGCTGGTATCTCATGAACCACCTCATTATTAGGTTAAATACAAAATATTGTTTTCAACAAAGCTTTATTTTACGAGGTACAAACAAATACGTTCTGTTGAACCCCCCCCCCCTTTTTCTTGTACTACAAAAATCTGAGTGATTGAGATAGAAATTATTTTGATTCATTTCAAATTTCTCCAGTAACTACCTATAGTAAATAGTTTCTAATAAAATTAATATTTATATTCAGATATATTTCTTTAATTGTTTGTTTTTCCGGTCTATCTATCGATTCTGTGCTACAAGGTTGGCTAACCTGTTTGTTTACAATCCAGCCGTATTAGGTTGTAGGGACTATTAACTTATATTGTAAATTCACTGAAAGATTTCTCATTGCCGTTTGTAATTATTCACTAATATTCACGGAAGTGTTACCTGTATGTATATTTATCAATTGTAAACCTTCGCTGGCTAACCTGCTTGTTCCTTAATCATGTGAAAATCTCATAACCGTCTGAATCGTATTTTGCCCCCCCCCTTTCTATTTTCTTCCCGGATTCCTAAATTTGGAATGGTTGTGATTAAAATTTATAACTTATATTCAAATATATTTCCGTAATTGCTTTTATTTCCGGTAAAAGCTGGCTAACCTGATTGTTTACAACTCAGGCTGTTTGCTATCAGGAAGGTTCTTACCATTTGACTTGCCCTTTATTTGTTTACTTAATATTCACAGCAGTATTAAGTCTTACAAATAATAGATATTCTGTGGTACTATTTAGTGTTGGTGTAATAAGTGTTCAGAGCGCTGCTATCATTAAAGGTAAGTCCATCTTTTGTGTTCTTATTGTTTTTTTGAGATTGAATTGTTTTTAATTTAATCTCGGAGCCTAACGGACGAGAGTTACTTTCCCGCCAAAAGCTAGTTCGGCCGTTTCCTTGACTGGCTCGGCTCTCGTGAAATTTATCTATTGTAAAACTTCACGTGGGAAATCTGCTTAGTTTATCCAGCCCCTGTGTGACGGACTTTTTGTGTACAGTTTTTATTACTCCGAAGCACATGATTGGATGAATATTTTAAGGTTTCCTGTTACATTCTGCATAAATATATTCAGCAAGATAGGCACCTAAAGGTTGTCCAGCTTCCATCCTCACTGGAATCCCTCTCGAGGCCAGAACTACATGAGTGCATCCCTTCCTAATCCGTAGTTTGCATAAGCTGGCTAATGATGGGCATTAGTCAGTATGCAAACCTCACGTTTAGTGTCCGTTCATCTTGCACCTCTAACATGGCAAAATATAGGCCAGAACGAATATGTCACTTCTAAATCAACTAATGTCTCCATCAAATCATCTTAAATTACAATAGTTTAACCATCTTATGACAAAAGATCAATCCCCGATTTGTGGGAAGTGTAACACAGACTCGACTATCTACCACATATTAATGGAATGCAATACGTATACAAATATTTGAAAAGAGTGCAGTATTTTCAATAATATAGCAGTAGCCCTTGGAGTTAGTCCAAAGAGCTAGGATAAATTGTTTAATTTTGCGAAAATTACAAATTAGTATAAAAAAATTAAATTGAAAGTTTCTTGAATCGCCGTTTATATGGTTAAATTTTAAATGGCGATATGGATGAGCATATAATTAAAATACAAATTTACAGTATTGACAATACATCAAACTTTACTCTCAAAATGCAGGTACTTAACCAAAACGAGTTATAGATATTACTCATCACCCTGTAATAATGTCAAATGTCCATCGATCCTACCCAGAAGATGACGAAAATGAGGTCCGTTCAAAATTATATATATATTTGTCTGTTAACGCTTTAGCATTCATAATTTTTGTTTGATCGTTACCAAACTCGGAATTTAATCGTTTTATTTTAAAAGGAAGATAAAGTTCGTTAAGGACTGAAATCGGACAAGCGGGAGGGGGGAGGTTTAGAGGGGGGATTTTTGAAAATTCGTTATATCTCCGTTATTATGCGTCGGATCGAAAAATTGTATAGAATCAATCTTATTGCAAATTAAATATACAATAAATATTGCTCAATATATTTATTCTGTGTCTTGAATATTAACTGAGATATTTGTATTGTGTGAGTGGTCGGCAGAAGTCGGCCATATTAATGACTGTCGGGAAAGCTGTTCGGCCGTTTCCGTAAATGTTCGTCCCTCGTGGATTGGTTTAGAGATTCGTTACTACTGCGGTTATTATTAGGCAGATTTCTCTATCGTAAAACTTCACGAGGGAAATCTGCTTAGTTTACGCAGCCCCTGCGTGACGGACTTTTTTTTTATTATATCTTCCTAATAACCGAGTAGTTTTTTGCCCTTAAACCTAATGGAACAAACAAACAAACATAACCATATTACTTATATAAATATATACGTTATATAAGTACACACACACATATATATATGTGTGTGTGTGTGAATTTCCTATATATTTCCTACTATTGTTATGTGTTAGAATCAGACTGGGTTCCTTCTACAGTCTGATTTCGTTTATGCACTATATCCGACTCTCCTTTCCGAAAGAGTGTTTTATATTTTATATTATTCTTCTTTATTTTGAGCCGAATATTTGTATACGTTCTTCATATTTTCATGGCAAGGGTCTCCACGGAATTAAATAAATACCAAATACCTTGAATGTTTAAGGACTCCAGGAACTTGTTTATTATTAAATTTAATGCTTAAGCAGAACTTGTATTGTTTTTGGAAAGAATAATATTGTGTAATGAGTATGTGATGAAATATATTTACAAATGAAATTTGATCCTTCTAGAATAGTGGATGTCTTTTGCATATGTATTCTCCATTAGTTCCTCATAAGAAACCTATAAAAGCAAGACATGAATTTTTGCTGTTCATACACATATTTTGTGATATATTGGCCTTGTGAATGTTGCTTGAGCAGGATTGACAATTTATTTAAATTTTGGAAAAAATTCCCAAAAGGACAAATGATTAATTTGGTTATTAACATTTTTATGAAAAGTTTATTGACCTGAAGCATAATAATAGAAAGGAATAGTACTACTTTTCATAATATATAGTAGTTTGAAATGACTAACTACAAGTTCAAATGAGACAAAATAATTGTACATTAATTGAACGTAAAGCCCATTTGAAAAGTGTTATTAATACATATTAATTATTGTAATCACCTACATAAAATAATTAATGAGAAAAGAACAATGGAACAATTAGCTGGTATGTAGCATATGTTGTATGTATAATCCCGTACAGCCTTCAGTATAGTTGCCACGCCGTTGGAAGAAGATTCAATTATTCCATCATGACCTGACACTTAATAGAATTATAAAAAGTCGTATTGCGTAAACTAAGCAGATTTCCCACGTGAAGTTTTACAATAGATAAATCAGCCTACTAACAATGGCAGTAGGAACGAATCTCTAAACCAATCCACGAGGGACGAACAGGTACGGAAACGGCCGAACTAGCTTTCGGCGGAAAGTCCCGAATATGGCCGACTTCTGCCGACCACTCTCACAATACAAATGCAATTATCTCGGTTAATATTCAATATACAGAATACATGTATGGAACAATATTTATAGAACAATTAATTTGCAATAAGATTGATTCTATACAATTTTTCGATCTGACGCATAATAAAGGATATATTTTGAATTTTCAAAAATCCCCCGCTAAACCCCCCCCCTCCCACTAGTCCGATTTCAGCCATTAATGAACTACATCTTCCTTTTTACATAAAACGATTAAATTCCGAATTTGGTAACGATCAAACAAACATTGCGACCGCTAGAGCGTTAACAGACAAATATACATATAGATATAGATATATAATTTTGAACGGACCTCATTTTCGTCATCTTCTCGGTAGGATAGATGGACATTTGTAGAAATTTTTCGAGACTCGCGTCATGAGAACGACCTCAATAGCTGATTTCCCTTAAGGGATATCAGCTAAAATGATTGTTTGAAAGTGAGGTATAGACGGGGCATGGAAATACAGCAACTAGGTGTTGCGACAAGGGCTCTTGTCGCCATTCATACGACATGGAAATGGAACAATACACCCGACTGAATTGGGTCAACCCAATTTACTGGAGTTGCCTCTGGATTCTTCAAATGATGGGTTGGCTGACGAGGTAGAACTGGCTCGAGTGAAGAAAAACACTGAAATACAGATAGGCAGAAAATAAGGGAAATCTGCTAAAAACAAGGAATGCATTATAACTAACGAAATTAAAATACAACTTCCCAGAATAATAAAGAATAGTTGCATTGTGACCACTATAAATATTATAATGCAGTTATTCTACAGATTACAATGTAGAATGTTTAGTTTTGTTAGTACTATTAGGAAACAAGAGTTGTTCTAGCAACATGCCAATAACCAAGTACAACGGAAAACAGAGTTTACTCTGTTAAATAAATGTTTTTCATGGCAGCGCAACTCCATTTCCATTAACTCTCATTCTTAGCATTCCAATGGGCTACAGTTATTAAATTTTAGGTATGTCTACGTAGCTAGGTCATGATTTGTCAGAGGATCTTGATTAAGCTGATAGAATAGTTTCTATAATTACAATAGCGCCTTTTTATTCTTGACATTTACACTAGTTAGTACCAGGGTACTTTTAATAAACGTTACTTCTTGTATTTAAGTAGATGTTTCGACACTGATCCGACCATAGGCTTGAGTGCATCAATGGCTGCGATCTGCGCATGGGTAAGAGTTCAATAATTCTATTAGGGAGTGACCAGACAGTATTTATACATCAAATTAGTATTTCATAAAAGTCCATCACGCAGGGGCTGCGTAAACTAAGCAGATTTCCCACTTGAAGTTATACAATAGAGAAGTCTCCATACGAGAACTGAACAGTTACGGCCGAACTAGCTTTTGGTGGTAAACTAACTCGTACAAAAAATGCAAATATCTCGGTTAATATTCAAGATAGAGAATAAATTTATGGAACAATATTTATAGTAACTTTAATTTGAAATACGATTGGTTCTATACAATTTTTTGATCCGACGTATGGTAACGGAGATATTTCGAAAATCCCCCCTCTAACTCTCACTGGCCCGATTTCAGTCATTAACGAACTTGATCTGTCTTCTTGCATAAAACGTTTAAATATCGAGTTTGGTGACAATCAAACAAAAATTGCAACCACTAGAGCGTTAACAGACAAATATATATATATATATATATATATATATATATATATATATACATATAATTTTGAATGGACCTCATCTTCGTCATCTTCTGGGTAGGATCGATGGACATTTGAAGACATTTTTCGAAAAATCGCGTCATGAGTACGACCCCTCAACACCTGATTTCCCTTAAGGGAAATCTGCTAATAAAGGTACCTACTGCTCAAACTTTCTCTACAGAGGAATAACTATGAGCTCTGCAACCTTAATTGTATCATTTAATCGGGCATGTAAAAATTAGGCTATACCTTTTTAAAGGATAATAATAAAAATTATACCATTCCTTTTTTAAAAAATAATTAAATATATACATTGATGCAAATAGGTACTATCCCAATTCTCAACTTGCCTGATATTAGAAGCGTTATAAACCTTGATCATGATACACTCATAATCGCCATAGCAGCGTCATTTAATTTACCTAGGTCAAAGTGTAATAATTAAGTCAACACGAATGCCGCAAGAGGATATGGAGAATGCAAGCGTAATCTGCCTCTGGTTTTCCCATTGCTCTTTGGGTTCTGTTTGTTCTGTCCACCAATATCTGGTGTCTCATACACAGCGTTCCTTCAGCCAACATTAGCAACAGTTTGCAGCAATCCTTCTGAGCTCTATTGATTTATCGTCATGTGGTATCTATGAATTCTCCCTTCTCAGCCCTTTAAGTGCTTTTTGTCGCCTTTATGTACTCATCTCTGATTTATTCCAACTCGCAACAGAACTGCAGAATGTAGACTACTCTTGATGGACTCCTCTATTGGACCACTTTCAGTGAGGATCAGTGTTCTTGCTCATCTTGACAATTTTGATGTCCTCTGACATGAAGTTATTGACGTCCGCATACACCTTCAGGCCCACTCACACTTAAAACGCTCCTGCTTCTATACTCTTCTTATTAGGAGGAGGTCTTTTGGTACTTACATTCTTTTTGGTGCATGCGGCGTATGTATCATGTGTTTTGGAAGATTCCCGATAGTGCGTCGCTCTCCTGCTTTCCGATTCTTCATATGCATTTTCAAGACCATGTTAGTTATCGTCACTACTAATTGTATAGTTTCCCTTACAAATGCTAAATTATTATGAAAAAGACAAACATTTTTGTCATCTTCCTGTGGCCTGATCTTTAAGGATTCTACATATGGCTGCAAATATTTTGTGTATCCTTGCATTTGGCAGAATTTCATTAAAATATAAAACACAGAAGGACTTTCATAGTGACGTTAGGTGAATCAAAAGTTAATTCAAGAGAATAACAAAGTAGCTTACATTATAGGCTCCATTTTGAAGTACGAAAATAATTCCTGTGATCAAGCTGAAGCTATTAATATTAATAAAAAAACACTGTGTTTTCACTGGGACTGATCGGATCGTGAGGAACTATTGCAACACAAACTTCTTTCCATCAAGGAATCGGAAAAGATTCGAGCAAAATATATTTTCTGATGGAATTAACATTAATAGTTGATCAATTATCATTACATAATAAATTATTATATTTATGAACAAAATGACAAATTTAATCATTTTTAATTTGTTCGCGGTCTATTTTTTTAAACTTTTATAATTATTGTATTTTTTTCATTTTTATTTTCAACTAGTAATGAGGGTGATGAATCAGGTTAATCAGAAACACGTTTTTGTTGGTCCTCAATTTTTTTTTACAATCGCTTAGCGCTTTCGGGCATTACATTCCCATCCTCAGAGCGCCAGAGAATAGGACATGCTTAGAGTGATGCTAAAAGGGCTGAATTCTGCCGATGCACTAAGCTTAGCCACAAAAAGTGTTTCTGATTAACCTGTATTGTATTTTAATTTGGCATATCATAAATTGCTTTACTTTTTTAATTTCTTTAGATTTTTCATACTTATTTCCCTTATTATTGTTTACCAATAAAGTATTTATTATCTGTAGCCTTGTTATTAATAACTTAGTTGTTAAGGTGTTTTCTCTCCTCTACTTGCATATGAACATTGCTCGTTAGTTAGGTTTAGAAGAAGCTAGTCAGCTCCATATACTCTAGAAATGTTCTATTGTTCTCATTACTCCAGTCATATCTCTGAAATAGTGTCAATTTCTCTGTCGACGCCAGTAACAGGCTTGTTATGATTCAGACAATCCGAGTCAAAAGGTTGCCTTTAGTGTCTGCCTGTTTGTGCTGTTCTAGCCTTCCTCTCAATTTCAATCTCATCAAAAGATACGAGAGTTTGTTCCGACATTCTTTGATGTTCTCTATCAAAGTAGTTATCTAACCTGAGGGCCCCGGCTCCTTTAACCCGCTTCTCATTCTCGGAAATGTTTGCTTCACAGTGTCACGTTTTATTTAAACATTGAAATGAGAGATATATGTTATGATTTCTCATGTTGATGATGTTATGAATATTATATTTTCAGTAATTTTTGTAGTTGACGTAGTTATTGAAACAATGTGCACAGAAATACATAATTAAGACTTGTACTTGACTATCCAAATATAAAACGAAACGTGATATTTAGTCCTCTACTTTTTTGAGAACGCAAAAACCGCCAGGTCTCCTAGTAAAGGAATACAGATATCAGCCGGTCTCTCAGTTGGAATTCTCAAACGTTTCAACAAGTATATTTCCTTTCCGTAGGTACCTTTATGAAGAATTGTTCAACATTTATTTACGTCGCTAGGCCACATTTTTTCTCCTTTCCATATTTTCCACAAGCCCTTGGCACTTTCCTTCTTTTCAGTACTTTTTGCTTTTTTAGTAGTCCTCACTACTTCTTCGCATAATTTCGGGATATATTGCAGTCTGCCACTGGTTTTTATCTTTATGGCAAAAATACACTCTACCCGACTAAAATCGCAGCGTACCTATTACGCTAGACCTACCCATAATAGGCCCTTTATTATCCATTCTTGAAATATTCTTTAGACTTTTAGATACCTCTCTCTGCCTGCTCTACTGATATTAAATTATCATCTTTCAATATTACCTATGGAAAATTGTAGATCTGGCCAAACTGGTATCAAACTGTTTAATGGGAAATTTTCTTACCTGAGAGCCCCGTTGAATTAAGATCAGTGGTCACAGTTCTCGAGTCGGTTTCATACTTTTGTTTTCCGTATGCTTCGAGAAGTTGTCCTGTGTTACTAAATATGTTTTGCTTTTTTTTCTAAGCCCTTTCAGGTACCAGGAATCAATAGTTGACACGTTTTCTAGGCATTCTTGATGGAAGGAGAATATACTAACACACCCCTCACTCTTAGCGATATACTAGCTCAGATACCCGGCTTCGCCTGGGAATTGAATTTAGGCTGAATGGTGATGGTATTTTTTTGGCAAGGCTTTACTTTGCATACTATTTTGACATTTACCCGTCCCAGTGTTTAGGATTTATATCCGTTATTGGTGTGGATTTATTAATAATAAAATTAATTTTTTATGTAAGACTTCACTCTCCTCCATATTGTCATATTTCCAGTCTTCTATGCATTATGCAAAGATTTCAGTTATTAAGGACAAAATATTAACATAGATTTGAATTCATTTTGGTAGTTCAAATTAGAAATAATTGTTGAGCATATCAATATTTCTACGCAAATTACTTGCTCCACACATTGTTCCTGGAGAAATGTATAAAACAAAAGTTATTCTAAATAACAAAGTAAACAACTTTTATTATGTTCACGTTTGTCGAAAAACAAATAGACAAAGAAATATCGCGAATTTATATTTCAGGCCTCCCTTATTACCCCCACTCCTGTTCTAACCTGAAAACTTTAATATAGCTTATAATCGTGGAAGAATTAATGCTGATTGACATACCGAGTTTTGTTAAGTTCGGTTCAATCGTCAGTGCCCAATAAAATAGTTGACTCCCGCTTTAGTTTCTAGTGTATATCTCGTTTATACTTTGTTAAAAGACAGAACTGAATATCAGAAAAGTTACTTCAAATAAAAAAATAAACTACTTGTCATGTGCATATTTGCAAAAAAATGAATAGAAAACGAAATATCGCTATTTTTAAATTCAGGCCTCCTTCACAACCCCCACTCCTGCCCATCCCTAGAAATGTTGGTATTGCTTATTATAATGAAGGCGTTAGTGCTAATATCCACACCGAGTTTTATTTAGTTTGGTCGAGTCTTTTGTGTCAAATAAAATTGTTCACTTCCGCTATAGGTTTTAGCGTATATCTCGTTTATAATTCGGTATACGAAAAAAGTGTATATAACAGCTGAGGAATGAAAAAGGGAGTGAAAGAGGTTCTAGATTGCAGGAAGGTCTCCCCACCCGTCTACGACGCTCCAGGTTAACCAACAGAACATGATTAATTCTAACTCTCAATTCCGCTCACATTACCTTTTATTCACATTCTATTTTCAATTCTAATTATGTATGTTTAAATACTTTCGTTTTTTGTGAATTAATTGATTTTTTAAACACATTAAAGAAAGAAATGACTTTATTCCGATTAATTAACAGTTTTTGTTATGATCATTTTTGTTAATATAGCTTATAATTTAGTAGCAGTTGGTGCAAAGTCAGATGATACTGAGTCATGTCAGTTGACTGCGCCTAACTAAAGTTTTTAGCGTATATGTCGTTTATGCTTCCTTATACGACAAAAGTATATATAACAGAAGTTACTCTAAATAACAAAATAAACAACTCTTATTATGTGCATGTTCGTAGAAAAACCAATAAGAAATAATATATCGCGATTTTTCATTTCATCCCTCCATTACAACCCCTACTCCTCTTCGTTCCTAAAAATGTTCCTATAGATTATAATCAAGAATGAGTTGATACCAACCTACATACGGAGTTCGTTTAGTTCGTAGTTGAGTCTTTTGTGCCAAATGAAATTGTGGGCTCCTGGTATAGTTTTTAGCATATAACTCATTTATACTTCGGTATACGACAAAAGTGTATATAACAAAAGTTACTATAAATAATACAATAAACAACTTTTGTTGTGTGAATATTTGCCGAAAAACCAATACGAAACGAAATATCACTATTTTTAATTTCAGGCCTTCCTTATAACCCCCACTCCTGTTCGCCTCAGAAAATATTAATATAGCCTAAAGTCTAAGGTGAATTAGTAGTAATATACATATCAAGTTTCATAAAATTCGGTTCAGCCGTTTGTGCGTGAAAAGGTAACAAACAAACAAACACACACGAAAGAAACAAAATGCAGTTATGGTGTCTATGACATGTGAAACGAAAAGTTATCGTGAAATTTCGAGAAAAAAATCAATGTACAGACATAGGTTACAATTATATATATATATATATATATATATATATATATATATATATATATATATATAGATTTATAGAGGCCGCCTTTCCTAAAGTTTTGGCTTGCTATCTGCCAGTAATATACAATACTGCAAACTACAGGCCACGTGAAAGGCAGTACTCGCTTCGAATAAAGTACTGTGTTGCTCTAGGAAGCTCATGTAACAAGGCATGTGCTGCAAAGAAACCCAGTACTAGTCAGAGTTCAGTGGGAAGACGTTATTTAAAAAATGTAAAACTCAACCAATTAAAATATCCACAGTCTTCGGATCATATGCCGTTAGTTGCTACTTAGAATTTTCCTCAGAAGCTTTGCGAGACAAAACAAATTGGAAAATAATTTAATTACGAAGTTCACTACCCCCCAAAAAAATGTTTGAAGGCTTTAAGGATAATTAGAAAGACACATTTCGTGATCAGATTAACCTTTTCGAGGTCCATTTTAACATCTCCTCTTCTAACGAATCATTCAAGAACGTAATATTACTTACTGAGCACTTGAAATTATCTTCATTTTTTACCTATCGTAACCAAAAGCTTATTCGGGTTTCAGCTTGTTACACTTCACCAGTTTCCTTACTCCAATTGTTTTTCTGGCTCATCACTTCCTCTAAATCTTCTGATGACTAAGACATTCCTTTCTGAGTCCTTTTCTGAATGTTCAGTTGTTGAAGTATTTCCAAAGACTTGGACAACTGTCCAACTGTCGAAGTAAGTCCGTTAATTCTCTACGTGGTAACGATTTTTATTCGGTCGTAATCAAATAGGACATTAAACCATTTCATGTAATTTTTTATTTGTATAAATTATATTATCTGTTATTAAAAAATATACAATGCACTAAATCTCTAACGGATTCACCAAAGACCTTCAAGGAAACAAATAAACTGAAGGTCATGTTTACAAATAACGGAAAGTAGACAAGCATGGTTCGGGTTTACACAAGAGTATAAAGTGGAACGAATATTTCCCTTATTTTGCAGAGGATAGAAAAATATTACAAAACCAATATTATCAATGATGCAACTCGTACTATTTTTATTCTTAACATTTTGTCTTAAATCAATATTAGCGGAGTTCTTGATATTATTTTCTTTTTGGCTTTCGGTTGTGTTACGTTTCACCGAGGCGATTTTCAAAGACAAATTTAAAATTTAGATTAAAAACAATGCCATTTCTAATAAATAATATGTGAACTTTGCAGATGAAATTATGTCTGGTATAACTACACATTCTTTTAAAAATAATGAGTGCATGAGTTATTTAAGGGACATAATGTATACAGGTAACGCTTGATGATCCAACTGTGAGTGCCCTGGGGCTCATGCTAGCCATGTGAATTAAAGGGTTGACCTTAATCTGCCATTGTAAACCTAGAGTGGCGAGTTCGATTCCCGCCCTAGGCAATAGAAATTTATTTAGTGACGGAATTAACTAAATAAAATCCTTAGCCCCACCATGGCTAGAAAAGGGTGGTAACCTGTAGATAACCCGTCCCAGTTAGCCTTAGTTGCAAAAAGTGGACGTTAATAGATCATTTACTTGTAGTTTTATGAGTGTTCTGGTACGCACGTAATTGCGATCAAGGAAAGGAAGGGAGTCACAAGAGTATAACAATAAAGCGAAACACGAAGTGAATCATACGCTACGAATTTGCCTCTTTTCCTCAATTATTTTTTATGGTTTGACCAGATAAACGGAATTTTTGTACAAATAAAATCAAAGAAGATCTGATGCTATAAAGAGTTGAGAAAAACAGGTAAAGCCAAGAGGAGTTATAACGGATGCGGAAATATATTTTTGAATAATTCGTCCTCCTTTTGAGCTATATTGCTTTAAAGCAGTCGCTCCATTGTGTGGAAGGGACTTTTAAAAGAACTCCTTACTGCTTGAGACAGTTCTTTATGCGGGCATAAATCTTGCCGTTGAAGTCTCTTACTTATTCAGTGGAATGTCCCCTGCTTTGCTTGCCTTCCTGACCTCTCTCTATATTCCACTAGCTACTCTAATCCTCAAGGATACCTATTTGCTTTTTGGACAGCATTTATCTTTCAGAGTGACAGGTGACGCATCATTATCGTCTCTTTGTAGTTATATCACTAGGCAACCTCTTTTTTCTCTAACTACATTTCAAGGTAAAATGTTGGTGGGTTACAGCCTAACTCATTCCGGGCTCAGGCCAAAACAATGTTTATATTGTTCGTTTTTCCCAGAATAAATGATCCTTAGTTTTTAATTTCAATCGAAGGTACACTGAAACTGATCAGTAAATCAGTAAAATACAATTCAATATAATAATTTCATACTTGGAGCTGAACTCCAGGCAATTTGGTTGGCACTTAAAAACATGACAGCTACATCAACACAGCCCAAACACACACTAATTTGTTCATTATTAACCATCCCAGACATTTACATCACTCACCCAATAGCACTAAACATAACAGAAGAAATTCATAAACAACAAACATACCAAAATACAATTACCCTATATTGGCTGCCAGGACACGAGAACCTTGGACAACAGCAGACTACCAGGCTTATCTAATTACTCAACAAACTCAAAACACACAAACAAACTTATAATATGAAGACATAGTGAGACATATACGCCACCGAATCCAAAACAAATGACAATCAGAATGGATGGAAGTAAAAAACCACCTCCGCAGTATCAAAAGTACTATTAAGGAGTGGCCATTGAGCCATAGGAATACTAGACGGGAGGAAGTTGTTCTTGCCAGACTCAGAATTGGCCACACATACCTGACATATAGAAACTTAATGACAAGGACAGATAACCCTATATGCAAATACTGCAACAAACACCTTACGATAAAACACATACTGACAGACTGCATCCAACGGAAAAACCTTCACATACCCTACGATATGACAGAACTATTAACCGACAGCAGCCAATATATTCCATAAATACTAAAATATCTAAAACACATAAACATCTACAAAAACATATAGTACCAAATAGAATAGGTCTACACCATACTTAAAAAGCGTTAATTTTTATTATATTCTTTAGACAAAGCACGGATATGAGAAACAATCAGATATTAAAGAAATATTTTCCATAATATAAGAATAAAGTACAAGAAAGGTTAGTCCATGAAGGGGTAAATACATTATTCTAATTATGCCAATCACCATCGCTGTGAGGCACAAACCAAATAAATAAAAAAAAATAAAATTTCAATATCTAATACTTTCATTGTTTCATACACAGCCTTATTGACCTTCCACACTTTTTAAAACAGAATGCATTAAATTACTTACGGTTTTTAGTCATACACAATGTGAAATTAATTTTTTTTTGCACCCTTTAATGATTTCTATCATAGGCCCTGCAATGTATTTGTGGCTATTGCGTTGTTCCATCGTTGTGTTTGCTAGGTCAAGGTAGTTCCTCGAGTTACGTGAGCTTATGTTTAATGGCCTGTCTACTGTTACTGTGCTATCAATCGTAGTATGTGTGCCTCGGAGTTAAATACAATATGTCTGACCTTCCTGAAACTAGCTACGTCTCTTTCCATTAGTCCCAGTTTATTAGGACATTCAGTGATGAATGTCTACAGATCATATTATTTCACTTATGAGATTCTCAGCCTATATTTTTGCTACTTAGTTACAATTATTTGCAGAGTTTTCTTAAAAGGAATCGCCTACTTTTGAAAAATGTATTCAAATCTCTTTCGTTCTTAACAACCAGGACATGTCGACAATGAGTTACTTTCAAAACTACGTATGCATCTCTTTCTCTCTCTCTCTCTCTCTCTCTCTCTCTCTCTCTCTCTCTCTATATATATATATATATATATATATATATATATATATATATATATATAGATAGACCTATATATTGAACGAACTTGACCAATAGTTTTACAAAGAACATGTAAATGTCAAATTTGGCAACGATCAAAGAAAACGATCACGATCACTAGAGCTATATATATATATATATATATATATAAAAATAGCGGTTTTTATATATAAAAATAGCCTTTTATAACCAGGGTGGGACTAAATATTGTATTTACTGAGTTCGTTTATTAAATAATATCCTATTGCCTGTTGGGAATCGAACTTATGACTCAAGGTTTGTCAAGTAGATTAAGACTAACGTCTTAAGATGCACTGCCAACCAGAACTCGTTGTGATATATATATATATATATATATATATATATAATATTAAACGTGTGACCATGTTGTTTTCTTTGTTGTTTAAGCTCTGAAGAAAGCGGAGTGAACTGCAGATTTCATAAGGAAGGAGACATAGAATATCCCATCTAAAAATCTATCTTTCTTACTAAAATTCACATTAAACTCCCGCTTAGGTTATTCAAGTGTAAAGAGGTTTTGAAATTATAAAAATAAAATATTATAAAATTATTATAATGATAATAATAATTAAAAAGTGAAATACATATTGTGCCGTGAGTTAGGCCAAGAATATTAGCGGTAGAGGAAACTACCAGTCTAAAGCTCTCTCATACCCTTCATTATACTCAATAGGTTTTTTGGTGGGTTCTTCATGGGCCGATTAATGTTAATAATATTAGCCACTAATGTCACAAAAATAAAACATCAGAAGGAGAAAAAGGGTTCATAATTAAATACAAGAACGATTGAATAATGAACGAAAATTTTATTTTGAAACGTTGCAGAAACATTTTGAAGAGAAGGAATTACAAGTGAGTAATAATTTACAAGTAGTATCCAGTAGCATATGGATAAGCAGAGTAGGCAATGGGAGCTGAGTAGGCAGAGTAAGCATATGGATAGCTGCCTAGCAACACTTGCTTCTTCACTCTCTCGGACTCTTCAGCTGGGAAGGCAAGCACGCAGGCTACAGCCACAACGAGGAAAAGCTGTGAACATTAAAATGATATTTATTATATTCATCATAATTCTACGCAATAAACATTAAATCTTGTACCACGAACTAATATAAATGCTGAGATGCCTGGAAATACTTACGAAGAACTTGATGGACATCATGTTGTTATAAGCCTGTTCTACTGATACAGTCGACCTGATGCTCTGTCATTGCAGCAGTAGCCTTATATATTCCTCTGCAAGGTCTCCTCCAGGCACGCCTTTCTTGGCAGCAGCATCAGTGATGTAATTGTGGGTGGCTTGCAACGAATTAATGATATATTTTGCTTAAATTATTTGCTGAATTAAGTTATGATTTAATGTAACTAATTGATTGAAGGCATAATAGTCTATTTTAATTATTTAAAAAATCAATCATTCAAAGCCCTTTTTTTTAATTTCAAGGGGGCGATTCTCATGTGAGTTACAGGAATTCATTAGTTACGAAGTGGCTATGTAAAATCGTGAAAAGTGTGATAAACCCGAACCAATTAGCTTCAGCAACACAACATGGGCGTTAATAAATAACATACAATTTTTTTATTCTCGAACCTGGAGAGAATGCAGTTTTTTTTTTGTTTTTTTTTACAGTATAAGGATAGGTATCGAGAGCTGTTTTGGTGCTACCAAAAATAATATCCTCATTAATATAATGTTTTTCAGTAAATCTTCATAAACAATTCTAGAAGATAGAAAATAAATGGTTCACTAATTGGCATTTAATCTTACACATTAACGTTAACCTAAATGTAGTCAGGTCACTCAGAATTTCTTCACTTTCAGGGTAGAACGTTTAGTAAGATAGTCACTAATTATTATGTATTGCATGTGAAATTCAAGTAAGCCGGATACAGTGAGGACTCTGCATATTGTTTTATATGGTTTACAATTTAAATTCTGCCTAAATGAAATTTTTACCGCAGAAGGGAGAAGCGGAACAATGATTTCTTGTTTATTTCTACCATTCTACATCCACTTTATATACAATATAATAATAATTTCTCAAATGCATAGACAGAAATTATTTCTCACATGCAATACTACGAAACTCCGAAGGGTCAACCGACATTTACATACTAACTCACAGTACTTCTCGCCTCAGAAAAAACACAGTAATACGAATATTACTGAGCCTTCAAAATTGGATGTCTAGTGAAGATTTTAAGAGAAGTCCTAATTATGAGAACAAATCTTCAAACGGAGATGGGACAAAAGGACATTGAAAACTTAGAAAATCTGACGTTATACCTGAAGTGAAAAGAACAGATATAAGATGAGAGACAAATATTATAAAGATCATTTTAAGTATAGTCAAGAAAATAAGCCAGATACAATAGGTGAACTGGGCAATAGGACCACTTATGCCTTTGGAGAAGAATACAATGGACAAACGGACATGTTGATACGATCAAGAGAATATGACAATGTTGAATAATTAGAAGTAACGATATCCGAATCGGTGAAACATTTTCATTTTTTGAATCACTAATAAAATGGGATGTAGTCAAAGTTTTAGCTATAGGAATGGACTGTCTATAGCGGATTATCAAAGAAGCCGAAGAAATTTATGAAGTTCCGAATAATTTAATAAGGGAGATGGCCATAAACTAATCAAATAGTGGACAACCACTACCCCTTAAATCAGAAATCAATCCAGGGAAACAGAACGGCCACTATCAAATACAGATCTGCTGAGCAATCAGTTGGACATTCCGACCCCGGAATTTGAGTAGGCAAGTATAAATACATTGGAGAGGACAGCTGATACTCATCCAAGTTGTAGCTTTGTAGTTTGACACGGTTAATTCCATAATGCCTCACTAATGAGGAGATAGACCGTCCATGTTTATGCGAGCATAGAATTTTCATTTACTGACCTTTCCAATAAATTAAGGAGTAATTACAATTTCGTCTTATGTTATATGTATTTTATGTGATCTGTTACGCCAACTAAAATTTAATTTCAATTCTATTTCCAACTTAACACCAGCCTTTATAAGGCCTAATGTAGTAAATTTCAGAAAATTATTCCATATAATTAGGGTGAATAATGCTTACAGTTAACATTCACAGATACTTTAAAAGCAATTGCTAGTGCATACAATGCGGCGAAATGAAGAAAACAAGACACTCAGAGATATTCATCTTCCCTGAAGAGAACCACAAAGGTCTGATAAAGCGCCGTAGGAGAATGATAAAGTAAATAAATATCAGACAGCAAGAGAGGGCAGAATTAATTTATCAAGAATTAATACACTTAACATCCACTCCAAGCCCTTTCAAATCATCAAATATTGTGTTCTGTCAAAGGCTTTGCGAAAATCAACTAAACTCAGGTGTAATGGGATATTGCATTCCTTTGACTGTTCCATTATTTGATCAAATACAGAAACCCCTCAACCTGCTCCAGTGGAACTTCCTTCCTAATAACAGCATATACCCTTCCATTATTAATTTTAATATAACGTTTTGAGATATCCAGACAGAGAGACATTGCTCTGTAATTTTCCAAAGAAGACCTATCTTAGAGACTAAAATAATCTTTGCCATACTTCACTTTTAACCTACAATTTCGTTTTTCGAAATTATATTAAATAACCAGCTAGCGAGAACCGTAAAACTCCAGCGGTGTCAGCTATTGCAACGCTATTTATTTAACCGATTTCACAATCCCCTTCTTCGCGTAGTCGCCCATGAGTGTTGAGGCTCGTGGCAGCTTCAAATGAAGCTGTGTTCTTCTACACTTGTGTAATTCTTAGCTTCCGGGGTAGAACTTCTTTAAGATAAACACTATTAATTTTCTATTGCTTTTTGTATTCATGTAAGTAGGATACATTGAGGGCCTTCTTTATTTCTACTGTTTAATTGAAACCCTGTCCACCATAATGTGTTGCCCCTGAAGGACAAAAGGATAATAAAGAAACAGGAGAAGTTAGGCCACGTTTTCGGTTTTTTTTTTTGTTTCTACCCTCTCATTTTGATATTTTATCTATATAGCTATTGTTAGCTTTTAATTCTTTGAAGAAGTTGTTGATGTTTTATAGGCTATTTAGTTATAATTCTGCATTTCAATTCTTCCATAGAAGCACAAATATCAACGGTTTGCCTAAAGAAAACATTATTCTCAGCTATGACTTTCTATAACATTCAGTTATCATAATTTCCCAAATTTGTACTGAGAAAGGATTTCAAAACTATTTAACTCCGGGAGTCCCTACAACAGAAATACGAATTTTAATCACAGAAGCTTTAAGAATGCCATGGCTTGAAAAATTGGAAGGGCAAGAAAAAATTTCTAGAGGCCCGAAAACGAAAAGTTCTCGGACAAGATGAAGTCATCCCTCGTCTTATTGTGTCTTTTAGCTCTTTGCCTAGCGATGATGATCTTGTCAGTGGATAGGGACTGGCTTTACAACATCTGTGGATTATACAAACATCAACCGGCTTAAGAAAATGACTAAGACTTAAATCGGACGACTCAATTTCAATATTAACTAATGAAAACTCATCATCATATAAATATCATGTGGTTTTTCAAAGCTTTGAATAAGGTGCAATGAGGTACAAAAAGTGCTGTGCCAGCTTTCATAAATACTATTATTAAGAAGGAAGACAGAGGATATCCCAGTTATAAATCGTCTGCCTTTTTTAACTAGAATTAACATTTGAATCACTTCTCAGGCAATTCCCTTATTATCCAATCATGAATAGGGTAAAGAGGATTTGTGGGAAAAACAAAACAATAATTCATAAACTAAACAGGAATTGTATCTTGATTAATAAAAAGAAGAAGTTATCAGTCTGAAATCCACTCATACAAGCACTCATTCTCAATTCGTTCCTTGATTAGGTCTTCAAGGGCATATAAATGTTAATAATATCAGCCAATAATGTCAGAAACTTAAAACAAAGGAAGAAGAAAAAGGGTTCAAAATTAAATACAAGAATACAATGAACGAAAATTTTATTGTGAAACATTGCCGAAACATTTGTGAATAGAAGGAATTACCAGTGAGGAATTATTTACAAGTAGTATCCAGTTGCGTATGGATAAGCAGAGTAGGCAATGGGAGCTGAGTAGGCAGAGTAAGCATATGGATAGCTGCCTAGCAACACTTGCTTCTTCACTCTCTCGGACTCTTCAGCTGGGAAGGCAAGCACGCAGGCTACAGCCACAACGAGGAAAAGCTGTGAACAATAGCAAAATGTTTATTATATCCGTCGTAATGCTAGACAAAACTATCATAACTCGGAAATATAGAAAACATATACAAAATTAACTAATAGGTTTTAAAATCAAAATAGTATTAATTGTGATAGACTTGTTGAAAATACTTACGAAGAACTTGATGGACATCATGTTGTTATAAGCCTGTTCTACTGCTACAGTCGAACTGATGCTCTGTCATTGCAGCAGTAGCCTTATATATTCCTCTGCAAGGTCTCCTCCAAGCACGCCTTTCTAGCCACCAGGATCTCTTGAATGTCAATGGAATCATTGAAATTGGCTTAAAGTAATGTACCAATTTTTTTTTTGTTTTGAGACTAATCCCAAAAAATTTTATTGTAAAGGTGAATTCATTATTGGCTGTATGAATTTAAGCATCGGTAATAAACTTTTAGGAATACTTTATGTTTCGTTATTATTATAATTATTTCTTTATAAATTCTTCATGATATGCCATTCTTCCATTCGACGAATGGCTCTTTAGAGGAAATCATCCTACTTCCAAAAAAATAAATTATGTTCTGAAGAAACAGAAACTAAGAATAAGTCATGTAGAAATCAATTCCTGTTGAGAAATCAAGTACTTTAAATTTAAATAAGATTGAGTAACACAATAGTTCTCGTAGAGAATTGAAAGCAAAAATGGATAGCACAGAAACATCATGTCAGAAATATCATAACTTAGCAAGAAAAACATCATCACCAAAGTGTAATAATGAAACTTCAAAGCACAACGAATTCTATGAATTTAATAAGCCGAAAGGAAAATGGTGAATCTACCTCTTGTCACTAAATATAAAATATATGAAAGATAAGGGCCCTCAAAAGAGGAAAAACAAGTTGACAAACAGCGAATATATGTGGAAAGTGTAACTAATAAATGTGGAAAATGTTTAAATTGCAAAGAGATAAAAGTCAAAGATATATCTGTGTCGTATATTATTTTAATTACTTTTCTTTTAACTTTTTCCTTATTTCACATCTGTCTCACTTCATATTTAAATATTTTAATTTTTAATCCAGATAATTCCAGCATTCTTGACTCTAATTTAATAGTCATAATCACACAATGATATTCTCAAAACGCCCAAACAAAACAATTAGGACCTTTCAGCTTAAATTTCTGTTATAAGAGCTTCTTTTTAATATTACTCGAGTAGGAGTAGGGGTTTACTCAAAGGTGAAAACTGAAATATGCAAATATATACCGAGATATTTTATATCCAATATAATGTAACACAGTGGTTTTACTCTATCTTGAATATTAACCAGAATTTATTTTACATTACATTGGCAAATAAGATTGATTTTATACACTTTTCAAATCCGACATTAATAACGAAGGTATTTTGAATTTTCGAAATTTTCACCTCCCACTTGTCCAATTTCAGCCATTATCATTGTGGAATTTCTATGAAAATATATTGTAGTTAAATTTAATAATAGAACATTTTTGAGAGTATTCCTCTTGTGTGTAGAAAAAAGTCTTCAAGACATGAAATTCTTTAATTTATTTTGAAACAATTATTTTTTTTGGGTTACAAAATTCGGAGTGCTCCTAAAAGTTTAACTCTTGAAAATAAAGCGTTTATCTGGAAACATTTATGATCGTGGTTGGAGGGGGGGGAGGGATTGAAGCATATTCTTGTATCTTGTTCATACAGAATTAATTGGTACACACACACACACACACACACACACATATATATATATATATATATATATATATATATATATATATATATATATGATTATGACTTGACTTTTAAGAATATTGATCCACCGACATATTTCTACTCCAGGTAAATTACACTCACAAGCTTAGAGTTAACGCTATGCACTCCATCGTGACAGACCCGAATTCCATAGATACCATAAAAGAAAAAAAAACTTTCTTGCCAATGTACAAATAAATACACCTTTTCCTTAAGTTAACACGATATCTTAATTCTATACAAAGAAACATGTAATAACTGATTTAATAATAAAATTTTAGATGGTGTAATCTAACCTCAAAAATTATTATTGAAGCTGAACTTGATATTCCAAAGACGTCGTCTTCTCACTGAAAAGTTCCTGTTCCTTGGTTGAACGATGAATGTAAAAGATAGAAAGAGAGTTCTTCGTTTATTCCAGAGGGAACCATTCGACCGCCATTTTTCTTATTATGAAAGAAGACGAAGCCCAGTGTACCATAAAAAATAAAAGTAAAAGGAATTGCAGGGAAGTCTTTTTTTTCAAGTTTTAACCGGCACTCCCCTATTTCGAAAAAAGTTTGACAGAGCAGCTAATAATAAATAATATTCTAGGACCTCACTATAGCGTATTACACAAACATGAAAAATATACAATTAATAATTATACTCATAGACTTTCACGGTTCATTTGAATGCTACAATTTAAGTCTTCCGGTATTAACTTTGTGTTCAAGTTCTGACCGACATTTCGCTAAGCATATTACTAACATTCTCATGCATTTCGTTGAACTGAAAAGTTCGCCTATTCAGGTATGTGTAAAAGTCTCTTCCGTTACCGTGGACGGAGCCTCCCCTTCCAGGTGCCTTGCAGGATATTGTCTTTTATTCGGTTGAGATTATGCCTTCTACACCTTGACTTCATCAAGTTTAGGATTGAAAGATCAGCTATTGTAGACAGTTTTTGGCAAACTTCCCCACTGCTTGGAATACCTTTTATCAGAACGCAGAGTTTAACTGACCTTGTGACGACGATGAGTGACAAAATAAACATGTTGTGCTGACAATTCTCTTAATAACTCAAGATGATGCGGCATTTATTTAAATTCATGTTCACAATTAGATCATTGATTTTTTTTTAAGAGAAAAAAATTATTCATATTCCAATATAAGACATTTTATAATGGGAGTGGTAAAAACGTTAGAAAAAAAATATATACAAGTAAAATAAATTGAATTTTTATTGTTGCTAAATTATTTGCGTTTGTATACTATATAATTGCAGATTTATTGTATGTAGTTCTTGAAATCAATATGTTCTAGCTTTAAGATATCCATCCATCCATGCCAAGGATGAAGTTCATACACTCAAACTAAACCAACTGAACTCCATTTTTATGAAAGAAAGTATATTCTATTAACAAATAAAAAATAATGATATACTGATTTAAGGGTTTCAAAATAATATAAAAGTATATAATGAACGGGAATTTTATTATGGAATATAGCCAAAAAACAGAAGGAATTACAATTGAGGAATTATTTACAAGTAGTATCCTGGAGTATATGGATAGGCAGAGTAGGCAATGGGAGCTGAGTAGGCAGAGTAAGCATATGGATAGCTGCCTAGCAACACTTGCTTCTTCACTCTCTCGGACTCTTCAGCTGGGAAGGCAAGCACGCAGGCTACAGCCACAACGAGGAAAAACTGTAAACAATAGTAGAATATTTATTATATTCATCATAAAACTATACAATAAACATGGAAATACATAAAATCTTGTACCACAAACTAATATTAATGCTTTGGTGCTTGGAAGTACTTACGAAGAACTTGATGGACATCATGTTGTTATAAGCCTGTTTTACTGCTACAGTCGAACTGATGCTCTGTCATTGCAGCAGTAGCCTTATATATTCCTCTGCAAGGTCTCCTCCATGCACGCCTTTCTTGGCACCAGCATCTCTTTGAATGACAATGACGTGGACAGTAATTACTTCAGTTGAAATACTTATCTGAGTTCAATATTTTGAGCGTAATCTCATGTTATAAGTGATTGATAAATTACTAAAATTATTTATTGCAATGTTGGTCAACAAGAAACAAATATAAATTTATGTTTTGGATTTAAAGATAAGTATCTTCACGAACTTTCCTGTTTCAAGAACACTGCCACATTAGTTGTACTAATAAATTTATAATGTTTGCATCAGAAAATTTAGAGGGATTAGTGTAATTGGCTGTTTAAAGATAAGGTTTGTTCTGCTGGTATGGATGCGTGCATCTCTGTTGATTTTATGTTTTTTGGGGTCGCTTTTTTTTTTTAATTTTTAACCAACAGCATTATATCTGATAAAGGACAAGAATGAGCGGCTTTGAGACTTTAAAAATAATTAGGTAACCCGAAAGCTAATAAAAATTGTTATGGCTATTATCTTCCTTCTGCTTTACATACTGTCCTTAGTTTCATAGTTATAATGAGAGTCTGTCTCCCCTACGTTAGTACGTTAAAGCTGGCGCAGGAGAACCTAGTTGCTTCCCAGTTTTCTCAAGTAGGGTGAAATAATGAGAGATGAGTATACTCCCGACTTCTAATAGCTTAGCCGTCAATTTAAAATATTTTTGGAATTCCCTTAGACGTTGTTACAGCTACTGATGACTCCTGGTAGTTGTTCCCAGTAACCAAGTATGTCCCGATCTCCACGGAAACGAGAATGAGATAAAAGAAAACCATAAGAGAAATCATTAATTTCCAGTTATCTGCTGTATGAGACTAACCAACATTAACCCTAGAACGGTAGTGATATTATTTCCTACTTATTGGTACTGATACGTAAATTTTACGTGTGCAACTGGTAATTGGTGAAATTATTCAAAATTTGTTAAAGTTTGTGACTATTTTTTTATTTTATTAAAACATACACATTTCTTTAACTTATATCTACGTTAATATCTAATAATGTGCACGGCATTCCTTTCAGGCCCTTTGTTCGAGACACGTTCCGGAGGTTGTGTGCTCCATTCATATCCATTCTTACTAAGCACAACCCCACCTTCTACATTTATTGTGACTGATCTGTCAATATTGTGTGGTTGAGAGGTTTTAGGTTTTTGCGTATGTGTTTCTTCTCTTTCTTCAATTGCCTTGATGTTTTCTAAGATTTTCTCACTCTCATCGCTATCTAGCCCACTCTGTGTTGCAATCATTTCCAAAGGCTTAACCTCCTCATCACTTGGAGAATACTCCGGATCATCATCGCTGTCGTATCCATATCCATCATGTTCCCCATCTGACTCATCGGAGAGTTATTTCAACAAATTTCTGATTTCTTCATCCATTGAATATTTTTTCTCCATTCTTCCGAAACTATAAACAGATTATTATTATTATTTATATTCTTCCTATACATCTTTGTCTTTTAATATCAAAAATAAAAGTTAAAAACATTAAGAGAAAATAAATCAGAATTTAAAAATAATTGGAAGAAAATAAATTGAGAATAATATTAACCAAGTTATGGCATAAAACCCGGTTATTAGTAGCGATACGTAAATTTTACGTGCCAAAAAGTTGCGGTTAATAGTATTGATAAGTAAATATTACGTGTCGTTTTTATTTCAAAAAATAGTATTGGATGAGTGGGAAAGCTCACTTAGCTGCACTTGGCGGATATCAAGGGCGAATGTCTGAAGGGCTCATAGCTGAAGGATGAGGGTGGCGGCGTCGTTAACAACCGTTTGATAACAGTTCTAACCAGATAATACGTAATTTTTACGTTCACTACCATTCTAGGGTTAATGAAGAACATTTCTAGTCGTGGAAATATAGTTTTCGGCAGGCAAATCTCAATTCGTCAGGGATCCCTCCACCATGTTTCACTAAATTTTTTGAAATCCTCATGTTTTTATCTTGAAGTACTAAAATATTTGACGATTCCAGCAGCTTCTGCAGGCTCTCTAATGAATACAAGTACTAGTCGTGACTAATATATCGTGTCTAAAATAAAACTAATAGTAGTTTTAATATATTCCTTAAAAAGTACCGATCCTTTTGAATTTTGTTAATGTGAGTTCAAAGTTTGGGGCTTCTCGCTCACTACCTAACATACACATTATACATTATATATATATATATATATATATATATATATATATATATATGCATAATGCTACTCGAAAAATAACGATACGACATTTTATTATATGGACTAATTGGCAGTACAGTTTCATTTAATCTGATCGGACGTTTGGTAAAATATGCTTTCCATCTAAACCTTTAAGTAGTAAAAATATTTTCGGTTTGAATTGAGATTTGTTAATACTATTTAAAATAGAAATAGATTTATTTACACACATAAAATAACAAAGTATTATAGTAGAAACATATAATAACGGCGGAGAAACTTTACATATGCATAAAATTATTTCATCTCATTTACCTTTCAATTTTGTTTAGTGAGGGTTGAGGATAAAATTGGGTTTAAGAGTTTGCTCTCTATTATGAAGAAATTGGACTTTTGAATTTGTTTGAATGCTAATATAACAATTATATAATTCGATTATATAAGTGAGAATGCGATCGTTAAATACTGATAAATTTCAGCCACAACCTGGTATTTTTCAAGATGTAATTCAATCGGGGCATCATATTCCAACAGAACTCCACAACAAATGTCTAATGTACTATTGGCAACACTTGTGGGAGATTTCCCGAAGCGGCCAGATGGCACCGGTATGAGTATATTTCCTAAATTTATGTCTCCCGTCCATTAAAGCAATACATAATTTTGTTAGATACTAAGAGTACTAACGAACCTTTAAAATTATTCCTCTAAATCACTATACTACTATAATTCCACAGGAGAATAAAGAAAAACTCATATAAAACACAACTTTTAACCCAATTGTAATTTGTCAAGAATATTTAATCTTTAACAAGCTAGGTTCCCTCTAATAATTGTCATGCCATAATTAACTGCAATCATTTATATATAAACGTAATACAAATCCTAGATTATATACACAAATTGTAAATAAATAAAAATACGAACCAAAGGTTAATTGGTATTTAAAATTACATTTAGAGGAATAATTGTAATGATCGGTCAGTACTCTTAGTATCTAAGAAAACTATGGATTGCCTTATTGATGAGAGATAAAAGTTAGAAAGTTACCCTGTTCTTATTTAGCATTGTTAATGCCCAAAGGGCGAAACGTCTGCTAGTTGAAAAAAAGATAATAAAGATACATCAGTTGAGACCTTGTGATACTTATTTTTCTTTTTTTTCACCTGAAATACTTTAATTGGTCTCAGTATGAGTTAGATGCAAGACTAATGATATTTAAAACGGCTGTTAGTGTAGATAGCTTTTTTTTTATGTTGGGGGGGGGTCATGGAAACTTGCCGATTCGAGGGATAAGAAATTTTAAAAATTACAAAAAAAAACTACAATTAGGAAATGCTTTCATTTTATGAGGAGCCACAAAACTGTGTTCTGAATAATTCTTCACTCTCGCCACCAGCAGAAAATAAAAATGAGGGGCAACAAGTTGTGCTTGCCCGTGACATTAGTATCAATAACAGAGAAACGCAAGTTAGATCCGTGCATAGCGTGCCTCGTAGATAATGTTCCCTACTAATGGGAGAACATTGCACTGAAAAATTGACACCGATGTGTTCAAAGGTATGGAGCTCTAACCAAAAAAAGAAATGCATGGCAAGACTCTATTCTTCATCCAAAATTCCCACAATCTATGTTTATATATGAGGGGCTCAGGTTAGCCATGCGAGTTAAACCGTTAACTTTACCTCAGATGGTAAACTTAGAGTGGCGAGTTCGATTCCCGCCTGGGCAAAGGAATTTATTTAGTGACGGAATTCACTAAATAAAATCCTTAGTCCCACCCTGGCTAGAAAAGGGTGGTAACCTGTAGATAACCCGTCCCAATTAGCCTTAGTTGCAAAAAGTGGACGTTAATTAATAATTTAATTTAATTTGTTTATATATATATATATATATATATATATGTGTGTGTGTGTTTGTGTGTGTGTGTGTGTGTGTGTGTGTGTGTGTGTGTGTGTGTATATATATATATATATATATATATATATATATATATATACATACATAGGGGTGTGCCTGTTGGTGTCTGATTTTCGACATTTTAATGCCCGTAGTTTTAATTTGAAAACTACAAAACTAGATATTTAATCGTTTCTTCTGAAACTAAAGATAAACTTTGTTAATGGCTGTCACCGGATAATGAGGACTGGGGGTTTTCAGGGCAAACAAACATTAGATTCTGTAATACTCTAATGGAATACATATGCAAATTTTATAAAATCTATTTGGTCTATAAACTGTCCTATTTTCATCAACTGTTTCCAGTACATTTTTAACTTACTCAAACATTGACTGAACTTATTGGAATTACTTATACATTTTCAGCCGTTAGAATATCCCCACTCTCCTCTCAGGCGATTTTCAATTTATGAGATATGGATATGAGATATCCAGTTTATATTTCATATCTCGTTTATAGTAAGTATACATACAAGAGAGAAATAAAGATTTCTAGAACGTTCAACTAAAATCATCTGTGTATCATTCCTGTACGTTGTGTATGTACTAAGGATTTGGAGGGAGAGAGAGAAAAACGTCCAATTCTTCAAAAAAATTTTATTTCAGCGCTAAGCGCTTTCGAAGACTATTGTCTCCATCTTCAGAGCTACTTGCATGCGCTCATTGGAAAAGACTGCTAACGAAAAATTAAAAAATTGTGAAGAATTGGACGTTTTTCTCTCTCTCCAAGTAAACATTTTTCACTTCCAACAAACACTGCCGTGGTACTAAGGATTCGTTGTATTTGTTTCTTACATTACAAGATCCTCTCAATATCAAACTAAAAATGTGCCGGTACTGCGGAAGCTAAACGGATTTCCCTAGTTATGGCACGCGTTCATGATGGTTACCACTGATTACGATTATACATGTTGTAATAAGAAACCTTGTTATTGAAGGAAAATCTGATATTTATCAAATCTCCATTGTTTCTATTTTAAAACTAACTTACTTTCCTTGACGAAAATATTCTAAAATTACCAATAAATGTAATACAAATGGGTTTATTATAAAAGACAAGTAGTACTATGAACAGAAATTTTATTATGGGATATGGCCGAGTGCGATTTGTGAGCAGAACAATACACAGGTGATAAATTATTTACAAGTAGTATCCAGTAGCATATGGATAAGCAGAGTAGGCAATGGGAGCTGAGTAGGCAGAGTAAGCATATGGATAGCTGCCTAGCAACACTTGCTTCTTCACTCTCTCGGACTCTTCAGCTGGGAAGGCAAGCACGCAGGCTACAGCCACAACGAGGAAAAGCTGTAAACAATAGTACATAGTTTATTAATGCTACACAAAACTATCATAACTCGTAAATATGGAAAACATATATAGAATAAACTAATAGTGTTTAAAATCAAACTAATATTAATTGTGATAGACTGTTGTTGAAAATACTAACGAAGAACTTGATGGACATCATGTTGTTATAAGCCTGTTCTACTGATGCAGTCGAACTGATGCTCTGTCATTGCAGCAGTAGCCTTATATATTCCTCTGCAAGGTCTCCTCCAGGCACGCCTTTCTTGGCACCAGCATCTCTTTGAATGGCAATGACGTGGATAGTAATGACTTCAGTTGAAATAATTATCTGAGTTAAATATTTTGAGTGTAATCTCTTGTTGTTGGAGTTAGTAAGCACTTGCTTATTTGCTAGTAGCAATTTTTTTTATATAGCTGACAATCATAAAAAAGAATTTCTGAAATTCAAGTGACATTATTGGACATTTCAGAAAAAAAAATATTAACCTGAGATATACAGGTTTAAAAATTGTTTCAAAAACTTTTCCTTTAAAAAAAATACTAATTACCAAAAACAATAATTATGATTTTTAGGACTTCAAACCCTCCTTCATTTAAAGAAGAAATTTTAATGACTTGTGAATTAGGTTTGTGGTCGTCTCTGTTGTCATTTACACGAGGTTCAGTATGAAAAGCTCAATTTATTAGATTCAACCATAACTAGGATATTTCATGGTTTGGAGATCTTTCTCCTCTGTTAAATCCATCAATCTTCCAACTTCCAGAAGGATAAACACTCCACAGCAACTTAATTTGGTTGACTGGTTCCTTGAATAATTTAATTCACCAAGTGAACAATGTTTCTGAGTAACCAGTCTATATTTGTCTTTATCAAAATAAATAATAATAATTTTTTTCTCTTTTTTTTGCATTACATTTTAATCTGAATTCTAGTTCTTTCAATTAATTCCCAGAAAAGGTTTAAGACAGTTCATTAGGTTAATAGCGGGGTAAAGTCCTTTCCTAATGTAAGGGATCACGCCCTGTTTCGAGAAACGGGAAGGTTCCAAAAATTCCTTCGAAAATCTGATTCCACAACGCCATCTCTTGACGAAGGCAGAATTTGTAAACTGGGAAATCGGAGAAGGTCGTCAGTCCAAAAATGCCCCCAATTTTGGCCTCAATCAGCAATAAATTCATTCTAATGTCCTTTTACTATAATTAAACACACTCAATTGATTATGGTGAATCGATGAATAAGGAATGAATTTGTATCCACTCGCCTTTACATATTGACTTCTAACTCTTAGAATGAATAATTAATTCTTTGGTCATCACTGAGTGCAGGGAGTGAGCATGGGGTTGAATAGTCTTTAGTTGTGATTTTGGAAACTATTGTGCCAAAATTAAAGTGTTGTTTTCACGAAGTTAACAAGTTCACCTTTATCATGTGAAGGGGAGAGAAGGAGAGATTGATTATCTAAAATATAAAAAAAATCAATAACAAAGATTAATGTACTATTTTCTCATCTAATCCTATCAGCTATCATTTTATTGAATAAGAATAGAACATATGTTACCCATTTCCTTTGGTTTTGAGTGGTTTATATTAATTTTTCAAAATGCCTAATACCAAATGAACTCATGAAGAGAATCGACAAAACGTTTCTGCACCTTGTGGCCGAAATATCGTTTACATTGTTAAAAAGCATAGCCCAGTTAGGTAAAGTAGCAAACAGTGGACCTTAATAAATAAAAAAATGAAAAGCATAAATTACTTCTTAATTAAGTTAAAGACAAGTTTAACAGATCGAATAATAATTTTCTAAGGAGAACTGAAGGAAAATTCTCTGTGAGCATATCACAATAGTGACAAAATGACCTTTACCGGCGATGCACAAGAATAAATCTATTATTTTAGGTAATGAAACAAGAGCTTCTGCAAATAATTGCAACAGTTTTATATGTTTAACAGGAATATCTAAAGGTTTATTAAAGCTATTATTGTTTTCTTTAATTTTCATCAACTATATCAAAAATCCTACAAATATATATTCAAAGATTGAAGAAAGTAGTCATCGAATTTTCATCCCAACTTTTGTGATTATTACAAATAGAGTAATGTCAATAAAAATATAAAAAATATTGTGTTGCTTTTTTGAGGTTGTAATCATTACACGATTTTCGAAAAATATTCTCAAACGTCCATCCATCCTACCCAGGAGATGACGAAAATTAGGTCCTTTCAAAATTATATATGTATATATATATATATATATATATATATATATATATATATATATATATATATATCTGTTGAACGCTCTCGCGTTCACAATTTTTGTTTGAGCGTTGCCAAAACCGGTATTTAATGGTTTTATTTTGTTTTTTTAAAGAAAGCTCAAGTTCGTTAAAGGCAGAAATTTGAACAGTAGGCGGAGGTAAAGGGTAAATGGGGTGAATTTCGAAAATTTGAAATATTTCCGGTACTGTTTGTAGTTGTAAATAACCAATTTTATTGCAAATTAAATTAATAAATGGTGTTACATTCATTCTTTCTCTATTTCGAATATTAACCGAAATATTCACATTTTATTTCTTTTCAGAATTCAATAAGTCCCCCTTCTTGTAATTTCACTTTATAAATAAGCCCACATATCATGGACCGTATCATTTCAAGCTGAAATACCAAATATTGCGTTCAAAAAATTGGTTCTAGAGATACTTACCTACACTTTCTAATTATTACTAAAGTTTGTGAGATTGATATGAAAATTGTTCTGGTTCATTATAAATTGCTGCGATAGATTAATAAATCTATTTACTATATCTAGCGCAGGATTTATATATTATATTCAGATATATTGTAGTAGTTTTTTTCTTCTTTCCGCTCAAGAAATATTCTATCTTTCAGCTCTGAGAGGTCGGCTGACCTGTTTGTTTACAATTCAGACGCTTTCGATTGTGTAGGTTATTAAATGTAAATTGACTTAAATATTTCTCGTTGACATTTGTATTTGTTCATTAAATATTCACGGTTGCGTTAGGTGTAAAAGTATTTGGAAAATCGTGTTGGTTTTATTAATATATTTTCTTCTCTTGTGAATAGTTGAATTACATGGAAGTGAACTTTGAGTTATCTTGATTACCTTCTTGATCCAGCATTATTGGTTCAGCTAATGTATATTTCTCAATAATTACTAGCTTTTACCAGTTCCTCTAGGCCTTATTTATTAACGTCCAATTTTTGTTGCTATGGCTAATTGGAACGAGTTAACTACAGTTTACCACTGTTTTTATCTATTGTAAAATCTGCATAGTTAAGCAGCCCCTTCGTGACTGACTTGTTTAATATTTGTTCAGGGTGTATATATATACTGAGACTGCTAGAGCGGTAAGAAACTAAAATATGTATATTAATAATTTTTAACGGACCGTCATCACTTAAGGTGAATGGGCATTATTGGAAGTGTTTCTAAAATCAAGTCATGAGCATTACTTGAATAGCTGCTAAAATGTTGAATAGCCACATCAGATAAGTACGTTGGAGCGTCGTTTAATTCACTCAGCTTGCTACTTCTTTTGAATGTCGGCTGGAGCTATTTTAAGAACACCTATTCTCATCTCCACACCATTCATAGCTAATAACAACCTATCATAGCTATTCTCGTTCTAGTTTCCCCCTGATACAGCGCTCAATTCATTTAGTCAAATCATTGTTCATTTAGTTCTAAGTTTTCTTAAAAGCCTTCGCATCTTACAACGTTCTAATAAATACTAGTTGGAAGAATTTGTAAGTACTTCTTCGCCCCTCTTCTCGTTCCACATCCAGTTATACTGTTCTACTCAGTTCTTTTTTTTTCCGTTTTTCCAACAGTCTAAATTGCATCAACCACTTAACACGTTCGCTGCTGTATCGTTCCCCGGTGTCCGATCGTCATCACGTCTATCAGGACGGGCCCCCTCTCCTTCAGTCTACTCCAAAAAACGAAGGCTGTAGCAAGCTTATTATGAGAGATATTTTAACGGGGATTGGATGTAATTTGTTATTAGAAAATGTAGCTTTAGTTAATCTAGAAAAATACTATCGGACGCCGGGGACCGTAACCGTCTAGAAATAGAGAAACTCGAATTGTGCACGGCACCACCCCCCGGCGCCCGATGATAATTCCAGTCACAACTTGGTCAAAAATGAACTGACTTGAATCTGTTTTACTTTCCATGCCCCTCCTTCGCTCATTTACCATTGTGTTGCACATAATATGTCTTGTGGTCGGAAATTAGTAGAGTAAGCACTATCTGTAACTCTTGCCGACAGCAGTGAAAGTGAGAGTGATACGACTTCGTGACGATAGTTTTGGAGACAAGAACTGTTTGCCCTCATGTTCTAGTTCAACTACTGACCTAGAAGAGCTTACGAGTTTAGAGTGCTTATTGAAAATAACAGCTGACAATGTGATAAAAAATGTACATTAGTTGTAGACGACATCGGACTCCGGGGACCGCTCCTGGCTTTCTAGTGCTAGTTCTTGGTTTGGAGTACTGATGGCTCTGCTAATTCATTCATTTAGTTCACTAGAATTGTCAAGAGATACTTTTTAACGTTAGGGTTATTATTATTAGGGGTCCGATACAGATTTTAACGTTAGGAAAGACATCGGACGACGGGGACCGGTGCAGATGGTGGTGGAGTATATCATATATAGACTGCAGCAGCGAACGTGTTAAGTTACCTAAATTTGGTATACATACCTGTGAAGGACAGTCTCCTTATCTGTCCAGCTTAATATACAATTATTAATTTTAACTTATTATGTGAGTTCACATTATCAGCATTTGTAATAATTATTTCCTGGCAGACGTTTAAAACTTCCTTTGAAGAACTCAATATCTAAGTTTCATTCTGTTTTTAATGTCTTATTCTCACATTGTTATTTGGAAAATCGTGTTGGTTTTATTAATATATTTTTTTCTCTTGTGAATAGTTGAATTACATGGAAGTGAACTTTGAGTTAACTTGATTACCTTCGTGATCCAGCATCATTGGTTCAGCTAATGTATATTTCTCAGTAATTATTAGCTTTTGCCAGTTCCTCTAGACCTTATTAATTAACGTCCAATTTTTGTTGCTATGGAATTGGAACGAGTTATCTACAGGTTACCACTGTTTTTAGCCGGGGCTAATGATTTTATTTAATGCGTTCCTCACTAAATAAATTCCTATTGCCCATACGGAAGAGCCAAGTGTAGTTAAGACTAACTCACATGGCTAACCTGAGCTCCTATTAAAAAAAAAAACTACGTATAGAGAAATGGGTTCAAAGTGAAATACCAGAGTATAATGAACGGAAATTTTTATTGTGAAACAGCCGAAACATTTTGAAGAGAAGGAATTACAAGTGAGGAATTATTTACAAGTAGTATCCAGTAGCATATGGATAAGCAGAGTAGGCAATGGGAGCTGAGTAGGCAGAGTAAGCATATGGATAGCTGCCTAGCAACACTTGCTTCTTCACTCTCTCGGACTCTTCAGCTGGGAAGGCAAGCACGCAGGCTACAGCCACAACGAGGAAAAGCTGTGAACATTAAAGAAATGTTTATTATATTCAGCATTATATTGCACAATAATTATTGGAATTCAGAAATATTGAATGCAATTTAAAATGTACTAATAGTTTCTGGAAAGAAATATATTACTTTTGAGAGAACATTGATAGAAAATACTTACGAAGAACTTGATGGACATCATGTTATAAGCCTGTTCTACTGCTACAGTCGAACTGATGCTCTGTCATTGCAGCAGTAGCCTTATATATTCCTAAGCAAGGTCTCCTCCAGGCACGCCTTTCTTGGCACCAGCATCTATTGAATGACAATGGAATAATAGCAATGCCTTAAGTTAAAACAAGGATCAGGGTTAAATATCCGTGTATAATCATAGACATTCTCATGCTATATTTAGTGAATGATTTATTATTTCGATTATTCATCACAGATACATTACTGAAAATGCGATATTATAGTTTCAAATCAATAGTTCATCCTATGCGAAACTCATTCCGCTCATGTTTTAAAACGTTTAAACTTTTTAAAACGTCACCACGCAGGCCACGTATGACTGGTATGACACACTAGTCAACATAGAAATATGAATAACTCTCTTAGTATTTCAGTTCCAAAAAAATGTAAAAATCAACCTATTGTAGGCCATCAATAGTTTAACAAGATTAGTTCTATAACATTTTACTATCTAAATCCAAAATTAGGGAGTTATTTTGAAGCGCTGAATCCCTTCCTATATTCCGGGACCATTTGTTGTTGACTGAAGCCATTAAATATCAAAATAGTATAGGTTAAATAAAAATTTGTATGTCAAGACCGCTGAATGTTGATAACGTCATCACTACTTGAAAAGTTTATTAAAATTAATATTGAGTATTTTGGCTTCTAATAAGATTCTTTATGATATATTTATTGTAATTATGACATGGGTTGGCGTTTACTTAAGCCTGAAAACCAGTATCTCGGTTTTCGAAGATGATAGAGAAACTACGTATATTACAATATTTATGGGCAGTTAAATTTGCAATAAGATTGGTTCTATACAATTATTCGATCAGATGATAAGTATTTTGACTTTTGATTAACTTAAAACAATAATATTTCAAGTTTGGTACAAGGGAAATATAAATAAATAATAATAAATTTGAACGTACCTCATTTTCCCCATCTCCTAGGTAGGATCGATGGACATTTGAGAAAGTGTGTCAATAATCGTGTCATGAGTACAACCTCAATAGCTGATTTTCCTTCAGGGAAGAGCCAAATAAGAGCGGGGGTTTACTGATTGCCGAAAACTAAAATATCCATATATCTCGGTTAATATTGATGATTCATATAATATGTGCATTATAACATTTAGAGAACATTAAAGTTTCAATGAGATTGGTTCTAAGCAATTTTTCGATCCGTCGGATAGTAACGGAGATATTTCTAAAATCCCCCATCTACCCCACCTCTCTCTTGTCCGATTTCACCTGTTAACTAACTTGATCTTTCTTTTTACTCTAATATATCGAGTTCGGTAACATTAAGACAAATAGTGCTACCGCTAGATTGGTAACTAACAAATAGATATAATTTTGAACGGAATTTATTTTCACCATCTAGAAGATATGATCGATGGACATTTGAAATTTTTTTCCGAAAATCGCGGCATGAATACAACCTCAATAGCTGATTTCCCTTAAGGGAAATCTGTTAAAAGTATACTCTCTCTTTCGAAATATCCTGACCTTTATATTTAAAACAATGAATCATTTGAAAGGGAAATATTGATATAACAATTTCTATTTAGTATCATTTTTCTTTTTTCGAAGCAAGGAGGGGGCCGCTTGTCGATAAGAAGTGTGGTTTATTGAGTTCTCGCCTTTAATCCCTTAATGGTTGAAGCCCTTTATACAGCCTCTTTTCTTCCCCTTATACAATTTCTTTCCTTCCCTTGATGATGGCCTGTTGAAATAAACTATTGAGAAAATAATGATTTATGATTGAATAAAGTAACTAAACATATAAAAGAATAAATTTAAATCCAGGACTTGGAAAATATATGAACTGGGATTGTTTTCTCGGATAACTAATAGTTCCTTTAATAAGAATAAACATTATTTGCTTGGCTTAAGAAATACATTTTTTTACTTATACAGGAGCACCCGCAACTAGCCGATTCGGCTCAATGTATAAAATTGTTAAATTAAAACAAAATTATAGAAAAATAACTAAAACAACTGAGCCAACACAGAAAAAATTAAATGCAAGTAATAAAGACAAAAAATAAATATTAGACTTGTAATAAAGACAACTATTTAAAACGGTTTTAATAAAAAATATATATATATTACTCCTATATATTAGTACATTTATATTATTTAAAATTGTTTAGAATTATACTAAATTTATGACTAAGTCAAAAAGGAGTGAAGTTATATTTTTTAAAACAAATTCAATTCTTTTAAGTTTATTTAGTATATTGTTGATATGTGAGTTCCTTACTGTTAGAAATTCGTACTTGTTATGTGGAATCTCTAAGTATTCAATGTACCTGCAGTTAGTCAGTATGTGTTTCATGAAAAGACCAGAAAGACCTCTATGCAGAACATGCCACGAACCAATAAATATTAGAAATAGATTTCAGGTAAACGGAATAATATCGCCGATGTAGAAAAAAACACAGTGAATAGAATTAGTAGATGACTTCATCAGCATATTCAATTCCGTATTTTGCCCCTCTTAAGAACTCCATGGGCTTACCAGTCTAACGAATATATTCGTCGATCAATCCCCTGGGATGACTAACGATCATGATTCTTTTTAATCCCGTCCACATGCAGGCTGACAAAAAGTGGAGTTACCAGAGACCCCTGGGTACAATAGGGTGCGCAAACTCATTTAGGCAACTCATTCCAGGTCCTCCTTGGTTAACGGGTGTTGTGTGTCGAGTTGATCACACACTACTTATAAATCTGATCACGAATCAGGCTCAGGGTGGCTAAAGGCCTGAAAGCTCTATAACGTTATCAGAAAGGAAAAAAAAAACCATAATATAAGAACTAGTAATTAAAGCTGTAAATAAGATGTTCAGTTATATTATAATAGCTCACAACGTGCTAGAAAAAAAGACCTTTCTCATTCGCAACAATATATTTATCCCTAAGCTATTTAAAATTCTCCAGACTCCATCGCTAAACGGAAAAAAGAATATCAGAATTCCATAACAACTTAGTCAAAACATGACAAATATTCTATGCATAAGGAGAATTTAATACATATAGTAATAAAATATGTTTATATAGAACATTGACAAAATAAATTACAAATTTACAAGTTTTATAAATAATAAAAGAAAATGAAATATATATACAAACATACACAGCTTGAACTATGTAGTCCATCTGTTGAGTTCTGTATAGACATTCATGGTTTCATATGTGTATACATTTACAAAGTGCAAAAACGGAAAATATTTAATTATCAGTTAGAAATGTTCAATAACTTTGTATGATAAACAAATACTTATATAATGCATGCCAATCTTCACCATTTAAAAATAAAATATATTCCTAATGGTTTAAATTGTCTTCTGAATTCTTAAGTTTTGGACATACTGCTATGAAATGAAATGTATTCTCCAACTCATTCATATTACACACAGAGTACACCAATGGATTTTCAGTTTTAGACACCGTGCAATTCAAATTAGACATTTCTCCCCTTGCTTTCATAATCAGGGTTATCAAATGTATGCTGTTCTATTTACTAATATAGCTACTATTTTTTAATGATAAATTGAGGTGTTCCAAGTTATAGTGAAACTTAGAATGGCTTGCTTTAATCGACATATTTTGAAAAAAACTGTAACCTTACTTTTTCCAATTTTGCATCTATTTTCATCTCAATACTGTCATAAACCACACATTGTATCTCACATTATTGTGTTACTAATTTTTCTGTCCTCAGTGCAGATTTAGTATTTTTGTATAATGCTTGTAAAATATTTATAAAATTTGTTGAGCATCCTAAAGAATTCTGACTTGAAATCAACGAAAAAGCAGTATATTTTTTCTCTTATGGCAGCATTTTTTTTATTTTTATTCAATAAGTTGTATAAATTATCCACCGTGAAATAAGTCATTCGGAAACCAGCCATATTTTCCTTAAGTAATTTATTGTCCACTTCTGAGTGTATTAGCTCAGCTGCAGCAAACCAGTGAACAATTGGTAATACTATTCATGAAAGGTATTCCTCAATAGCTGCTGGTAATATTTTTACTCCTTTTTTAAGGATGGATTTTTTAAAGGAATCTGGAACATCTCCTGCGTCATAAACTTTGTTTCAAAACTTTTAACAAACTTGAAAAATTTTTAAGTCATTCATTTTATTTCTAATTAATTCATTATATTTTCTTAAATACTATAATTGCCATAAAAAAAGGTTGTGTTCAGCAGTTCGTTAAAAAATAATAATTTATTTGAAAATTATATTAGATGTAGAAATATTATTAAGAAAGAAGAAATAAAAGGTTTAGAAAAAATCTATTTTAAATAATACTGGTATGCAAGTCTATTTAGTGCTAAAAATAGAAGACATACAAATAATTAAAACTTTGTTTTCAATAGAATATATTCAGTATTATGATGTAATTCACTGTACACCTAAACCTAATGGATAACAAACAATAATAGTCAATAGGTCAGCGGAAATTAAACAAATTTTCCCTGGCTGTTATGATAGTATTGACCTTTTCTCCCCATATATTTTCTATTTCTCAGTAAAAACCCGAGTGGACGGGGGCGATTACTGAAGGCTGAAAACATGAAAGTATAAATAACTCGCTTCATATTTTTGCTATGAAAAGGCAATGTCAGTTGATTGTCAGAATGTGTTATTATATAACTGGAATTCAAAAAAAGCTAGAAAAATCAGAATGTATTATAGAGTATGTATGGAGAAATCAAAAAAAGGCATAAAATTATATTTCATTACCTCTTGTAATTACCTCTTTTGCATTTTATTCTTTATGAATAATTTATAAATTATACCTATTATGAATAAAAACAGACTACGTTGGTACACGTATAATATGCAGATTGGCTTTTTTAACATTTTGAGTACGGCATTATTTACATAAAACTCTTTTGTAATTTTAGTAGAATCTACATTCCCACTTCAGGTTACAGGCCTCTGGATGCACTGTCTAACCGATTTACCCGGCTTCGGATTTGTGATTTTAAGATAGTTCAATGGTTCCAGTTCAGTGGACATGATGTTCTGTACATAACTAGTAGCAAATACCTACAAGGAGTTTGCCATGAGCATTTGTGGTACACACCATCATCATATGAGTGATCAAAAAGACGTATTTTAAATATACATTCCTGTCGTGATGAGTAATTTGTGTAATTCATGAATATCGTATTTACTGTATCCACTTTCAGTCCCATGTTGTAACAATTTCTTCCAAAAAAAATGATAGGATTAAAAAAAATACAAGTATATAATGAACGGAAATTTTATTGTTGAACATGGCCGAAAAATAAGAGTCTGTAATGAATTACAAGTGAGTAATTATTTACAAGTAGTATCCAGTAGCATATGGATAAGCAGAGTAGGCAATGGGAGCTGAGTAGGCAGAGTAAGCATATGGATAGCTGCCTAGCAACACTTGCTTCTTCACTCTCTCGGACTCTTCAGCTGGGAAGGCAAGCACGCAGGCTACAGCCACAACGAGGAATAGCTGTGAACATTAAGGAAATGTTTATTACATTCATCATTGTACTGCTCAATAATTATTGGAATTCATGAATATTGACTGCAATTTAAAACGTAATAATAGTTTCTGAAAAAATATATAATTCTGAGAGAACATTGATAGAAAATACTTACGAAGAACTTGATGGACATCATGTTGTTATAAGCCTGTTCTACTGCAACAGTTGAACTGATACTCTGTCATTGCAGCAGTAGCCTTATATATGCTGGGGCGAGGTCTTACAGTCACACCCTCATGGCAAACATCCTTTAACTGTATTTGGAAACGCTCCAGGTATTGCGGTCCTGTATAGGGCATTGTGAAACCATATTGATTAATTTTTCTTAGGAAAGTTATTTTTAACTACACTTTTCTGATAATTGTAGTATTATTTTTTTTATAAAATAACAGGAAAAAAATAGGTTTTCATTAATGAGCTCAGTAATAATTACACGCCATAAAAACGCACGGCTTTTGATGGACGTCTACCTATGTAATTTTAAATTATTTATGAACATAGCCCTTATTAACAATTCATATGAATAAGTCTTCTTTTAAGAAGCTGAAAGCTATATTGAATAAAAATTGTGAGTCTTACATATTCAGAGATATCACTTCCAACCAGACGTTTTAAACAAGACTTGTTTTATATTTAATATTAATAGGCATTCACGTATAATTATTTATTCGATTACAAAATGAAAAAATAATTTAAAGTTGAAAATCATTTGTAACAACTTTACAGCATATCCCCTCTCCTTGTCTAAAATTTCACTTACAACATTTAAGTGAGACAAGACTGGATTGTACATTAATGTTGAAGTCTGGGTACTCATACCTGATAATGCTTATTAGTCTAACCTGGCTTAGGGCAAATCTCGACACCTGCGTCCTCAAGCCTTTATCGGCTTGAATGGAATTTTCCTCACGACGTCTATATTACTGGATGAACTGATACAGAAGGGAACGGGAAATCACTGGACGTCCTCTTGGCGCTCTTGTTCCCTTGTTCCTTCTCGTGAAATTTAGGTTTTCCTTGGTGTCAATTGCCAGGTGTAGCCAGAAGATACAATGTACATCATACATAAAAGATACTCCGTTTAAACTTTTTAGTAGAAATATGATTAGGTATTAGAGTTTCTTGGAGTTTCATAAAATAATTTATTAATTTTAGTATGCTCTTTATTAGCAGATTTCCCTTAGAGGTCGTACTCATGACGCGATTTTCGAAAAATTTCTTCAAATGTCCATCGTTCCTACCCAGGAAATGACTAAAATGAGGTCCGTTCAAAATTATATATACATACATATATATATACATACATATATATATATATATATATATATATATATATATTTATATATGTCTGTTAACACTCTAGCGGTCGTAATTTTTGTTTAATCGATATCAAACTCTGTATGTAATTGTTTTATGCAAAAAGAAAGATTGAGTTTATTAATGGCTGAAATCAGACCAGTGAGAGGGGGGGGGGTTTAGAGTGGATGATTTTCGAAAATTCGAAATATCTCCGTTACTATACGTCGGATCGAAAAATTGTATATAACCAATCTTATTGCAAATTAAATTCACTATTATATACCTTTATTCTCTATCTTGAATATTAACCGAGATATTGACATTTTTCAGTTTTCAGCCTTCAGCAAACCCCCACTTGTACTCATGTTACATAAACAATACTCTGCTACATAATAAATCACATTATTCGAAGTTTAAATACCAAACATTATATTCAAGAGACCTTTATTATACGAGATACATGCAAATATGTCCCAGTGACCCCCCCCCCCGTCTTAAGGTTTTGGACTACTAAAATTTGATTGATTGAGATAACAATTATTCTGACTCATTATTAATTACAGTACTAGGTATAGTAAATAGTTCTCAATAAAATTAATGAGTTATATTCTGATATATTTCAGTAATTGTTTTTCTTTCCGGTGAGAGGCGGGTCGACCCGTTTGTTTAAATTTCTAACCTAACGCTTCCTGTCGGCAGGTTATTGAAGTTGGATGAAACATTTCTTATTTCCGTTTGTATTTATTCACGGTGTTGTTGTGTTACCAGTATGTATATTTATCTATTACTAAACTTCACGAGGGAAATCTGCTTAGTTTACGCAGCCCCTGCGTGACGGACATTATTTATTTATTAACGTCCACTTTTTGCTACTGTAGCTAGATGGAACGGGTTGTCTACAGATTATCACCCACTTGTAGCCAGGGCGGGACTAAAGATTTTATTTAATGAGTTCGTCACTAAACTAAATTCCTATTGCCCAGTCGACAATAGAACTTTCCACTCTAGGTTTACCTTGTGAGATTAAGGCCAACGCTTCGAGACACATATCTAACCTGATACCCGTATTTAATCTTTAGGTGATAAAGACTTTTGAAAGACAGAACTTCAAGATGCTCAGTGTTGCCTCTTCTGTATTGTGTCAAAAGAAAAGATACGGGTATGTAAGTACCATTTTGAGGGTCCTCACCATATAGTCTGATTTGGTGGTATGACTCACTTATTTCGTCAATCTCAGTGTTTTCTGTGTCATTTTTAGCCAATAGGACTAATTCAATGATTCAAGTCTAAAAACATCGTTTTTAAAATAAAACAGTTAATTGATTACGGTTTTATCTTCAAGTTTCATAGTTTCTGATTATAATAGATAATAGAACCGTTTTTCCTATTTATTATACAGCTTCCCTAGATGAAATATTTATTGTAGTTTAAAGGAATTATTCAAAAAGAACGGTGTAACCGGAAAGCTCTGTTTTTCATTGAGAAAATTTTGATTAATATTTAATAGTGATTGCTCTGGGATAAATTAAACACTGTTTGCTATATCCGGGAGCTACCATACATGATAGAAAGATAAATAATTTTGCCGTATTTCTGCCTATATTTTCAACTCCTCTAATGAAATATACAAAGATGATTTAATATATTCGTTGAATATTTTCTACATGGTTATAACACTAAAACATTGAATAGTCCATTTAAAGAACTAGCTTTCTGCTCTCATTAATATCCACTGGAGAAAACGCGGCCATTCTTATCTTTTACCTACGATTGTAGATGTTTTAACATATTAGCAAATTTCCCCTAAGGGAAATCAGCTATTGAGGTCGTACCCGTAACGCAATTTTCGATAAATTTCTTCAAATGTCCAACGATCCTATACAGGAGTTGACGAAAATGAGGTCCTTTCAAATATATATATATATATATATATATATATATTTGTCTGTTGACATTCTAGCGGTCATTTTATGTAAAAAGAAAGATCAAGTTCGTTAACGGCTGAAATCGGACCAGTGGGAGTGGGGAATTTCGAAAATTCGAAATATCTCCGTTACTATAAGTCGGATCGAACAACTATATAGAACCAATCTTATTGCAAATTAAATTTACTATAAATATTGTTATATACATTTATTGTCTATCTTTAATATTAACCGATATATTTGAATTTTTATTCAGTGTAACGGACGAGCTAAGGTTGTTTCTATTCGTTCCCGCCGGAAGCTAGTTCGGCCGTTTCCGTAACTGCGTGGCGGACTTTTTTTAAAAAGTATAGTGAGTTTACCAACTAAACTTGACAGTAAATAAAACAGCACAGTTTGCATTTTTTTAAAAAAAATCGATAATGAGAGGGGAAGATGCAACTTTCTGGCAAAGCCTACGTGTTATGAGCTAGTTCTTAATTTTCCCGAAGTGAACTTTGGCTTTATTCATTCTATGAGCATTATTAGCCCAGCTGTGGGTTCGTTCTTATTTTCTGCTTTCAGCGAACCCCCACTTCAACTCATCGGAGTTTTACTTAGCAATGTATGTTATATGGTGAGCTGAGATCAACGATGTGTCATACTCACTCGTGGGAAATCTGCGTAGTTTACGCAGCCCCTGCTTTATGGTTTTAGTCGCCTGTAAACCCTTATTGTTTACTTTGGACGGCCCCGCCCCCGCGTATACAAATTTATTAGGTGTTGTGAAATATTTAATAGAACGTCAGATATCGTCGTGATTGCGTCATTTCATGGGAAATCAGTCTCTAATGCGTTCACTACGTGAAAAAATTTCCAACACAGTGTCTCGTATCATTGAGGCCAAACTCAAATTGTTGTTGGCTTTAATTTCACGATCAAGCAGGTGGTCTGACCATGACCTCCGAGCAGCGCTACTACTATTCGAGACAGCTCTCACCGCCATATTAGATTATGCAACCCGTCCGTGTTAGCAAGGTGAATGCACTTTCCTATTAGCATTCATTGATAGACGAACGCCGTACCTGCCTCTCGCAGGGTCTAGTTCACTCATACTGATCACGGATTTCTCTCATTCCTTCTTCATATCGCGGCCTCCGGAATCCAAAGTGAGTCAGGTGAGCATTCCTTTTGCTAAGCTAATGAGGGTGTAATCATGATGCGGTTTACGAAACACTTCATTTATAAATGGAAGTTGTAATTTACCTTTCATCGTTGTCGGACTCGACATTTAAACGTTTTATATAAAACTAAAGATCATGTTCGTTAATGGTTGAGATTGGACTAGCGGAAAGGGCGTTTAGAAGGGTTCTCCTTTACTATAAAAAATTGTATAGAACCAATTATTGCAAATTTAATGCCTTATAAATCTTGTAATTTTCATTTTATGTCTGTATAGAATATTAACCGAGATATTTCTGTTGTTGGCCCTGTTTGTTTTCAGCCTTCATTTAACTGATTTCATATTAACATCAAGCTTTTACATCGTTAATCTCTTGACTTGAAGTTTAAATGCTTAATATTGTTTTGATTGACCTTTTACTTTGTGAGATAGGTACAACTATATTCGGTGTGACGTCATCACTCTAGATTTTAATTTCTAACCTATATGGTTTTTATTTGATCAATACCATACTCCATGTTTAAAAGCTTAATGGAAAACAAAAGCTTAAATTAGTTAATAGCTGAAATCGGCGTTGGAGGAGGCGGTGGGGTTGGAGAGGGAATAATTGAAAACTCCATATATTTCTATTAGTATTAGTATTAGTATTAGTCGAATAGGAACATTTTTAATAATCAATGTTTTTCCAACAACTATTGTGTTACACATGTTTGTTGTGTGACCCGACTATTAACGAACCTATTTGTATTTCTTTTGTAAATCTGCACTTCTCTACAAAACATATCTAGTCCAACTCACATTTTAACTCCCCTTTATAGAGACTTCCTTTTGCTTAAGAAATAGAGAATAGGTAGTATGTTGAGGTCATAAGTGTATCACATTCCAGTACGTAAGAAATCCACTTTAGTATTACAATAATTATAATTTTTTGCAATCGTAGTTGCACCAGTATCGTAATAAAAGGCTTTGTCCCTTCACAATAATTTGTTTTTGGCGGAGACCTTTCCGAACAAACGTTCCATCTTCAACACCATGTACTATTCAGGAGCATAGTTAGCTTGTGAATCCTCGTCCACTTTTGTGAGAATCACATGAATATTTTGGTCTCTATGATTGTGAAAGCGTTACAGAGGGACGAGTGCCCTGAAAGTGTTAATACATCCTTTTCGAAGGACCAAGGCTTCGATCCTGATCCATGCCCTTCATTTTTCAGTACTAGAGCTTGAGTTATATTCACATTTTTAGCAAATTTCCCTTAAGTGTGAGGTCGTACATATACTAACATATATAATAAACATTCCTGAAATGTCCATTAACCCAACCCTGGAGATGACAAAAATCATTCAAAGCTGTATATTTATTTGTTTGTTAACGCTCTAGCGCTCGGAATTTTCTTTTGATTGTTACCAAACTCGATATTTAAACGTTTTATGTAAAACTAAAGAACAAGTTTGTTAACGGCTGAAATTCGTCAAGTGGGAGAGAGGGGTTTAGAGGGGAGAACTTCTAAAAATTTTAATATCTCCGTTATTATGCGTCGGGTCGAAATATTGTATAGAACCAATCTTGCAAATGTAATGTTCTATACATGCTGTTATGTAGGGTTTTTATTATGTTGATTATTAACGGAGATATTCGAATTTTCAGTTTGCAGCCGTCAGTAAACCCACTCTACTCAGGTCGAATTAACAATAAGCTGTGATATTATGAATCACTTTATTTGAAGACTATATACTAAATATTGTTCTCATTGAACATTTACTTTTTGAGATATGAAGTCTGATTAGTTAACGCAGCCCCTGCGTGACGGAAGTTTTTTCTCACTCGAATATAAGCTGAGATAATTGAAACTTTAAGATAATTTCCTAATAAGCCCATTCATTAACTTATTACATCCTAGAGGTTTATCTACGTACCATTTTTTTTTCTACGCCCCTGACAACCACCCAAATATGTCCTACGAGTAGAACTATTTGTGCCTCTGATATACCTTTACGCGAATTAAACATCCAAAGTTCGGTGACAATGTAATTCTTTGGTCAATACTCTCACTCCCTCTTGACTATTCTTGAAGAGTCCTCTCTGTTCACAGAAATCCACTTCTGCCAACAACTCGGCCATCCAGACGTTAAGTTAGAACTTGAGAGTACTTACCTCAATATCAATATTCAAATAAAACCGAAATACTTAAACGGTTTTCGCTATTGAACCAAGCTTTCAAATTAATTTCTTACGCTTACTTATCGCGTGGCTACGATTAATCGTTTTAAAAAATGCAGCCCTCAGGGTTTGGGTCACTGTAAAGTTTTTTTTGGGCGTGTCAAACCAACTGGAAAGTGTATTGATTTAAATACAAAATTTTGCGAATTTTTTTTTCACACATTACTTGCCAATTTGTAAATACTACTCCTTTTCTAAACATTAAAAGTCCCACTTAAATGTATTAATTGACAAAAAAGGAGGTTTAACTTAAAAAATAAAAGTTGTAAATTTAAATAATTCAATTTCTCCCAAAGCGTTCTGAGAGAAAAAAAAAACAACCTTTATCCATGCAATTCTTCGCGAGTAAACGTAATTTAAGTTTTGTTTCGTTATTTTCCATTTATTTTATTTTTTCTGAAAATTCTCACACAAAATGCAAATGTCGGTTTCTCCTGGGCAAGTATCCTGGAAGTGACAGCCCTCCTCGGAATATATCCTGAAAAGATCACTATTCTTTTTTTTTTTTTTTCATATTTTAGCTGTGCTCCTTTCACACATCTTTTGCACTCGCTAGAGATTTTTTTTTAAAAATGAAACCTTAAACATTATTAAAAAATGTTACATTAATAGTACATCCCGGATTCTATGGTTACGAGTAATGTGGATATTCAAAAATGTCTCATGTTACATCACTTTTATATCCAAACAACTTCATAATTTGAATGCTTACAGAACAAAATTGACAAAGAACAGTATATTTTACGTGTTAACGATAGTATTCCAGATTGGCCATTAAAATCACCCATCACTCACTGCTCAATGTCTTTCTAGCACAGGTTTCATTAACTTTCTTAAATTAAACTTTAGAGCTATTGATCTTGAAAGGTAATTTAAGTTCAAAGCCAGCGTGACGGTCTTTTCTATCTGGGGTGGGACTAATTTTATTTAGTGTGTTCAACATTCCTAAACACCCTCCCTTGAGAATTACCCGTGGGAAGCCAGGACATCTCGTTTACCATCTATAACTAATTGTACGCACATACACATATTTAGTCACATACAGGTACGTGCACCCACAAATAAACGAGCGAGTGCACATTACTACTATTTTTTTGGACTCGTGGTGTCTAGTGGCTTTATAAATCTCGGGCTAGTTAGTAATGTCCTCGGTATTGACAGAGCTGATAAGGGTGATAAGTGTGTTATTGCGTGAATTCGTCTATATGATGCCCGTTCTGCGTTATCCGATGCACGGCTCGCCCCCTGCAAATTAGTTTCCTTTATCTCTCTCACAGGTCAGCTCTTAGAGCACCATTAACTTCCCTTAATGGCTTCTCAAATTATTTCGTCTCTCTCTCTGCGAAGTAAGTTTTTGCCCGACTCTACCTCTAAATGGCTAGATTATTTTCTTCCGTCTATTATCGTGATTCTTCTTTCCCGTATGATCTCTCTCACATTCTCTCTATGCCTCTCTTTCTCTCTCGCGCATGTGCGCAAACAAACACACACAAATTCATGCACGCACGCGTCGAAAGTTGATTACAGTTAGCTGAGGATGTTTCGGATTCTAGCATGAGCAAGAATATTTATTATCATTTTGTAATGTTTCCAGAACCACCAAAAATGTATGTGTTTCATTTTTAGCTGTAAAAATGAAAAGACTTTTTTGCTATTCTAACATTAGTCTATTATGCAGATTAAATGAAGTTAAAAGAGTTATTTTTTAATAGTTGAAATGCCACTAATTAACTTGATTATATAAATATAAACATTGATAATAACCAAAAGTCCACTATGCCGGGGCTGCGTAAACTTTGCAGTTTTTCCAACTAAAAACTGAAATCAGACGACATTAATTCTCTCTTATATCCCTTGTATGTATACAAAAATTTGAAATGTTAAATTATGTAATAACTAAAATCGCAATAGAGGAAATGGGGTTTAAAAATTGGACGAAAACTGAAAGATTCATATAAGGCTTCCTTTTTTTAAATCCTCTTTTCCTATAAATTCAATTTCGAAAATTAACCGACAGCATCTTTAGGTCAAAGAATGAAACTCTTTCTTACAAAATGAGTTTATTATTCTTTCTCTCAACATATTTCACACCTCGATTTTCGCCTTAGTGATCGTTAGAGAAGGATGCCTAGAAAGCCATTTTTTTAGAGTAACATTTTAGGGAGGTTTTGGTTAGGATTATAATGTGAAATGTGTACTTTTCAACAGGACAGTGGTTTTTAACTTCTTCATACTTAACATAAATATTTGAACTTCATTACGTCAATATAAAAACCATTAATTTTTTCCTGAATGTTATTGCGACTTAACATTAATGAAATATTACTACTGGCCGAAAATAACTTTTATTTTAGTATAACCCTTAGAATATGTAATCATAATCTGGCTGAAGCTAAGTTTTATCTACTAAAATGGTCCTTAAGGTAAGATTTTCTTTCTGCTAACATAGAGGATATTATAAAGTATTTTCTATATATTATTTTACATAAGAGAAGCCATTTTGTATAAAGTGATTTGGTTTAAATTCATGAATATTGAATACTAAATATTTTATTTACTAGAATTGCGATTTACTTCTTCTCTGAATGTATTTAAATACACTATTTCGTGATACCCATAACAAGGAATATTATTATTGGGCAAGGATCATAATTTTAAGAGATATTGTGTTGAGGCTATGGATATGGTGTCATTTCAGTATCGCAACTGACCTTCAAATTATGATAGACCTTCAATGTTCCCTCACAATATACATCACATTAATATAACATGACTCGAAATGTCAGAAATAAGTATATTCATAAATTGCAGGTTCAGAAACTCATAAATATAGAAATTTTCTACATTTTTTTTGTTAAGGGGGAATTTCAAGCAAATTAAGTTTGGAAACAATAATTCTATTCAGTCGTAGAAGGATAATCGTTATGATTTTTTTTCAGCATTTCCTTTTTTTTTGTTTTGTTTTTTTACAATAGTTGCCCAATTATTTTAGTTCGGAACGAAAACATTATACGGAACTGGTCTCGAAAACTCTTTGTTCACAAATATAGAGGATCATATAAGTTATACTTTATCCCTGTGAACTAATTACTAACCTGGTAACTTCTAATTCTTGACCACCATTTTAAAATATTTTGTGTGGTGTATGGTTTCCTACTAATTCAGACCCTAGCCTCCACGAATTCACCTACCCTAAACTGTACCATTCAGCATCTCCCATAATCCTGCTAATCATAGAAATTTTCCGGTAACATGTCAGGTTCCATTCTCTTATTGTGAATCTGGAATCCGCCTATTTTTTTAATCAATAGGATTTATCACATCCTGCAAAAAGTACGCCGAATCACCATTAACCCTGAATAGAAAAAACAACAAAACAAAGGTCATTAAAAATGGAAGAAAAAAATAAGCCACACTCCTACGAGCTGGAGGCAGGTTTGACAAGGCGTGGTGCTGAGCTCCAAGTTTTATTGGCTCCACCCTCGAGGCAGATTCGGTTTAAGAATATAGGTTGGTTCTCTCTCCGTGAGTAATTGATATTACCAAGGTCTTGGTCATGTTCAAAAAAAAGACCAAAAGAGACTCCGCCAAGGTGTCTCCCTCGCGTTGATCACATGAGCGTTACGTCATCGCCCAGATGATCCGGGACTATTTTCGGCCCCTCCGCACACCCACAACTCATTCTAGTCCTCTTGTTATGTAAACAGGTGAGCTGAACTAGGTTCTGGCCTTGGATGTAATCCGGTATGCTTCCGTTCTTAAACCAAGTGGCGTTCACGAATCTAAGAAGTGAGCAATATTCGCAAACAGTCAAAACCACACACACATCAAAACACTATTTAAATTAAAATGTTCTCTCATTGAGAGAACTTTAATTAACAAATTGTTGGAGATTTGGGACTTCTATTCATTTATTTCAGGCTTTGCTTGCTGGATTTTTATTTTGTTGGCACCAAACTGGACGTTTAATTATCTCTTCTGGTCCAAAGTGTATGTTCAAAGTTAAGGACGAATTAGAGACCAAAATAAAAAGACAAATATTCCCGTATTTATGCATAGGATTAAATAATATAAATTTTAGATGATTTTATGTGATTCAAATTCTTTTTCTCATCTGCCCATGATTTTGATGGGGGATGACATTGTCATGTTGATGCATGCCTTGGCGTATTGTTGTGGCGTTTAAGACGAAATATCATATTGCGTTGTTAGAGCTACTTCATTATTTGAGTAGCTCTTCAATTGTTACAAGATGATGATTAGAACAGATGTAAGTGCAACGTCAAAGCACGGTAGCCACGTAGCAAAAACAAATCGAGTCCGAAGTTAATAAGTCCTGGAAGATCTTTTTGTGGAAAATAAATATTTCCTAATAAAGGCAAAAAAAAAAAATCCGGCTGTTTATCTACAAATTAAGACCTCAAAAAAGTTTTTGTGACAAAGGAAAATGGACACTCATAACAAAAGTAAACATGTTTACAAACACACACTCACAAACAAGTTCAATCAATATTTAGCTGTCATTCGGTAAACCAAGAGTAACCTCTGGTTAAGAGTCGTGGGTTCGTATCCCAACTGGGCGATTCGAATTCCCTACGTTGATAGAAAACCATGGTAGCAGGTATATTACCCATCTTTATTAGCCACGGTACCAAAAACTGGACGTTAATATATAATATTGAAAAATCAGAAGAAAAAAGCAAATACTCGCCAAAGCTAAAAAAAATCTGGAAACATCCTAAAACCACAAGAAGAAAAAACGTTTAGTGACAATTTGAAGAATAAAAACATTATACGAATTGTGGTTAGTACTTTATACATATTTTTAATAGCATTATATACTGGTTTAACAGTCCTTGAATGGCTGTATGGACAAATTTATGCTTTATGGTAATCTATTGTATAATTAGGGAATGGCTAATGTTTGCCAATGTATGTTTGTTGCCTGCAACTAATATCTATCTGATCACTCAGAGTGGATTGACCCGTCCATTATAGACGACCTCAAATGTAATCTATCTGTAATCATGTAACGTTTCTGTGCTTACGACTCACCTTCAGAGCACTGAAATGAAATATATTTATTTCCATCAAACGTCAACATAACATAATAGGATACATCAAATATTTTTTGTTTTCTATGAAACATTTACTCATATTATTTAAATTAATTTCCATGAATATTTTTTATTAAAAAATCAATTTAAATATATAGATAATAAATAAATTGTATTAACAATGTTAATACCAATCAAAATATATGTATTTATATATATATATATATATATATATATATATATATATATCATTCATCTTTTTAATTTATTGGTATGTAAATTTATTAAAGGATACAAGCTGTATAAATTATTAGAAACTTGCCCCACCTTAAAGAGACACTGCATCTGATCATAAATTATTTTTTACCTATTATTATGACGAATATTTTGTAGAACATTTTATTTGGTAGAATTCACTTTGTGTATAAAAACATTCTTCATGCATGAAGTTCTTTAATTTATTTTTAAACAAAGAATACCATATATTGAACACATTTCGGTGGAGCGTTAATTATATTTACTCTTGAAAATTATAATTTTGTCTGGAAATATTTATGATTGTGGTTGGGTTTTTGAAGCATATTCTTGATAAGAATTATGTATTATACTATCTGTAAACAACTGTGTTTCTTCGCAAACAATTTTGTTTGATGCATATATTTTGAGGGAAAAGTCATTATTTTTGCCACCTTAAGGAATGGCCGACAGGAGTCTCACGACTTTCTGTTAAATCTGAACCTTACGTGTATTGCTCTCTTCTGCCGTTTAACTATTAAAATATGATTTTTTGAGTTAGCCCAACGGTTAACGCCTTAAGTTAACCGACTATGAAAATAATCATAGTATCACTAAGCACTAATGAAAATATTATAATTTATAAATATTTTTATGGTAGAGTAAAAATGTTACTTACAAATTTTCTATATCTCTAAAAGATACGGAGAAATTGGCAACTTCTTATTTTTGGCCCACCCTAAACTCCTGTGAATTAATTTCGATAAAAAGGAGAGGCGCACGAAATGGTGTTAAAAAATTCCAAATAACTCCAACATCCTTAAACGCTTTTTTATACGAAAACGTGCATTCATGCCTAAACTAGTCAAAATTGGTTCAGGGAGAGTGAAAACCTGGTTAATCCGTTGAAATCTGATAATGAAATTTTGCGGGATAACATTACCTTTTTACATCGAACAATGAAGTAAAAAATTGACTAAAACAGCTTACTAAAAATATTCAAAAAATGTACAACAAATCTCTGGTATCTCATTTTCAGTGCCCTTGGATAATTAGAATACACAACACTTTTGCTGTTGTTTCCTGCGAGGTTGGAACTTTGTAATTTTGAGTATCTTTAAATTAAGTTTCATAAAATTTTAATAGTAT
>CM032231.1:67472500-67760000 GCA_019009955.1 Riptortus pedestris
CCAGTAAAAAATAATGAATAGTTCAAATATAATATTGTCTGGGGTTATCTATTCTCTTCATCTTTAGTCAATTCAATCCAAAAGCTTTCAGTATTTCCACTGTATTTAATTTTTTTTTTTTTTTACGTTTCACTTTCTTAGACTAAACCCGAAACTGTGAAAAATTCCCTCTCATTTAAATACATTTCCAAAGGAACTCAGTAGAGAACATTAATTCAATAGTGTAGTATGTTATGCTATTTAATATCACATAAAGGTATACGTGCTATCAAAACATGAAATCAGTTTTCCATCAAATATAGGATAGGACAGACAGAAAATGAAATATATTAATTATCGGATAGTCTACAATTAAAATGAAACTATATTTGCATAAAACATCCACAACTCTTTTTGTGCTTCACTTGGCACAAGCAAACTCTTTCTGGAGTTTAGAATCTAAAATATATTTAGCAAATTAAATTTTTATCACTTTATAATGTGTCGTATATGTTCCAAAGGTGGATCAAATTTAAGAAGTACATATTCTATCATTATTTATAATTTTAGCTCTTCTTCGTCGTCGCCATCGCTTGCGTCCTTGCCCTGCCAGCTGAAGAGTCCGAGAGGGTGAAGAAGCAGGTGTTCTATGGTGCCTACCCATATGCTGCTGGTGCCTACCCATATGCTGCTTCTGCCTACGCTGCTCCTCTCGCCTACTCTGCTGGATACACTGGATACTCTGCATACCCATATGCTGGATACAGATCCCTCTACTACTAAGTCATTAATTCATAAGCAAACCTTCATGTGATTTCGGCCAACTACCACAATAAATTTCTGTCAATTTAATAACTATTTTTTATTTCATTCCTATTGCATCTATTATACAGTATGAATAGATGATTTTGATATTTCAGCAGACTTTTCACAATTAATTTATCTATTGACTTTCTACTGGCAATGCCATTTTTTATTTATTATTTATCAATTATGTACTTTTTTAGAATATTTTCTGATTAGATCAGTTATTAATCAAAAGTAATGTTTCTATTCTTAATTGGACTTTAATATATATATATTTATTTTGACGTCAGTTTGTTGAGTAAACTTTACCTTAAGTGTAAATATTCTATTTCATATATTGCTATTATGTCTTCAAATGTTCATAATAATTTTCGTTGGAAATATTGGGCTTCAATGTTTTCAATTCCTGGAAGAGTCTAGTAAAAATAGTCAAAAGGAAGCAAAGGTTTTCCAGGACTTGAAAGTTCATGTTAGAGAAAACATTAACTTTGATTTGTTATATTTTTAATAATTAGCTTCTATCAGAGATGCTTAAAATAAAAGTATATTATTAAAATATCAATAAAGAGTTTTCAGTATTTGTTGGTTAAGAGTATTATCCGCTAATGAAGTATTGTCTATTAATAGTAATGCTAATGACATATAAATACAAAAAGAATATTTTATGATCTTTCAAATGCTTATATTTAATTTAAATTATGCTGAATTTGTATTTGTAAAAGGTGGAAGTGATTCTAATTTCATAAATACTGGCTATAGGTTGTATAAAATGATGACTTATTTTACAATTTAACTTATTTCTTAAATTTGAATGGTTTATTAAAACGTAAACACTATAATAATCCATATCGGGCAACTGACAGTGAATATCTATCTAAATGTACGTAACATCAATATTTTGAGTATTTTATACTAACCTTGGTAAACCTATAGAGGCGAGTTCGATTCCCGCTTGGACAATAGGAATTAATTTAGTAGTAAACTCATTAAATAAACTCCGGTAGTCCCACTCTGGCTAGAAATGGGTGATAACCTGTAGGCAACCCGTCCCTATTAGCCATAGTTGCAAAACTTGGAAGTTAATAGATAATAATAACTAACTGTCATTATTATTATATGTATATTTCATTTGATTAGTAACTAATTTAACCTGAATTAATTATAAAATAAATAACAAAATTTGCTAAACTCGAATATCAATCATTTGGACTAATTTTAACTATGCCTATGGATAAATGATTTTTTTTTACACAAAAAGAACCATTTTGGGATATTATATATTTGAGTGTTTTCCTATTTAAAAAAATTCAAATCATCAATTATGTACTGGTCAAACATAAAAAAGGCCGTCCCCCAGGTGTGGCGTGAACTAGGAAAATTTCCAATCAGTTACAATATCATGCAGATGAAATAGTTTAATTTTCCATTTCTCTAATTCTGCCACAGCAAGAAGCCACAAAATTAAAGGTTTAAATGTTTATTGATAATGTTACTTATAAATCGTATGAAAAGGAGAGAGAACCAAAAATGTTCAACTGTCTAGGTATATCTAGTGAAGAAAAGTGCAGAGCAATAGTATAAGCACAATACGTTTCAAACAACGTTAATTATAAAACATTTTTTGCTAAGCATCATGATAATAAAGATTTTAATTCTACCCCTTATCTAAACCCCCACTTTTCCTTGTTTGATGAAAACAAAACGCTGAATTGCCGGAATTAGAAGGTTCATAATATACTGTCTTATTCATAACGTGAAACGGGTAAGCAGGGGGAAGGCATTTTGAAAGCTACAATCGAGGAAATGCAAGTTTTTTAGGTTAATATTGGAGTTAGAGAAAATATACATAGAATAACCATAGTACGAAATTAAATTTCTTATACGATTGGTGTTGGTGAATGAGCCTTTTTTGACTGATGAAGAATTATTCAATAGTGCCAGCTTGCGTGTGTTTCATCAGAAAATTTAAATATAGTGAAAAACTGAAAGTACTTGTATTGAATTGACTGAAGATAAAGACATAAGGAAAAAAGCTGACTCCAGAAAATTTTATATTAGAACTATACACTAACGTATAATACTCTAAACCAGCAAATACAGCAAAGTCTTTATTGATATTTTAATATTATGACTTTTATTTAGAGCATTTCTGATAAAAGCTAATTATTAAAAATATAACAAATCAAAGTTAAATTTTTCCCTAACATGAACTTTAAAGTCCTGGAAAACCTATGCTCCCTTTTGTCTATTTATACTAGACTTAATGGAATTTTAAACTTTGAACACCAATATTTTTACGTACAAATTATTTGAAACATTTGAAGGCATAATTGTAACATATGAAATATCATATTTTCACTCAAAGCTCCATTTACTCAACCTCAATTGCCGCCGTATGGGTATATATATATATATATATATATATATATATATATATTGTAGTCCAATTAAGAATAGAATAATTACATTTGATTGATAAATAATATATAAGAAAATATACTAAAAAGGTACCATAAACAATAAATAAAAAATTGCATAGCCAGTAGAAAGTCAATATAGGGGGCTCAGGTTGGCCATGTGAGTTAAGGCGTTGGACCTAATCTCGTGTGATAAGCCTAGAGTGACGGGTTCGATTCCCGTTCTGGGCTGTGGAAATTTATTTACTGACGGACTCATTAAATGAATTCCTTATTTCCACCCTGGCTGGAAAAGAGTGGTAACCTGTAGATAACCCGTCCCATTTAGTCGCAGTAACATAAAGTGGACGTAAAATAAATAAATAACAAAGTCAATAGATAAATTAATTGTGGAAAGTCTGCTAAAATACCAAAATCTTCTGTTCATACTGTATAATAGATGAGGTAATAGGAATGAAATAAAAAATAGTTATTAAATTGACAGAAATTTATTGTGGTAGTTGGCCGAAATCACATGAAGGTTTGCTAATAAATTATGACTTAGTAGTAGAGGGATCTGTATCCAGCATATGGGTATGCAGAGTATCCAGTGTATCCAGCAGAGTAGGCGAGAGGAGCAGCGTAGGCAGAAGCAGCATATGGGTAGGCACCAGCAGCATATGGGTAGGCACCATAGAACACCTGCTTCTTCACCCTCTCGGACTCTTCAGCTGGCAGGGCAAGGACGCAAGCGACGGCGACGACGAAGAAGAGCTAAAATTATAAATAATAATAGAATATGTACTCCTTGAGTTTTATGAAATTTTTAAACATATACATACATTAGAAAGTGACAAAAATTCAATTTGTTCAATGCATTTTAGATTGTAAAACCCAAAAAGAGTTTACCCGTTTCAATTACAATACAAAAAGGGTTTTTTGTTGTTTTATACAAATATGTGAAATGGTTTCATTTTAATTATAGGGTATCTGATAAGTAATATATTTCATTTTCTGTCTAACCCACCCTATATTTGATGGAAAACAAGCTTCAGGTTTTGATAGCATGTATATCATTAAGTGATATTAAATAGCATAACGAGCTAAATGGTAGAATTAATTAAATCTACTGTTCCATTGGAAATTTATTTAAATGAGAGGGAATTTTTGACAGTTTTGGGTTTAGTCAATAGCTCAAGCATGTGTGTGTTTCAGTATGCAAAGACAGTAAGTGTGAAAAAAAAATTAAATACAGTGGAAATACTGAAAGCTTTCGGATTGAATTGACTGAAGATGAAGAAAATAGATGTCCCCAGACAATTTTATATTTGAAATTCAAGACTTTTTACTGGTTATTACTTTTAACTATTATTAGTATTTATAATGTAATATTCTTTAAAAACTATATCTCAGCCAATAATAATTCAAGACTTACGAAAACTTTGAGTGTGGCGGCCATTGTAGAGAATATCTGTTCACTGGTTGAGTAGAACTGATACCTGTTGCAGGGATAGCCTACCTTATATACTGAAGGCGTGAGGGGGTTTGCCAGACACACCCACAGGGCGAGCCTCCTGTAGTCCTTTATTTTTCATACATTAAATTTGAAAGTACTTGTTTATGTTTTTGTTTTCGTTTTAAAGTAGATATTCTGGAACACCGGCCTTCATCGAAATATCCTTTTTGTGCTCCTTAATATTTTCTGATTTATGTTTTAAAGAATTTCCTACGCTATGGGAACCTCTCAATTTTACTCATCTAGATGAATGAAACAATATTCACTCACAGATAAAGTGTCACTCTCATTTTTTCGTAAGGTGACCTATTCAACTGTAGAGCCATTTTATTACAGAATTAAGTGATTTCCACTGTAACGATAACTTGTCGTTATTTTGCCTCATTGACGTGTTTTATGTGAACTTAGAATTTTTAGTTTTCATAAGCATAAAATCTGCTGTATGCTCGTGCCACTCGTGGTCCCTCCTTCAGCCTCGCCTATGATGGGTCTCTCCTATTTTTTTCTATCGCCGATCCGGTCACAAATAGCAAAAACACAGCAGTATCCTTTTAAACTCTATTTTATGTATAAATACTTATCTTACTGGCTTGAGGCCCATATGTTGAACTTATATTTATATTTCTTTAATTAGGCCCGTAATTGTTATGAACTTAATCAGTTTCTTAATTGAGTGGCTATCGTCCCCTAGTATTTCAGACCGTACTTCTGATATACCAAGGGACTTTCTGATGTTCTCATACCTTCTACACTCAGTAAGTATGTGTGCAACTGTCAGCTGTACTCCACAAGCAGTGCAGATTGGAGGTCCTTCCATTTGAATCAGGTGCTGATGTGTGAGCCTTGTGTGGCCAATTCTGAGGCGACATAGTAATACTTCGTTCCTCCTTGTAGAACTTGTTGAAGTATTCCAGGATATGACACTATTTTTAACAGTGCGGAGCTTATTGTCACGCAGCTCATGCCATTGCCATGCCCATTCATCTTTGTGCGTGCGTTTGTGGGTTCTTTTATGCAATAACTTTAAGATGGAGCTCATTTTCCAAATTGGAATATCTACTTTTATTGAAAACTTCCGGTCTCAAAAATGTTGGTCAAGAGTAGGCCAAAATTGATAAAAAACAAGAAGAAAATGCTAAATACCCAATTTTTCTATGCTTTTAAGATATATATACTAAACATTTGTACTGGGGTTTTTATGAGTAACATTAAAAAAAACTAAATTCTTGACTATAACACATTTTTAATACGGACATATTTTCGGTTTTGATTTTTGATCTACCTTTCACTCCCTATTAAGGATTTGCTCATTAAACTGCATATTTTTTATTAATACAAAAACCTAAGACAATGTGTTTTAATCAAGCAAGTTTAAAATGGAAGCAAGTTTATCGTTATGGATTAATGACGTGTTAAGCACTGAAAACTTGAAAATACTCAACACTTTGATGATTTTTTTATCCAAAATGTTCAAAAGGTGCTTGAAAATTTGGATTGCAGAGGCTGCGGTCTGGAATTGTAAGCAATAAGGTTACGGCCTATACTTTTTTTTGACTGGGAGTTATAACAATTTGTCAACGGACACTTATAATAGGGTAATTAATTTACATCATAAACTCTAATAAATTCAAGATTTCTCTACATTTTCAAGGATTACAACAACATTTAAAATACTATTTAACCTTCAACTGGCATGTGCCAAGTGTAACGTTACTAGATAGGTGAGTACCCGAAATGATGTTATGCATTATTTTATCTTAGTCGGGAACAATGAAAAGGGTCAACAAATTCCAAACGTATAATTTTCGTATGATTTGACACACATAACGTTTATGCAGAAGACACAATGAAACGTTTCAGAGGACACAATTTTTCCTTTCTAGATCATATTATTCATCTTCCTTATATGATTATTTTCTCATTTTCGTGCGAAAATTCGTGTTAAATATTCATATAAAAAATGATTATTAATTACTTGTGCCTATAATTTGTATATTTGAATCTTACTATACTGGAATGTATAATATATATATATAAATAACTTGGAAGGAGTTATTATTAAGTTAATTTTAGCAGTCACAATGCATGATAGAACTAATTTGTAATTTAAGGTGTGTGTGTGTGTGTGTGTGTGTGTGTGTGCGCGCCCGCGAGTCTGCGTGCGTGTAAGATGTTACTAGGAACTTCAGATATCTTTCACGATTACCTGTTTGCTAATATATTTGTCAAAATAAAAATAAAAGTGATCCTCCAAAAAAAAAACAGAATTCTCACGCGCATGGCTGACATTTGAGAAACTTTTTACATGTAGCCCTATTCAGTTTTCCATTTCTCTCTCAGTATGAATCATATATAAACGTGGATTTAGAATGAAGCTGATTGATAATATCTTATATAATAATATATAATATAATAATATGTCATTAGCAGAAGAGAGACTTAATTGGATCTTGAGAAGGAGAAAATTCAAATAGACCAAATGCACAACATTATATTTTTAGAGTGATATTTTACAAACCGAAATAAAATAATGGAAAAATCTAAGATTTCGGACAATTCTCCTCCTTTTAACCCTGTCTTTTCCTGATCTGGTTTCTATTATTTACTTATTACGTTTTCGCACGGAATTTATAAATTTCGTGTTAAAAGGTGATCAGAAAAAAATTGTAGCTGTCAGAGCATTGACAAACACATATAAGAAGATTAAAAAAGAAATTAATGGTTTAGCTTGATGAACTACCTTAATAGAAATTTAACTCTTGCTGATATCTTCAAGGGAAAACTGCTAAAAGGTAAGTTTGGTAAGGCTTTGTCTACTCTTTCCACCTAGTTTATAAGCTAAGGAAATAACTAACTATATAAATTAATGATCCACTAAAATAAGTAAACAGAACGTTCCACGCCAGCGAAATATGTATTAATTATTTGTTTTAATATAGTAAACTACGAGTGAAAAAATTATATAGTGCTTTATTAAGCGGTTACTCGTACGAGCAGACTCTCTCCTTCTATCTCGGAAACCCTCTAATTCACAACCAGTTTAATTTGTTTTACTGAAAGTGCATAGCTCTCAGGTCAAAGAGAAATTTAAATTAGTGTAAATGTTTCATGTTAGTAATCTAACTCATTTCCCTCGTAATAATTCTGGGAAATGTGCCCCATTAAGTGTCCATTCATTAAAATCTGATGCGTTTATATATGTTTCGGTCGTCCCTAATTATGAAATACCTCCTGAGCTACGTTCCTCCAGGTCCCTAAGAACTTACGTTTTCCCGGTCTTAATAAAGACGTCTCTTCTTACACTTGAAACATTATATCTTAAGTAATAGTATTTATTAAACGTTATACCAAGAATTTATGACTAAATGGGAGAACCGAAACTGGTGTACGGAAAAAGGACTTTGAAAGGGTTACTTTAAGGCGAATGTAAACATTTCGACAAGCAGGTACTGGGTAAACTAGCTAGAGCTCTCTTACTCCACACTGATGATCTCATTTCAGCATCTATTTTCTATTTCTTCTGCAATTAGAATCCAATGTAAACAGGAATTATAATATTAGCTGGACTATGCACATATATGCTGTACATTGGGATGCCTATGCTTGATGATAAAATGGGATAAGTAGAAGGGTGGGGGGTTTACAAAAGGTTAAACCCATTAACGAATCTGTTAATATTCCAGTCAGAGTAAACATGTATAAAACAATAGTTGTATAAAATTAAAATTCCAAAAATTTACTTTGCTTTTTTTTTCTTCAAATTTTTCGATACCATGCAGAATAACGGAAATATTTCGAACTTTATAAATATCCTTCTCTTAACCCTTACGTTTTGCATGAAACGTTTATACATCGACGATCAAAAAATTATTGTGACAGCTAGAGCGTATGTGTGTGTGTGTGCGTGTGTGTGTCTTAAAGCTAAAAAATAAAATGATATGATTACGTCAATGAAAATCGTGAATCGTCAAAACAGACTACTGATTGATATACAGCTATAATCTCTGAGGTTTCTTCATGAACGTCATTTCAAAATGACTATTCTGTGCCGCTGAAGCACTTTTCCAGCTGTTAGCATCAAAATGTGTGGGAACCAGATCTGGTAGAAGCCTAATCCGATTGAAGCTATATTTGATTCGAAGATCACCAGGGTCATTAAGAAAAAGTTTTAGAAACATAATTTTTGAAGCTTTTATATAATAATGTCAAAGGCATCATTAAAAATGATGAGATGGACTTTTAAGTATTTATAAAATAATAAAAGAAACTACATTGAACATATTATTTTTATAAAATGTCATTCTGCTTAGAGGCCTGACCCAGCCCACATTACCAGTTTCAAGATTTCGACTTCCTTACCAGCCTCCAAGGAGGAATCTCGAAGTAGAGCCTGTATCAGGCAGATATACTCGATTATTTTGAATATAGAGTGTACAATAAGGATACAATTACAATAGATTTATAATGATTGTCCTAAGTTTATTGGCCAACCCTCTTAAAATCTGCAATTGTTGTATAAAGGCTTTGGTGTGCCATAATTGTGAACCCTGAAGAATCTTTTCAGTCAAAATTCAATCTCATAACCTTCTCCTGCAACCATAACTTTGGAATTTCTAATAGAGTGCCGTACTTGATCTGAAGGCTTCTTGTAGAAAAATCAAATTCTTAAACGAGCTTATATCAGTGAATTTTTGATTTGAAGCATCTTTTAGTCGAAAAATTCAAAAACCGCGTTTCTTATCAGACATCATAATTTAACTCCGAAAGGGTACATTTTATTGAAAATGTTGTAACACAATCACCTTTGAAACAAGACTACGGGGGAAGGAATGGATTCTGAAATAATAGTTATAAAAAAAAAAAGTATTTATGAAATAATACATATGCTGATATAAAAGGCAAAGTTATTTCAATGATGGGACGATTCTGCACTATAGTCTTCGCCGCAAGCCGATTCGTCAAACTAACGAGTCATTAAAGCGAGAGCTAAGTATCGTAGTGAAGCTGGGGCAACGTTTAAACTCACAGCGAATTCCCAGAGGAGAAGTTTGACACACCGAATAAGTAGGGAAAAACATAGGCTCAGGAAAGAGAATAGGGTCTCAGGATAGATGATCTGGAGCAGGACATTGGATTAGTCTTGCTGAGAACCAATTGTAGGAATAACCAATAACTGCGATGACATCAATGACTTTTTTACATATAGTATTGATTAGAACCTTAAAAATGTAGTATTGCTTGAACAATTATTGAAGTCAAATTTAATTGTAATATACTAAATTCTCAAAGCTATAGGTTGTTGGGAAAGAAGTAGTACATTTTAATAAATATACTGAAAATTTATTGTTGAATTATGCCAAATATCACATGTAGGTTTGCGTTTAACGAAATATCTTGTTCCTAGTAGTAGAGGGATCTGTATCCAGCATATGGGTATGCAGAGTATCCAGTGTATCCAGCAGAGTAGGCGAGAGGAGCAGCGTAGGCAGAAGCAGCATATGGGTAGGCACCAGCAGCATATGGGTAGGCACCATAGAACACCTGCTTCTTCACCCTCTCGGACTCTTCAACTGGGAGAGCGAGGACGCAAGCGACGGCGACGACGAAGAAGAACTGAAAGGAAATACGAATAATTTAATACAATTAACTTTCGATAATGTAGATTTTTCTTGTGTAAATATTCTGTCAAAAAGAGTATTTTAAAAATCAAGAATTTTATTTGATTTTTAATAAATTTTGATAGTGTCCATGTCAGTGTAAAATAAACGAAAGTTAATACTATACGAGAAAGTAAGAAAGCACACAATCCATCTCAAATTAAGGAGTTTTTGCCATTTTGTTTAACTATTAACAATTAAGTGAAAGCGGCCAAATAAATAGTTTCGTTTAGCTCCTGTACATTCACCAAAAGTATCAGTTTAAAAATGAATAACTGCAAACAGAAAACTATGAAATAGCTTTGATTATCGTTCTAACCTTGCATCCGATCCGAATTCCTACCTTGAAACTTCTCTATTGTGGACAAACAGTGTGATTCCACTGGTTGAGAAAACACAATCATTTTTATCGATAATGCGATTATCAGCTATAATCACTGTGTAGTAGATAAGCAGACATTTAATTCCAGATAAAGGTGTTCTGCTTATAAAAACTTTAAATTTTTTTCAGTGTCTTAAGAAACATCATTGTGATTTAATGATATGAACGTAATTGTTTGTATTATGAATCATTCGTTCAAAGAGTGAGGGACAATATTTTGCTTATATAAAACAAAATACATTAAGTCTAGAAAGGGGGAGAGGTACCCGTCACGATTAGCATTATTAACCAAAACAATACTTTAATAATAAAATAAATAAATTAACATATTTTTTTTATAATTGGGGCTCAGTTTAGCCAATAGCGTCCGTCTTAATTAGCTTGGTAAGCCTAGAGCCATGCGTTCGATAACTGGGAATTTTTTATGAAAAACTCTAGGTAAAATCGTCATTTCCACGTTATTTTCCATTATATGTGCACTTAAATACAATTTTCATATCGGTTGTTTAGAATTTATTACTTCAGTACTTTCATGCATCTTTTTAATTTTTTAATTAAGGATAATATCAAACATACAAAGAAGAATTTTTAAATATAGAAGTTATAATCTTGTGTATATCAAGCTTTGTAAAAATAAACAAGCAATGTATTTTACATGTAGTCTAATACTTACGAAAAATTTGAGTGTGGCTGCCATTGCTGAAGATATCTGCTCACTGTTTCAGTAGAACTGATGCTTCTTCATTAGACAGTCTTGCTTATATACCAGTTTGCTGACCTTGAAGGGGTAAGGGAGGCACGCCCTCTCTGGTCTCTTCCAGACCTAACGCTCAGGAACTCTCCTTTAAAAACTTATAACCTAAAATGAATATAATTTTTACTAAATTTTAAAAAATTACATAGTAAAAGTCCGTTGAGTTTAATTATAACTTATATTTCTTACTTTGTGAAAATTATTTTTTTTCGTTTATAGAAAAAAGTGACCTAATAGGTAATTGTTAAAATTACTTATCTATAATATAAACATGCAGTTAAAAGATTGAGGGAAATAGAAAACCCCTCGTATCTGCGTTATTTTACGTAAGTTCACAAACTGTATTAAGTTTTATCTTTTTGGTGCTCTTCAGGGTATTCTACTCATTTCTATAGCTTCAACATTGACGTTGTTAATGTGAAAATTGTTAAAATATTATGACATTATTGTGTTGACATCCTTCAGTTACTCCATTACCCTTAATAAATAGGGGTTTCGATTAATGCTGCTCAATACCTAAACATACAACGCGTAGGTTAAATTTTATGTCCTGCCAACTTATTATTTGATTACTAGAGAAATAAATACTAAAGTGTTATATGATCCTTAGCGAAATATTCCAGTAATTGAAGAATCCTCTCAGGTTAAGCATACCCTGTTTGGCGGACTTTCATTTTTCTTTAATGGTAAAACATTTCACTTTGGAAAAATGGAAAAATATGAGCTTGAAACGAATCAATGCCACTGTTTCTGTTTAGTAAATATTGTGAGTGCCTTGCTCAGCAACCTTGACAAACTACAAACACAACACTTTAAAATACAAATAGCTTATAACGGAAGTAGCAGATGATACAAATTAGAGTAATTATTATATTTAGGATATTGATATGAAATATTTCTCACCCTTCATACCGCATCACTGGGAAATGTCTAAATCGTTTAAATCATTTCAAAGTCACTCCAGATATCTTCATCAGTCGTTGTTCATACTTTGTATATCCAACAACAAGTATTTGATTATTATGTCTGGAGTCCAACGAAACATTCTCAGTAGTTGCGATTTAATTGATTTATACAATTCTCGATTTATGTGGAAATTCTCCAATTACAACCGAATCAGAACATCATTAGCACTTAATACCAACCCTATTAATGATTGATCTCCTTTAGTTTTCCAAGAACATCCAATATATGCCAAATTTAGCCGTACTCAGCTATAGGAATTATAGCAAAATTATAATATGGTTACATAGACCAGATATATTCCAGGGAATCCACGAGTAGAAACCCATTAAAAAAATAAATTTAAGTTTCACTACTTTGTACCAATGGGTCTTCAAGATTCAAATAGTAAAAAATGACGCGCTTGTTCAGTGAAGGCAACTCATCAATATTAACTGCAATAATGACTAAATATTTATCAACCGTATTCCGAATCCAATTCATTTAAGAAATACAAAGGCTTTTATTCATTTTTATGTCTGTCAAATATTTTAAGATTAGGTTCAGAATGTTGAATGTCCTCCAGGCTGGTCGTTGCATAAGAAGTGTCTTAATTAAGGAACAGATCCAACAAACGAATAAGAAAATTTTTATGGACTAATTGTTAGCCTAATTCATTGTTTAACTTATTGAGCTGATTGGGGAAATAATGTTAAGTTACGAAACAAAATTCAGCCCATTTCTAGAAAATTAAGATTCCAAATTAAACTTTTCATTTTCTATCCTTGAAAGATGAAGGTCTGGATGACAAACGTAGGATTGCTTCTATTTTTGATATTGCCTTTTTTTGGCCTGTAGCAGATGACCTATTGTGCAACCAAAAGTAGCAACAATAGGAAACCAAAGATGTTTTATTTTCCTTTGACTCCTTCAATGGATTTTAAATAATTATTTTAAAACAAATAGAGTATTAATTTTTAGTCAAATATGTATGAAAATCGTTTGCTCTTATGTTTTTAAATTTTTTTTTTTATTTGCATAATCAGGTTGGATAATTTTGTGTAAGAGGCTATCAAAAGGTTTTCTTCTTTCCAGCTGTGTGATTTGAATATAAGTGGATTTGGCGCTATTGCAGTTCGAAATAGACGCAGGGTTTGCGGGATAAAACTCTCCCTTTATCTTGCGATTAATCCATTCCTCTGTAAACTGCTGAAAGGGAAGTTTTAATCTGGTTTTTGTGCAGTTGTTTCGGAGTAAGTGCATCTCGTTACATAGCATTCGGTTGTATCTCAGGCACCTTCTCTCCTGCTTTTTGTGAATCCGTGCTCCTTTATGAAACAAGGTCAATTTCAGGATATTGGTGAGAATATCAAAATTCCTATTTAAATCTGTTCCTTTCGTCTTTAATCCAGTCTGTCATCTTTCTTTTCGCTCTTTTTCTTGGTGCAATTGGAGCAGAGGTAAGATAACTTTTTTATAACATTTTTCTTTCGTTTAAATGTGTTTATTTTATGAGCTCAAAGAGCCAAATCTGTTTTTGCATTCTTTCAATATTTATAATTTTTCATTCACGCGACGTTTAAAGCTCAGAGGAATTCGTTTCTTGTAATTAATTCTCTGGTTTTACGTATTTTGTTTTTGTTACTTATTATATTTATATTACCCCTTGGGGCATTCATTATTATTTATATAGAAATTAATCAATACTTACATACTACGTTTTCCAGTCAGAAATGAATGTGTTGCTGTATTATATTATGCAGCAAAGAATGTTTCTTTATGAAACTAACGCTGTATAACTTTAAAAGAAATATGTATTATTATTCGTAATAAAACACCACTAGAAATATTTAGTTAACTTGATAAATGACGCCAATATAAATACCGAGTAAATCGTTGTGATGAAATAAGTTCGTAAACAAAGTTTTCTGCCAGTCGATTCTTTTCTGAACAACTTACGCAATGCCAAAGTCGCCCGGAGATGGAACTTCTGAGCCATATCATTTTTGTCTCTCCTTCCTCTTTTCTCTTAAATTTCTTCGAGTTTGAGTATGATACATTTGTCTCCTTCATACAGACCTCTTGCTTAATAATATATTTTTTTTCAAATGTTTTGGGGCCTTCGTTTGACTCATAACTTGAAGAAAATGTTGAGACATTCTTCATATGAACAACCACAATAGCTTTATAGAAAATTCACTAAAATCAACTGGTCCAGGCTTTCTACGCCTATAAGACTTTTTTATGAATTTTATACTCACTGAGAACTCAGATCATGTGAGTTAAGGTGTTGGTCTAAGGTCATGTTTCATTGGTGTGGGTACAATTCCAGCGTGGGCAATAGAAATATCAAAATTCCCACAGCGGTTAGAGAAAGTAACAAGTAGCAGAAGAAAGGCAAGACCAGTAGAAGAACCTGATACAATCCGTTCCATAATTAGAGTTAATTGCAATAATGTAGTGGTTAATTAATAAAAACAACAATCATTATTGATAGTTCTGTATTATATCACCTATTTTTTCTTTTACTATAAAATTGACATAAAACCATTTATAATTTCTCCTCAGGGTTGAAACTGACAAACATAAGTATACAGGCATTTTTGACACATTCATGGGTATTAACTGTCCTCTGCATGCACCTCATAGAAACATGGTCAGATGAGAATAAGTGTGTTATTCCGAAACAGCCCTTGCGTCACGGGCTTTTTCGACTCTCTCTCTCTCTCTCTCTCACACACACACACACACACACACAATGTTTTATTATATATATATATATATATATATATATATATATATATATATATATATATATATATATTGGAACGAAGTCGATCAAGTTTTTAGGATAGATTTCTATAGATCGACCTTATTTTATTGACTGGTACCTTATCCAGACATCATAGAAAAGGTTTCTTGAAAGACAACCTCTTTCAACTTTTGGGCGGAAGAAGACTGAACACAGCTTTTATTAACAAATATGAAATTGAAGAACGTCTGAGCTATTCACTATTTTTACTTGATGTTTTTTCCAGTGTTTTAGAAAAATTATGTCTTCGTCGGATTATTCAAGATGAAATGATAGTGTAATCTCTTTCTTAAGCCTTATGATTATGGCTATGGTACGACATAATAACTTCCCGGGATCACGGAATCATTGGTAAATACCAATCAATTAGATGGAGAACTTCCAACTTAATGAAGCCCTATATCATGCCATAACCTGTAGACTTGGAAGCCATGAAGAGCTTCTCTAGGACTTCCAAGAAGTTGCCCATCAGTGTTTTGCTGGGTGTTCCGTTAGCGGTAAAACATAATAATATGTTAAATTAATGTTCATTTCACGCATTCATGAAAACGGGGACAATTTCTGCTCTATGGAAAGAGAGTTGCACTATTTAATGTGATTTTTGGAATTTGTCGTGCCGTTCTTTTATTTTTATTTTGGTTATCTCTCACAAAATGTATTTATCAACTCCCACTTCGTGCTTTTGGGAAGTCCACATGCTTGCACAGATTATTTATTCATGTGGTGACTCGCAATTGAAGCAATTTACACCATTGATCAAGTGCCAAATGGTAAAACATAATCTAATAATAATTTTTTGTTCTGTTACTATCTAAAGGCACATAGATTATATCTGACATGAAAATATTTTCCAAAGAAAGCGAACAAAATCGTGGAATAAAACTCTTTTTCTTCTCGATTTTTCCCTTCAAGAAGCATTTCACTGCGATTTATTTTTATATATTATACAATATATATTGATCTTGAAGGGAAAAATCGAGAAGAAAAAGAAAATATAAAAAAGTGACAGGAAACACCTGGGAAAAATTGGAACGGGAACAGAAAAAACTCAAAACACAGAACATGAATAATACAACAAAAAAAGAAAAACTTAGCAAGATTTTTAATTTGTATGAAAATCTCTTTCAGCTAACAAATATACAATTAAATAATCACATTAAATGAATGTTAGATTATTAGAATTAGTGCCCATAGTTTTATTCCACGATTTTTTCCGCTTTCTTAGGAAAATATTTTCATGTCAGGTATAATCTATGAGCCTTTAGATAGTAATAGAAAAAAAAATCCTTTCCTTCAGTGCATTGATAATACAAAAGTTAGTGTAGGCTAAACAAACGAAATATCAGTGTCGCCGGCAGTTCCATAAAAGCCATGTTAAAAATGTTTGAATTAGTAATTATTACATTTTCAGCGAAGATGTATACATAAATGTTTTTTATCTGGAAAGGATACACCGGCTTTAAATGATCAATATTTTTAATATTTTTTAAACGTGAAAAAAATGTACGGTATCCATCGGATTAAGTCAATGTCCAGTTATCCAAATATAAAACAGATTGAAAATTAAATTATCGTTTTAGTTCGCTAGTTAATGGCAAGAGAACCTCAGAGAGTATAATCTGAAAAGAGTGAACTACAAATGGATTAATCAAATATGGAACATTTTTAAAATAAATGTTCGTGCACTTCGTTGTAATCGCCCACGTGAGGGTCGAACCCATGGCTGGGTTTACAAAGTTATTGTTATATATGATTACTTTGAATCCCATTCATTTACTCCTAGGATTTTTCCTATGATCATGATGCAGATATGTCTACACGAACTATACCTCAAAGGACGAATCATTCCAATTTTTTTAGCTATTAGCGGTTGAACCAGTAAAAAGGATGAGCAATGTTCCCTTAGCCAGTTTACAAAATGATGGAATAAACCTTGCTGGTGATTATACAGAAGCTCAGGCATTACTAGAGCTTAATGTTGAGCGCATTTGAAGATAGTAGTGACTTTTTTTCGGGGTCTATTGCCACGGTCATTTGGTGCATGATGAAGCGGAACGTCCAAGGCTGTGGCTTCCCACAAGAAACAAGGTAGAACACCCCAGGAACATGAGCTACAAACGAACAACCTTCACCATGAATTTCGTCAAGCTCTAAAATACGTCATTATTTCCATATACATATTGCAATCAAAACTTTATGTTAAGAGAATTTTCTGAATTATGAGAGCTTCATTCAAATAAAGTCTTTCAATTTTAACGCTGTGTATATTGAAAACTCATATTTATTCTCTGAATTGTGCTACAATTAATAGAAAAGAGTTTAATTATACCAAAAATAGTTGATTTTCGTTTACATAAAATGAAACCATGTTTGTTTGTTTCTTTTTTTTGGGATGTGGGTTGCGAAATATATGCCTTATTAATTTCTGTCATGTTCTAAAATTGGCAGTGAAAGGAATCAATTAATATTGACAACAACAAAAATATTTAAAAATGTCCTCTCAAACAGATTTACATTCTAATCACAATGTTTATTCCTATTTTGTCTCTAATATCTTCAGTACGCAAGAAGGTAGTTGTATTGTTGTAAAACTAATTTTAATAACATTAAAACGTGCCTGAAAAAGCAAAACACTAAAAGCTTTAAACTTATCAATTTTATGTACCTATTAGGTTCAAAGAAAAACATCTGCAAAAATGAAATAAATAATTTTAAAAAAATATTTGTTAACGTCCACTTTTTGCAACTAAGGCTAAATGGGACGGGTTATCTACAGCTTGCCACCTTTTTCTAGCCAGGGCGGGACTAAGGATTTTATTTAATGAATTCCGTCACTAAATAAATTCCTCTGCTCAGGCGGAAATCGAACTCGCCACTCTAGGTTTACCATGAGAGATTAAGGTCAAAGCTTTAATATAAATAATTAAAATTATATTATTATTTTTTGTAATCCTAGGGTTTTGGATTCAATTTCGTACTAGGAAGCTGGAATTTTCAATGATGACCTCATTAAATAAGATCTTTAGCACCACCCTAGCTAGAAATGTGCGATAGCCTGTAAGGTAGGCCATTCAGATTAACCGTAGTTGCATAAAGTAGACGTAAATAACTACCATATTTTCTTATTATTATTTGTTTACTCCACCTAGTATATTCCACGTATAACATCAATAAAGTATACTAGTTACACATAATTGGAGTATCCTGTTTCAAGCTTAAATCCACAGTATTTTTTCCTTCTTAAATCAATCGTTGTGGGTTATTTAAGGATTTACCTACAAGAGAATGATTTTATACGAATTAGTGTGGTATCCAAGAGACACAAATGTGAGTACCATAAGATGTAAAAAAATTTCCATTCAAGTTAAAATAAAGTAAATTATTAATTATTTCCTGACGGAAGAAAAATTTATGGAGCTTTTATGTTTTAAATATCTTTCTCAAAATAATTAAGTAGGTTGTTTTCTTGGGGTTTATTAAGAAGAAATACATGTGGTCATCTAAGTAATAACTCGCCATGACTGAATATTAAACTTAAAATTACGCATAGTGCAACGCATATGGTCACTATACACAGGTAACTTGTATTCAGTATGGCATATGCTCTGTGCACGATATTGCTTCACAAAAAGGTATATATGGAGACTGGCTAATTCCTATCATTAATATGTAGGGGACAGAAGTATGGCTTTCTAAAAATTATGGCCTGGAGTAGTCATTTCTACATTCTTATTGATGTAATTAGAGCTCCTTCAACCAATGAATGTGTTAGAGAAACCTCTGAATGTCTTAGACATCTTTCACAGTGTTTCATTAAAAAAAAAATAAAATAAAATAAAGAACTTGAGAACCTGAGTCTTGCTCACGAAACACATGTAAGGCAAAGTTTTAGCAGATTTCGCACAAGGGGAGTCAGCTATCGAAGGTATACTCTTGATTCGATTTACGACAAATTTCCACAAATCTCCTACAATCCTACTGAGGAGATGACGAAAATGAGATCTGTTTAAAATTATGTATGCATATATATATATATATATATATATATATATATATATATATATAGATATATCTTATATCTGTGTCTTTTGCGGTCGCAATTTTTGTTTGATCAGTACCTAACTCGATATTTAAACGTTTTATGTAAAACTAAGTCTAAGAAGATTATGACGGACTTTTTAGACTTACACACACACACACGTATATATATATATATATATATATATAGATATATATATATTGGAACCAAGTCGATCGAACGTTTTTATGATAGATCATTATAGATCAATCTTATTTTCTTGACTGGTACCTTATTCAAGACCAGTCAACTTTGATTGTTCATGAAGCTGGAATAATAGCATTGTAATAACTCTGGTGTAATATTCTTTTGAAGTAACCATATTTTTGTTTGTACTTTGACGTGAAACTACATCAAATATATGCAATCTTAAGTATAAGGAAGGTTTAAGGTATCATTTTAATAAAAGGAGCATATAAATTAAACGGAAATTTATTTGAGGTTGGTTGCCGAAATCACATGAAGGTTTGCTAATAAATTAATGACTTAGTAGTAGAGGGATCTGTATCCAGCATATGGGTATGCAGAGTATCCAGTGTATCCAGCAGAGTAGGCGAGAGGAGCAGCGTAGGCAGAAGCAGCATATGGGTAGGCACCAGCAGCATATGGGTAGGCACCATAGAACACCTGCTTCTTCACCCTCTCGGACTCTTCAGCTGGGAGAGCAAAGACGCAAGCGATGGCGACGACGAAGAAGAGCTAGAACAAATTTAAAATACAATGTTAGTGTTTTTTGTCAAATTTTTTACTGTTTTTATGACAACAGGTATTTGCATTCTTAACCCTTCGTCGTTCGCGTGATCTCTCAGAAAAACAGTTTCTAGAGAAATGTTTGCCACTCCTCCTAGCAGAGTTTGGTGGTGTTGTGCTTCGAGTTATAGGCTCCTCCTCAAGGTCAGTAGTGTCACTGTGTGTGATGGAGTCGTGTGTTTCGCCTGTCATTCAGTTTAATCTCCTAGATACCACGCGCCCGATCTCGTAAGTTTTTTTGAAATCTGTATTTCATAAATATATACATGAATTAAGTTTCTCTTTATTAAATGGAATCATATAAACCTATTTTTTTTATTATTTTGCTCATTCGTGAGCTTTCAAAAGAACTTGCACAAGAAAATATTGTACGTCGCAGTGACAACAGTATACGAACTAAGGACGAAACGTGAAGAGTACAGAGGCTCATTGGACCATACATAGAACTCAAGTACAGAACAGCCTAAAAAATGTCCCTCCGCTACAACGAGCAAATGAAAATGATGTGAACCAAGTAAAACTGAAAAGAAATGTACGTTTACTAATTACTCTTGTGAGATTTGTAAAAACAAAATTTGTTTACAACATAGTTCCATGCTTTGTCCTAATTGTAATGCAGCTCTGCAAAAGAAATAATAATTAAACTGATATTTTTAAAAGGATTGGTGCATTAAAATTTAGATGATTTTTAATAAGTCTTATCTAAAAGTGATTTCGTGCTACTTATTTTTGAATGAAGTTATATTTAGATAATTTGTTTATATTGTTCACAAACTGAAATAATAATTAAGACATGTGCATATAAACAATTTCTTTTGATACTTGTATTTTTTAATTATATTTTTAAAATTATCGCCCACGGTTTTAATAATAATGAATATATAACCAACTTGATTATTTTATCTACCAAGATTTTTTTAATTATAATATTTGTCAATTTTGGAAAATTATTTACTTCTTTAAAACAAATACTTCCTCTGTTATGGTTTCTAATCACACACTGAATATTTTAGTGAAAAAAAAAAACTGTATTTCCGTAAAAACGGTTGAGGATGATCTGTGAGATACGCGCGCCCGAAGACGGAATATTCTTGACGGGCCCGACCGAGGGTTAAGAGAATGCCCAGTAATGTCCTGGTAACCCCCCCCCCCTCCCCGGGGTTTGGAATACTAAACATTGATTCATTGAGATAACAATTATTGTGGGTCGTTATTAATAATAGCACTAGATATAGTAAATATTTTTCAATAAATAAATGTAATATGCTATATTCAGATATATTTCAGTAATTGATTTTATTTTTATGTAAGGCTGGCAGACCTTTTTGTTTACATTTCAAACGCTTCCCGTTGGCAGGTTATTGAAATTGACTGAAACATTTTTTATTTCCGTTTGTATTTATTCACTTAAAATTCACGGTGGTGTTGCGTTACCAATATGTAGATTTATCTATTACTAAACTTCGCGAAGGAAATCTGCTTAGCTTACGCAGCCCCTACGTGATTATTTTCAATGGTTGCAATCATCTCGTATTTTTGTAAATCATCTATTGCGCTGGTATAAGAATATTAATATCCTTTTTCTCAATTTCGAAATGGTTATAAACACTGATTATTACCGATCTGGTTTGGATGATCGATGATAAAATTTTAAATGATACGGCCAAACAATACAAGAGCAAAAACCGATGGTTTAATGTTTTGAGTAATTTTTTATTTTCTTCCAATCCTAAAAGAAAAAAAGGAAAAGAAAAATAACTAAATAAATAAAACGATTTCTTCAACTTTACTGGAAAATGGATGAAACTAATTTATTCATAGGTTTAACGGTGGATCACTAAAATTGAGGCGAACAAAAAATTAATGAAGGAGTATTTCTGTGTCGTTTGCACAGAGCTAAAAATTGTCAGGTCGGCAATGTCGAACCCCAACTTATAAAATACTTATATATCAGTTTTTGCTTCTGTAGAAGCAGCAGATGAGACGAGCTTACACCATGGCCTGGGTTGACAACGTAAGGCAATACAAAAACTCAAAAGCCCGAAATGTGTCATATACATGTCTGCTCGTTATACATCTATCTCATTTGAGAAATTAAAATGATCCTGTATCTACCAATATTATAGTGCGAAGACACCGTGCAAAATCCATTCCCGCTAACTACTTAACTCAAGTAATGTTATTAAAATCAATTAACATGGTTAATAGAAACATGGAAGATAAATTGAAATTTGATCAATGCTTATTACTATTTTTATACACTTTTAACAAGGCAAGATTTAAAAATTAATTAATTTACACACTTTTCATGTTACGTAAGTCCTTATATAATTTCCCAAATTGCTATACCCTACAGTATTTCATTTCCAGAATTCTACGCCCCTTATATATGGAATATATGAGAGTAAAAACAGTCAAATAAAAGTAAGGTTTTATTAAATTTCTACTATACTACAAAGATTAATCTAGACAGCTTATTTAGCGTTGCCATACTGCCTAAAGTAGTTTATCAAATGTCTGTCAAAAATACATAGACTTTCTTAAGTGGGAGTTCTACTTTCAACGATGAAGCCTAAACATACATTTATGACGATAGCTCTTAATCGAAATATTGAAATGTATCTAAATCTACTTACGAAAACTTTGAGTGTGGCGGCCATTGCTGAGAGTATCTGTTCACTGTTTCAGAAGAACTGATACTTGCTCCGTAAAAATCTACGGTTTTTATACTTCACCAGCCTTGAGGAGGCACCGCCGACACGCCTATCTGAACAGGGCGAGCCTCTTGCTCAGCTGCTTCAAGAGACTAAAAAATGAAATAAAAAAACAACACCTCTGCAAGTGTTGCATAATGTTTTAAAATTTCCAAGAGTGCATTTCGCTATATTCCATTAGTACTTTCATAAATTTGATACACCACGTATTGTGCAAACGCGTATATACATGATTTATTTAATTAGCATATTTTATAAATAATATATATTATTATTATTATGGAGGACTGGATGTTAAAAAGTCTACTGTTTGGATCAAGAGGAGTTCTCCATCAAAAATATGCCCGAACATTACAAGAATATTGGCTGACAAAAGCAGAGATAAAAGACCATTTAACACTAAACCTGAAATCATAAATAGATATTCCCAAGTACTACTTAAAAAATAAATTAAGATATTTAATGTAGTAAGATGCACACTCAACTGATATATATATATATATATATATATATATATATATATATATATATATACACAAATGAATGTTTGTTTGTATGTCCATTATAGAATCGTAAACTGCTGAACCGAATTTTATGAAACTTGGTATGTATATTACTACTAAAACCGGTTAGGTTATTAATATTCTCTGAGACGAACAGGAATGGGGTTTATAAAGGAGGCCTAGAATTTAAAAATAAAGCGATATTTCGTCTCCTATTGGTTTTTCGGCAACTATTCACATAAAAAAAGATGTTTATTTTGTTATGTAGGGTAACTTTTATAATATACCCTTTTGTCGCAAACCGAAGTATAAATCAGTTATACGATAATAACAATAGTGGGACCCAACAATTTTATACGGCACAAAAGACTCAACCGAATTAAACGAAACTCTGTATGTGATTTGGTATTAACACTTCCCTGATTATAAGTTATATTAAAATTTCGAGGTACGAACAGGAATGGGGGTTGTAGGGGAGGTCTGAAATTAAAAATATCGATATTTCGTTTCCTATTAGGTCTTCAGCAATTATGCACAGAACAAAAGTTGTTTATTTTGTTATTTAAAGTAACTTTTGATATATAACAAGGGGGGGGGGGGTGGGACTTCTCCCACATAACAAAGTATAAATGAGGTATACACGAAAACGTATAAAAGGTGTCAACAATGTTATGGGACTTGAAAGACTATATCGAAATCGACGAAACTTCGTATTTTTGACAATGATAATATCTATGATTATGATATATATAAGAAAAGATACACTCACAGGAAACGGGTAATTTAAAAATATTGTGTATTTTGTAGAATTAAGCACATAACAAATACTTTTATTATTTGCATATCCCCAGCACTCCGGACTCGGGTGTAAATCCTAAGCATTGAGACTGGAAAATGTAAAAATATTGTACAAAGTAAAGCCCCCAAAAAAATACCATCATACCTCAAATGATTAGCCGGGTACCTTTGCTAGTTTGCCAATAAAAACTAAAAAAAAACAACAACACAAAATTGGGCTAAAAAATATTTCCCCAAAATTAATAATCAAATTATTACAAACAATATTATGAATAAATTGGCAGATAAGGAGGCTGACTTTACAAGTAGCTTCAGAAAGAGATGCATACGCTAGCATTCCATTGGTTAGTTTTTATTTAATCCATTTTTAAATGTAATTTAATCCGTTACATTAAAATGTTTACGGACTTTAATTAATGCTTCGTGGTGTTCAATGAAGGAGCGGTGTCTTAGAAAAGCGGCGGGGAATGTGAAATCCTAAATATCTATCTTATTGAGAGTCAAATCAAGAGATTACACATAATCCATTTTCCTAACACTGTGACGCATTAATGGTATTATTTGTACTAGGTTGATTTTAGCAAATCTCTCCTTCTATCCATTCTACTTTTTTCTTGTATCTCTGAATCTGTCATGTTTAACTTAAATTTTTAGACTTTTTTACAAATAGTTATACGATTTATAAGTGTAAGTTGACGCCTCCAGATTATCATTTGAGAACGTTCAAAATCTGGTTTGTTAAAGCTGGTCATGAAGTTCGTGAAACAGTTTAGTGCACTTCAGTAATGAAGAAGATATTTGAGATTTCCATTTAAACACTAACCCTAGTCCGATATTGACCAATGATTAAATACTCCCAGGAAGCTACTACCTTGGTTCTTTTTGCTATCCAAGGAGGCAGCTCATTTCCACCATCTTGTGCCAACAAATCATATTAAAGCAGGGGAAAATTTTCCAATAAAAAGCCACTTCTGTAAGAGCCACTTCTCTGTGTTTTAAAACATTTGTGTAGTAATGAACAGCTACTATTTATTAATGAGCTCTGCAATTTAGGCACATAAACCATTGCAACAGCAATAATAATTCCTAATATTCGAACCGCACCTCATTTGCAGAGGATTGCCCACAAATCAGAGGCTTGGGGCTTCCCTTCACAATGAAATTGGCGCAGTTATCGTTATAATCATCTTTAATAAGTTACAATAATCTCTGTATGGGTCACTAAAATACAATGATGAAATGAAATGCTTAAAAATACAATTTAATAAAATTACGTAACTATGAAAAATGGAAACAAACACAGGCAAACAAAGAAAATCAATGTTTCAAAATTAAAAAAAATATCAAAGCGACAGTCTAAGCCGATTTATGTACGAAGGAGATTTATACACCGATGACATCATCCATATATTCTTTTTCTACTTAGTGACTTAACTTTCTAACTCATTTGTTGTAGATTCTAGCTCCCATCATATACAAAATAAATATCTTTTGCTGCCTTTTAAATTTGTATATTAGGTTCATGTTTTCTTCAATTAAATTTTCTACGAACGTAAAAAATATTTAATAAGGTTTGTGGTGTCTATTCGTTCACCTTCACCTTGAATTGTAAATATTTTCTTGGTAATTTTTATCCATTAAACCTGTGAAATTTCGTGATGAAAACACTTAATTGTGTTGCCTTTAGTTATTTGTGGAACATATTGAATTGAGCTGTAAGATTCATTAAAGTATTTTCAATTAAATCTCCAATTTATACACTGCTTCCGCCCGTAGTTCAATAAATACTTCTTAATGTATGAATGGCGTATTATTATTATTATCTAAAATTAGTAATACACTATTGAAATGACTGAATGTTTAAATGATTCGGTTGGCATTAGTATGGCTGGTAGATGGCTAGCCAGAATCTGTATATTGTTTAGGATTGATGTACGTTTGAGGGATGATTTTTTTTTAAAAAAATTTATACAGGAGCACCCGCATCTTGGAGATTTGGCTCAAAGATTCACAATGTAAAATGAAAACAAAATTATACAAAAATAACAAAAACTGAGACAACAAATAAAAAATTAAATACAACAAATAATCAATAAATACTAGTAATAAAAACCATTAATAAACATAAGACATAAATAAACATTAGGTAAACAACCATAAATGAACATTAGACTAGTAATAAAGACAACAATTTAAAATGGTTTTAATAAAAAAAATATGTTATCCCTATATACTAGTACATTTATATTATTATTCTTTTTTCATTTTTTTTTTATTTAGTTTTGTACCCCATAGATTGGCATTATTAGGATGATATATTTACTCCTTCATGTGCTTACCTTTTTTTATACTTTTATATTATGGAAAATATTTCTTTAATATCTTATTCCTTCTCATATCCGTGCTTTGTCTAAAGAATATAATAAAAGTAAACCCTTTTAAATCTTTTTAGGTATGCTGTAGACCTTTTCTATTCTGTATTATATTTTTTTTGTAAATGTTGATGTGTTTTAGATTTGTTACTATTTGTGGAATATATTGGCTGCTGTCAGTTAATAGTTCTGTCATATCGTGGGGTATGTGAAGGTTTTCTCCTTGGATGCAGTCTGTCAGTATGTGTTTTATCGTTAGGTGTTTGTTGCAGTATTTTCATATTGGGTTATCTGTCCTTGTCATTAAGTGTCTATGTGTCAGGTTTGTGTGACCGATCCTGAGTCTGGCAAGAACTACTTCCTGCTGAAGTAGAATAATATAAGAATATATTAAATAAAATCCTAAGAGTAATAAACCATGATACTCTTTATCTCAAAAAAATCATAGTGTAGATAAAAATTGATTATTTATATTGGATTTCTTAAATCCTAAATGAAGCCATTATTACAGTGGGGTTCCCATCAAAAGGACTTACAGAGTTTAAGCTAGCCTACTTGAGATAAGCCTACTTCAAGCTTTTGAAGTTGAAGTGGAATTACGAAAACAAGAGGATATCCATATTATCCCCTTACACCTTGGTAGTAATTCATACAAATTCAGGTGAACCTATAACCTCTTGACAATGAACTCGTGCCACAGTCTGACCTAAAGACAATGGAAAAAAAGTCATCACATATGAATTCGGAAAGTTCTGACTGGTTTGAAAAATCAAGTATGACAAAAGCATTTTTACGTGCAACTTTTGGTTCATATTTATTTTCAACATATTTCTGTATCTACTTGCCGAACTTTTCGTTATTATGAAAATGAATTTTGCCCTCATGAACTCAAACCCCATTTCAATAAAAATCAACTATTTTCCTAAGTTTTATTTGGTTTTTCGTAGATAGATGAACTCAAATTCGTTGTGATTCATGTGTATTCATATTTTGTTTCTGCAAAATATCTAACATTTTGCTCAGTTTTTTTAAAATTTCTATCCTATGAATTCGCCAAGAGTTTGTAAATTTTTTATAGAATATATTTTGAGTTATTTTCCCTCTTACAATTAACGGTTTTATTGTTTTGTGTTTTTTTTATATAACCCTGAATGTCATAGCTTGTGCAATCATTCTCCTTGTACCCTAATGGTGAAAGTAATATTTTTATACTTCTTTATTATCCCCAACGCGTTTCTTACAAATTTAGGAAGCTTTTCAAGGGTTCATTATTAAAATTCATTAACGTTTCTTAGATTTGTTGCGACAATAGCTGATCTACTCGTAAATTTAATAATTTAAAATAATTATTGTTTGAAATTCAACTTTCATATCTCTGTAACGTTTAAATACTTACTGCAATTCAAAAAATAAAAAGCCTTTTCCAAAACAAAAAACATCAATCTTATTACAAAGCAATTCAACATTTACAGAGAAAAGACTGTCAAAATTTTCATTATTTTATGCGGTTGTCAATATCGTAGGTTGAAATAAAACTACATCAGCTTGGCGACGTTACGGTAAAATGTATTACTTTTGTCAAGAAAGTTGTACAAAATTTGAATTTTGCGATGTTGTCCAAATTCTTAGAAGATGTGAATAGGAGATTCTACAGTTTGATTTCATTGATCTCCTGTCTCCGATACTCAAAGAGCTTTTTATACATATTCTATCATTTGACGTAACTGCAATATTTTGTACAAAACTATTCAGCTCACCTTGACAAAAATGTTACATTTTACCAAAACGTCTGCAAGCTTATGTAGTTTTATTCAAACCCACGCCACTGACAGCCATATAATATAAGGGATAGTTCTAACGGCGGTCAACATCAAGGATTTCAATCAAAAATTTATTATTATTCAAAAATTTATTATTCTACCTTATGCGTGAGTTATTACTGGTGGATAAGAGGTCCTGTTTAAAATTAGAATATAAACTCTGGCGTAACTGTTTTTTTTTATTGACACTTTTGTATGCGAACCTACGTTACGTAGCATTTCATACTGAGGTATGGCTGACTAGAAGTTGCTTATTATTGCTGTGAATGAAACAGAAGGAAGGATATCCAGGTTGCGTTATAACAGGAAATAGTCGTTATGCATACTAATGGAAGTGAGTCGCTTATGAAATATGGCTGTCGTCATGACGGACAGAAGGCAAGGGACCGATAGAACTTCAAAACTTTGCATTTAAATTGTACCCTTTTCTGTTAATTGTCTTTTAGAGAAAATACTCCATTATTGTCGTACTGAAATACATAGACCGGAGAAAATTATAGTTTTCCTCTTCGTTACCTCTAGATTATTAAAACATTATTCTTTAGAACATATCTATATTAGTTGATAGAGGCGAGATAAGATTTCATCGTGATCTCTATGAATACAAACTTTTGTGAAATTTATATATCCATGTTCGATAACCAGGAATATCTGAGTAATGAGAGGAATTCTTATGGAGGAAACCAAATAGACAATTTTCCCTCCACTGTTAGGGATACGGAACAGCTTTAGGAACTTGTTATGTTTAGCATAAAAATTAATTAATTATTTCCCTTTGTTATCATTATTTGTTTGTTATTTATTTACGTCAGCTTTTTGATACAAAGGCTAATTGGGGCGGGTTGTCTACAGGTACCCTTTTTCTAGTCATTGTGGGGGTATGATTTTAGACAATTTCCTTTAAGGGAGATCAGCAATTGAGTTCGCACTCATGAAGCTATTTTAGAACAATTTCCCCAAATGTCCATCGATCTAACGTAATAGATGACGAAAATGAAGTCCGATCAAAACTGTATATATATTTGTATTTTAACCCTCTAGCGGTCGCAATTTTTATTTGATCATTACCAAACTAAAAATTTAAATGTTTTATGAAAAAATAAAAATCAAGTTTTCACTGTTGATTATAAACGAAGATATTCGCATTTTTTACTTTTCGGCTTTCAATAAACCCCCACTCCTACTCATGTCATATATACAATTTGGTTTTCTACCGTGAAGCACTTTATTTGAAACTTAAATACCAAATATTGTACTCCTCAAACTTTTACTTTTATAGATAAATGCAAATTCTTGACGCACATGGGAAATCTGCTTAGTTTACTCAGCCCCTGCGTGACGGGCTTTATTATTTGACTAAATAAATTCCTATTCCCATAATCAGAATCAAACTCACAACTGTAAGTTTGCCAAGTGAAATAATGGCCAGCTCATATGGCCTACCTATGTCCTCTCTTTTTTAGCAGATTTCCCTTAAGGGAAATCAGCTATTGAGGTTGTACTCATGACGGAATTTTTGATATTTTTCTTCAAATGTCCATCGATCCTACCTAGTAGATGACGAAAAAATGAAAATGAAGTCCGTTCAAAACTCTCTCTCTCTCTCTCTCTCCCTCTCTATATATATATATATATATATATATATATATATATATATATATATATATATATATATGTCTGTTACCGCTCTAGCGGTCGCAATTTTTGTTTGATCGTTACCAAACTCGGAATTTAATCGTTTTATGTAAAAAGGAAGATCAAGTTCGTTAATGGCTGAAATCGGACCAGTGGGAAGGGGGTTTAGAGGGGAAGATTTTCGAAAAGTCGAAATATCTCCGTTATTATGCGTCGGATCAAAAAATTATATAAAATAAATCGTATTGCAAATTCAATTTACTATAAATATTGTTCTATACATTTATTCTGTATCTTGAATATTAACCGAGATATTTGCATTTGTATTCTGCATGTGGTCGGCTATGTTCGGCCTTTCCGCCGAGAGCTCTGGCGGCCGTTTCTGTAACTATTCGTCCCTCGTGAATAGGTTTAGAGGTTACTTCCTACTACAGCTGTTATTAGGCAGATTTCTCTATTGTAAAACTTGGCAAATCTGCTTAGTTTACGCAGCCCCTGCGTGAGGGACTTTTTTATTATTATTAATTTTTATATATATACAAGTTTATATAGACTCATTTATGTGTCTTTTTTCTTCATTTATATTCATACTTGATGTTCACCGTCAGAAGCCTTGGTAAACCTCTGACTCTACTCTTCTCGCAACATTGTTGTTCTATAAATGAATATAAAATGATTAACAGTATAAATTAGGATTCCTGAACTTTTAAATATACTTTTAGATATAGATCAATGAATGTGCAAACTTTTGTACTATTAATATTAATTGAAAATATAATTTTGAAATTTTGATTTAAATCTCAATCTAATAAATCACATAGATTATTTCTTCTGTAGTAAAAACAATGGATTTTCTATGAGTTATAAAACAGTTTGAATCGGTGAAAGAGCCGCATATCGCATTTTTAAAGACATTAGCTTCCTTAGCACAAGTTACTAAATACTTCAACAGATCAACAGTTTTTCAACATGTTTTTCGTAATTTCTTAGCTTCTAATAATAATAAAGTTTAGAAAGTCTAGGATTTTTCATATAATGGAATAAAACAAATATTTAATTGATAAACGGAAATTTTATTGTGGAATGTTGCCAAAATTTAGATGGGAGAGAATTTGAGAGTGCATTTAGTATTGATAACCATATCCAGCATATGGGTATGCAGAGTATCCAGTGTATCCAGCAGAGTAGGCGAGAGGAGCAGCGTAGGCAGAAGCAGCATATGGGTAGGCACCATATCCGTAGGCGCCATAGAATACTTGCTTCTTCACTCTCTCGGACTCTTCAGTTGGGAAGGCAAGGACGCAAGCGACGGCTAGGACGAAGAAGAACTGAAAGGAAAGAAAAAGTCAAATTAAAACTATCGTCATATAATAATTTTATATAAGCTTCTTCAATTGAATACTTCTAAATTTCATACATTTTTCTCGATATTGGAGGAGATATAATATTTCTATTTTAACATATGAAAACGTTTAACAGAACTAAACAGACTTTTAACTATAGTTAGTCAAAATATTTTTTTTTTTAGTATGATTGTTTTCTATATAACTCTTAAAGTTTCCAGGTCCACACTGTCCTGGATCATAACATTAATAAAGTATAAAGTAAATATGCATATATAGAGTCGAAAGAAGAAATAAATAATGTTTCATCAGATTATTAAAATACTTACAAAGAATTTGAGTGTGGCGGCCATTGCTGAAGATATCTGCTCACTGTTTCAGTAGAACTGATGCCTCTTCTTCGGCCCGTCTTGCTTATATACCTGTTTCCCGGCCTTGAGTGGTAGGGCAGACACACCCTCTCTGCTCTGCCCACCTCCAAACCAGACGAGCCCTCTGCTTCACAAATACTTATTAATTATTAATGGCTAAAATTTCTGACTTCGCAGATGTTCCATTAAAAATCACACAGTATATGAACAATGCCAAAGTCCTTATGAAGTTTAAAAATTATTGTTAAGATTCAGAAATGTCTATGATTAGAAAAACACAAATTATATTATTAAGTTCATATTTGGCGTTAGTTGAAGTATATTAAGAGAGTGTGGTAGGTTACCTTTAAATAATCCGTCTAAAAAATAAAAGGAAAACACACACGTTGATATAAGAACTAATGTACAGTTCTTTGCCTCCGTGGAATTCTTGATTTAAATCGACCTACCCACCAACAAGTCATTCTCCAAACCGGCTACCCCCAACAGCCATCTCAAATACCGAGTTATATATTGCCAATATTTGACAAGCTGTATTCTTACAGCTTCTTCCTTCTGGATGATCAGGGAATCACAGTCATGAGGAATCACAAATACAGGACCGTCATGGAATCCTATCGATGGTTTGACAAATGTATTCTCAACATTATGTCCCTTCGAGCGTCTCGCCATTGCTCATTGCCTCAATAATCTTTGCAAGTTCGTTTTTCCATCCAATTAATCGTTTTTGTTTGCTTATTTTAGTTTTGAGCTTTTTTGTAGTTCAGCAATTAATGTGGTAGTGGGAAAACGTTTTAAACCATATCACGCTGTTTTTACTTCCTCGTTTGAAGTAATGGAAGTATTGTTAACGCGAAATTCTACGGATTTCAAATTTAACGAAATTTCCCCTCTTAACCATCCCGGAATCCATTTTGATTAGTTTCGTTGTGACGTCTGTTCTGTTTCTTGTAAAACTCAAAAACAACTAGTCTTCAAAAATTAAACATACTTATTTGGAACTGTTACAACCTTCTGATCCTCCTACTTTGATTGAAGGAGGGGTGGGGATAGAGGTTTAAAGGATAGTGAAAATTTTTAAAAAACATGGAAATTACTCCGTACGTATTAGGGAAAATAATGTTTTGTGAAGGACCTTTTTTTTTATTTTCCATGACTACAAGATCAATAAATAAATAATGTTGAATGACATTTTTCTATTCGATAAAGTTGAACGGGCATATATATAACTTCCAAACGCAATAATTTAAAATGAAGTGCAGGCAAATATTATGTTTATTTAATTTAATACGAGTACAAGGAAATAATGTTGTTTCCATATCAGATTGAACTCAGTTTTTCCGCAATATGTTTCTATTGACTGCCATATATTCCCATCCTCTTTCTAGATATTACCTTTCCACCTTTCCTCAACTAGTGGCTATAGTCTTGTGCTATTGTTGAGATTCATGATATATCTTTTTTTTTTTTAAATTATATTCTTTTCATTTATTTCTTTACCTTTCTACCTTGTCGATTACCTCATTTAGAAACCTTTTTCCTTTTGTACAGTAAAGGCATGCGGCGTACATTGTGCACACGTTTAAACGTCTACAAATCGAAAATAACGATGCAATTGCTGCAATTACAAAGTCCCCAGTGCAAGTCGAAATGCAGTCCATCGCTGATTGACAGGAACTCAGGTAGCTGACTATTTCAATTCCATACTCACTTTTCAGCTCCGTTCTCATACGTCAGTAGTAACCCGAGTAAAGACAAGATGTAAACCATATGGCTTATTAGCTCATAGTGTAAATGTGTTGTGTAGGAGGGGACCCTTCAAAGATTCGGTAACTCAATTAGAAAATGGAATAAAAATAACACAAATGGGAGCAGGAAATGGCATTTCTTAATGACACATCGTTGAACAGTAACAGTGATATTTTAAATCGTATAGTTACACACATCTCTAACTCCACTTCCCAAAATCAAATTCATAACTAAAATTGATCATTAATTGTATAATTTTTAAATGAAGATTACTTACGATTTATATGTAGTTATCCTCAGTCATCGGCGTGATAAGCATTTTTATAGCTATATAATAAAATCAACATCAATTGATCACTTGTATTAAAAACACAACAATATAGTAGAAGGCTTTTTCTTCCTTTAGAGAACACTGCTACCTGTTCTTTTTTTTTTTTTAAATGCAAGATATTCTGTATTGGTTGTGATACACCTATACCCAAACTTCTCAAATCGGAACCTAAAATTCATAAACCTCCATAGAAACGTGTTTTAGGAAAATTTTAGTCAAAGCGTCTACTATGCCTTCTATCGTAATTGAGAGTTAATAATAGTCGTAAGTATTTGAAACTGTTCACAATGTCTACTTAATAAATCTCCATATTCGAACGCATACCAAATAGAATCAGTGACATTTTCAGGAGAGTTGGGAAGGGGGAATTTAATGATTAATATGGTTTTTATTACAATTCAATGGTCTTCAATTCACATCGAAAATTAAGTCCAAATTTGGAAATTTAGTCGATGGCATTAGCCAAATATTTTTAAAAACTGGTCATACAAGTTTTACGTAGTTTTCCTCCGAAGTATTCCAACAGTCGTCCTTAATACATTTTCAAAGCAATGCACAAGTCGAAATGCAGTTCTGTCTCCGCAATGACACAAAGCTTACTTCAGAAAAATGTCACACCTCTCGCCTATGCCAAATATTTTACTAATTTTAAGGGTCAAAATTAACATGTGCTGTTAACTCTAACGTAAACCTTCCGTGTGATGATTTATTTGAGGAATGACGAAAAATGTATAAGACCATCATTTAACAATGCCACTTATAGTATATCAAGTAATGGGTTGGTTCCACCATTATATATAATAGTATTGGAAAATCTGTCAAATTACTAGTTGACCGTCGAGTACATGACACGATAGTACCACTTCAAACTTGTCGCTAGTTGTCCAACTATCAAAAGATATGACAATAATGTCATTTAATATAGTGTTCCGTGCGTATTTGTGCTACTGAGACTGATTTGGGTGGCTATAGACAGGTTAATACAGTCTTATAGAAAAGGTTAGGGCTATGTAATTTATTTAGTAAGTTCATAAATAAATAAATGTGCATTTCTCACTTGGGAATCGAACTCACAAGGCACTTCCTGATTTTCACTAATATTTTTGTAATGTCCTTCTCATAGAAATTCTAATGGAACATATTTCGTTTTCTTCTAATATTATCAGAGATAAGGATGACATCTTGTTGTTAATTTGTTTTTACATGAAATTATTATCACAGTTATGAACTTTGTTCTCTATTAATTTTCCGTAATAATATAATTTCATGTTACTTAATGAATCTTTAAATTAATTTCTGTACAGTTATATAACAGTTCGAACAAACAAAGCAGTCGCATTGCACTCTCATATATGCCATTAGCTTACTTAACACTAATTGCACAAAATATTATTTAAACACACATTTTTCGTAATTTCATGGAATTCATAGACTAATGAAGTTTAGGAAATCAGGAATAGTTAACCATAACTGAATAAAATAAAGTTGTAATTGCTAAACGGAAATTTTATTGTGGAATGTTGCCAAAATTTACATGTGAGAGAATTTGAGATTAAATTTAGTAGTGATAACCATATCCAGCATATGGGTATGCAGAGTATCCAGTGTATCCAGCAGAGTAGGCGAGAGGAGCAGCGTAGGCAGAAGCAGCATATGGGTAGGCACCAGCAGCATATGGGTAGGCACCATAGAACACCTGCTTCTTCACCCTCTCGGACTCTTCAGCTGGCAGGGCAAGGACGCAAGCGACGGCGAGGACGAAGAAGAACTGAAATGGAATTAAGATAAATAAAATGTACTACATTTTATCAAATTATTATTATAAATTTCAAATTTATTATACAGTTTAATAATAATAGCATAATTTAAGAGAAGGAAAGGAATTCTCTGATATTTAAAATATGTGAGGCATGATGTAAAACTCCCATGTTCGAAATAAAATCACTATTTTATGAATTTAGCTGAAATCTAATGTTCATGTATAAAAAATAATTCACGTTAATGAAAATGTTCTTTTTGTAAACAACTTACGAAAAATTTGAGTGTGGCTGCCATTGCTGAAGATATCTGTTCACTGTTTCAGTAGAACTGATGCTTCTTCATTAGATAGTCTTGCTTATATACCAGTTTGCTGACCTTGAAGGGGTAAGGGAGGCACGCCCTCTCTGTTCTGCCCCCTCTGATGTCCTATGCCTCTCCTTGCTAACAGCTGATCACAAAATTAATTTGTTCTTATATGCCTCTTTCAAGCTGTCATCGTAATACCGACCCTTATAAAAATATCTTAACCTATGAATACGATAGCCCTTATACCTCCAACTTCTAATCGTCGAGCTAGGTCAGAGAATTGTGAGTTTCGTTGTTCAAGAGTTTATAGAACATAATATTTATTCTAGAATTATAAATTTCAATGGCCAACTTCCTGGTAATAACATTCTTAGAAGAGCTATGTCTGATGTCAGGGTTCGGTGAAAAGTCTTGTGTTATCCATTGTATATCTATAAATAGGGAGCATATATACCAACTAAAAAGGTTGATATATATATATATATATATATATATATATATATATATATATATATATATACATATATATTTATAGTTATCACTCTGTTTTGTCTCTGTTCGAATATTCAGGAAAATTTCAGTATTTATTAAAATATGTTTCATTAATCTGGACAACTTCTTATATTTACATTTATTGTTTGTTGTAAAAATTATAAATATGATCTCGACATTATTCCGACAATGACAACAAATTGCGTCCCTATATAGTTTTGGGAAGTATTCAAGCATTTACTTTACAATGTTTTTGTGATTAGACTTGTTTTACTTCAATATAAGAATATTCCGAAACCAATAATAGCTGATTGTTATATATTTTTATCATTTTAATTTATTGAGTGATATAAAAAACACCTACTAGCTCTCATTTGGATGTATGGAACAGTGTCATTCTATGTAACTAACAAATAAATTAACTGAGTGCTTAGCTTTTCATTGGAACAGAAAATATTCAAATTACAAGAAGTAATTTAGTTTTGGGTTTTCTCTTTCTGTCGTCTGATAGAATGGAAAGTTGAAATAGAATGTTTGTTGTATCTGTTTTGTTGAATTTCATTAACTAGTTAATTAATTTAATGGAATGGTTAATTTGATAAAGGGAATATTTTGTTTTATATTTTTCTAAAATAACATGAAAATAGCACTACTATTGTTTGCAAATTAATCCTTAGGACATAGACTAGTGCAATGGCATTCATGATGTGAAGAAGGAATAAACGTTATTCTGCAATAAAGGAGATTGCTGTCTATAAAGATGATAAATCTATCGTTGACATAAGGATACAAATTTCTTAAGCCCGAAGAAATAAATGAGATAAATCGGAAGTTACTATCGACCTTTGAGCTTATATTAGTAAGACTACGAACAAATGGAGTCGAGTTTCTCAGTTTTATTTAAATGTATCTACCAATTTAGAACAAGTTTTTATTTGTATTTTTAAATTTAATATTGTGTGAATATATTTAATGGTAATTTTTTTTTCCTGAAGTGGTATGATACATTATTCTAGAACCTTCGGAATCCAAATTTTCAGGGTGTGAGTACAATCAGAAGAATATTCCTATTAATTATTGAACCAAATAGGACAAAGAAATATACTTGGACAATATGTCTCATAATATTTTGCAATTTTATTATCGTCTTAAAAGTGACATTTTTTGACGATCCCCTACTGCAGAATATGAAAATAAAAACTTGATCGAAGCAGGCATATTCATTGAATATATTTAGATGGATATATCTTCCAAAACATTTGAATGAACAATAATAGATCAAACTTATCTCCCTTCCTTCTCTCACACAAATACTGAAACGCGTGCGTGCTCACCCATATATGCTACAACTATTCGTACGTGCACAATTGTCATACATGAACTTCTCTAACAATTCTATAAACAATACACAATTATCATTAAAGGATAGATATGAAATAGAATATAATGACGACCTCATCTGTGCATATATGACATATGTCAGTGTAGTTTGGTGAATCTGCTAGTGAAATGTTATTGTGATGAAACGTCAGTTAGGGAAGATAACATGACAGAACCTGCATTCGCTTAGATCAATATTTGGGGAAAAAAAAGAATCCTTTGTAAATTAAAACCTTTGCATAAAATGACATCCTCATTCTCTGAATTTACTGCATGTATTGATCTCCCGCCCCCACTTCCAACTAACAGACACACTCAAACAAAGAGTTTGCCGGATTTTTTAAATTTATTGTTAAATTGCTGATTTAGCTATTATAATTTGATTATCATTTCATATAGAACTACTCACTAATATATTCTGATCTAAATTAGAAAACATTAATAAAATATGTAGAATAGTTCTATAGACAGGTGTAATATACGGGTTACTATCTTTTTCCAGCCAACTATTTCAATTAGCGAGTTGATCCCTATGCAAATTCCTAATGACCATGTGGGAATGAAACCCACAGGTAGCTCTACCAAATAAATGTACACTGGAGCTTTAACTCACTTGACTAACCTATCAAGAATATGAAATAGCCTATCTACTACCTCAAGAACTCATGTTCCAATATTAAAATAGTCGGTCAGCTTTCCCATTCTACAGGTTACTACCCTTATCTAGCCCGGGAGGGACTAGATCACTCTCTAATGTTATAATAAGTGACAGAGTGCTCCGTCCATTGAAAATTTAGAAACAAAACTGCAAAACTAAATAAACTAAAAAGATTTCCCACGTGCTTGTATATAAAAACTATTGATCTGTTCTCACTATATATATATTCCCTATTTCTAATATATTCCCTAAAAATCCTCTATTCCCACTGTAGTTTCAGCTATTAACAATTACGAACTTAATTGTTAATGAAACGGTTCAATATCGAGTATGGTATATATCAAATTAACACACACACACACACACACACTTGTGTATATATATATATATATATATATATATATTTGAAAGGACCCTATTTTCGTCATCTGCTTGATAGGACCGATGGAAATTTGTGGAAGAAATTTGTCGATAATCGTGTCATGTGCACAACATCATTAGCTGATTTCCCTAGAGGGAAATCTATGAAAAAGCCAAGTGAAGTATTTTAACACAACGCAGCTGGTTAAAATATTATTTACAAGAAAAGTTTACCACTCAACTTGTATTTTAGCATTCTACCTACAACACTCATATTCAGGAACACGCATATTCCGTCAAAATATATTTTATTTTTCTATTTAGTTTAGAAAGCAAATTAATACAATTAATTCTGCTTGAGATGCAATATGGCTTCAGCATTTGAAAGACATCATTAAATTGTGACTGATAATATTTACATTATAATAGAAAAAAAACTTGAGCAAATATTCTCAAAATAAAAGGTATCCAAGGTGTGTCTACAGCTGCATGTGGACCTCGTCTTGCCCCCCGCCATGCCAAGGACTGTGCCTATATAAATTCAGTCTCCTGCAGGAAAATGCACAGTTCATCTACAGGCTGAACAGACTCATTTCAAAATGGTTGCTTCACTGAAATTCTTTGTAAGTCATTTTAATGCTTTATTAATATTACATACGGTCCCAATGCATTTCATCAGTATAAAATAAGTACTCCGCAATGTTTGAAATTGCATAAAATACAGCTAGTTATCGGGAAAGGTTGAAAGTGTCTTATTCAATTTTTTGAACATAATGTTTATATATTTTTACTTAATGTTAATTTATGCGATGTGCATAGTTATAAAATGCACTATAGCCTCCGAAATGGGACTAAGATTTGGAATCAAGATATTTCACGCTAAACCTCGCTTTCTCATGAGATTACCTACCTTCAACTGTTTACTCCATAAATTTTGTTGACTGCTTTTGTCAATAATGCTGCAAACACGTCAGGGAATATCAAATAGATTAGCAAAAGCTCCCGCATTCCATGTGCCGTTGAGCCTGAGATGTTTTTTTAAATATTTTTTAAAGTTGACTTCACGTTCTTTGCTCTAGGCAATATCCTTTTCACCTCTTTGAGATCGGTCCTTAGACTAAATTATCCAATAAAAAAAAATTCAACCTAAAGGTGGAATCTGCTGCGCAGTAAAACAGGTGATTATCAGAATCAATAAAACACTAGCAGTCACTAATGATGTAGGTTGGTCGTTGAAAGTCCTGATTAATTGGTACTCTAACATCCAGCACCTCGGGATGAAAGGTGTTACTCTCACTGAAACAAATGCCAGACAGTTGATTGAAAAAACACACCAAACGATGTATTACTTGCAATATAATTTTACTTATATTTTCCGGTTACAAATTTTCAAAATTTTTGTTGTTTTCCTTTAGGGAATATGGAATTTGCCACATTCGCACATTGAATCTCAATGCAATAAACATCCGGTAAATACTTTCAAACAATTTTAGGAGATTTTCCTTATGGTGTAAGGGCTAAATAATTATTAGCTGAAAATATTTCTTCATTAATGAGTTCAATCTTCATGTTTCGTGGCTTCAAATGCCACCTCTTCAGAGACCACCATTGGATTGCCCATCATCCCTGTAAAAGATAAGTCTGTCCTAAAGAGGCTGCATTATTAAACAAAATACATATTATAATTTGATCCAAGTTGATGTACATTATCAAATATAATTTTAATTTTTAAACTGTCTTTTGTCAGTAATCATTTAACTCGTTCATTACGTACAGGGTTTCTGTAATATTTTAGAATCTGATGGATTAGTCATAACTAACTTTTTTTCTTCACGTTTATTTTTTAGATTGCAAATTTAATTAACGTACAAAATTTGTTTTGCCTAGTTCTGTGTTTTTCATGCTAAGGGAAGTATTAGAATTTGTGTTTGCGTTTATAAATGCGAAATAATTTCAGGAATAAACTTTTTTTTTTTACATATTATTTCAGTTTTTCTTCGTCGTCGCCATCGCTTGCGTTCTCGCCCTCCCAGCTGAAGAGTCCGAGAGAGTGAAGAAGCAAGTATTCTATGGTGCCTATGGATATGGTGCCTACCCATATGGTGCTTCTGCCTACGCTGCTCCTCTCGCCTACTCTGCTGGATACACTGGATACTCTGCATACCCATATGCTGGATATGGTTATCACTACTAAATCATATTGAATGTGGTTTTCACTACTAAAGCACCTTCAAATTAATTTCTGGCTCTGTTAAAAAATAAATTTTCTGTTTCACTATATATACAATATTTTTTTTTCCTATTATATCGTTTTAATAGCTTTTTTTGGGGAGAGGGAAATTAGAAAATTATATATTCGTTCATATGTGTATACTGCTACAGTTCAATCACGATTATTTCTACGCTGCTTATCGAATAAATATGACTATGTGAATTTGTTCTTGGATAAAGAATTATAAATCAATAATCAAATACAATAAACAAAATTTAATTATATTTCATATGACTGAATAATAGGAAATGTCTGAAAATGTGCTTCCTCCGTCTAACAGCTCTGTAAATTTATTCTTGTCACGTTAAGTTGGAATAGCATATGATTTTACCTCCCTTATTTAAAGCTATATCCCGCTTATGAAGCGAAAAGATTAAAGAAGAGTTGTATAAACATTTAAATAATAAGGGAGATCCCAGTACGATTTAATTTAGCATAAATTAGAATATCTTTTCAATTGGTGGGTTTCCCCGTAGGAAACATCGATTGAATATTAATTATAAAACAGAGAGAGAAAATATACTAACAATTATAAAATGATGGCAGTCTGAAAAAAAACGAAGTTTGGACAAAAATTGCATTTGTGAAAGAAAGCGGAAAAATCGATCACCCTTGCAATTTAATCAGTGAAGATTTTTTTTTTCAATTCCAGGGAAAGAAATTAATTTGGTTTTTCTATAATATGCCAATTAAGGTCTTGACACTGCTCTCTTTAATTGGGTATGTTATGGTACTGACATGGACTCGTTTATAAAATAGAAGGGAAAATATTTTCATTTTTATAAATTTAATTCGACACTAATCAATAAATGGTATTGCAGAAAGCCTTTATAAAGCCTTGCTGAAATTAATCAAGACCAGTTAGGTGTGTTGAGAAGAGACACTTTTCTGGGACAACGATATTGGAGGCTTATGGGCTTAAATGATCGTATCTCTTCACTGCATAGTAATAATAGTATTGGAGAGCGGGTTTAATTCTTTTCTTTTTCATTTTTTAATATAATTTACTGATTAAAAAAAGTCCGTCACGCAGGGGCTTCGTAAACTAAGCAGATTTCCCACGTGAAGTTTAGTAATAGATAAATATACATACTGGTAACACAACACCACCATGAATAAATACAAACGGAAATAAGAAATGTTTCATCCAATTTCAATAAACTGCCGACAGGGATTGTAGGTTAGAAATAGTAGGGTCTGCCCGCCTCACACCGGAAAGAAAAACAATTACTGAAATATATCAGAATATAACATATTAATTTTATTGAGAACTATTTACTATATCTAGTACTGTACTAGAGACCTTAATAATGAGTCAGAATAATTTTTATCTCAATCAATCAAATTTTAGTAGTCCAAAACCTTAAGACGAGGAGGGGGGGGGGGGATCAAAAGAACATATTTGCATGTATTTCGTATAATAAAGGTCACTTCAAAACAATTTTTGGTATATAAACTTCGAATAATGTAATTTATTATGTAGCAGAGAATTGTTTATGTAACATGAGTAGAAGTGGCGGTTTGCTGATGGCTGCAAACTAAAAAATGCAAATATCTCGGTTAATAATCAAGATATTGAAACGTATATAACATTATTTATAGTATATTTAACTTGCAATAAGATTGATTTTATTCAATTTTTCGATCCGACCTATGGTAACGGAGATATTTCGAATTTTCGAAAATCCTCCCCTCTAAACCCCCCCTCCCCCTGGCCCGATTTCAGCCGTTAACGAACATGATCTTTCTTTTTACATAAAACGACTAAATATCGAGTTTGGTAACGATTAAACAATAATTGCGACCACTAGAGCGGTAACAGACAAATATATACACAGTTTTGAACGGACCTCATTTTCGTCATCTCCTGGGTATGATCGATGGACATTTGAATAAATAAATTTGTAAAATCACGTCGTGTGTACAACCTCAATAGGGTTCCCTTAAGGGAAATCTGCTAAAAAGTAGGAGTTACCTAACACATGAGAATTAGGTTGTATGACACTAATTGTAAGAGACATCGTTGCATATTGTGATAATCGTGAATAAGTGTCCAGGTGCTTTCATGCTCCACAAAATTCTCCCAGTCCTAAAAATACCCCACCAGGATAACTTCCTGGTGGCAATGTATGACAATGAAAAGTGGAATCACATAGAACAAAATTATTTTTTTGGGAAGGTAGAAGATCCTTACAAAAGTAAAAAATGTAATCACGTAGGGGGTAAACTAAGCAGATTTCCCACGTGAAGTTTTACAATAGAGAAATCTGCCTAATAACAACTGTAGTAGTAAGAAACCTCTAAACCTATTCACGAGGGACGAATGAGCTCTCGGCGGAAAGTCCGAACATAGCCGACTCCTCCCGACCACACGCAGAATAAAAATGCAAATATGTATAGAACAATATTTATAGTAAATTTAATTTGCAATAAGATTCATTCTATACAATGTTTCGATCCGACGCATAATAACGGAGATATTTTGAATTTTCAAAAATCCCCCCTCCCACTGGTCCGATTTCAGCCATTAACGAACTTGATCTTCCTTTTTACATAAAATGATTAAATTCCGAGTTTAGTAACGATCAAACGAAAATTGCGACCGCTAGAGCGTTAACAGACAAATATATATATATATATATATATATATATATATATATATATATATATAATTTTGAATGGACCTCAATTTCGTCATCTCCTGGGTAGGATCGATGGACATTTGAAGAAATTTTTCGAAACTCGCGTCATGAGTACGACCTCAATAGCTGATTTTTCTTAAGGGAAATCTGCTAAAACATTTTTTTGATCATTTGCAATTACGCTCTCTCTCTCTCTCTCTCTCTCTCTCTCTCTCTCTCTCTCTCTCTCTCTCTCTCTCTCTCTCTCTCTCTCTCTCTCTCTCTCTCTCTCTCTCTCTCTCTCTCACACACACACACACACACACACACACTCACACACACACACTCACTGTTGGCGATAAGGAGCCCGCAGGACCCGCATTGCGGGAAGATACACTGGAGTCTTGCTGGAAAGTCCCGATACGATAAAAAATTAAAATATATGAGTTTAAGACAAATAACCTAAGTCCTCCTTTAAAATGATCGTTACAATTAGAAAGCTTCCTGCTTAATTTTTTTGAAGTGTTCTGTCTTGATATTTGTAGAAAGACCTCTTTCAACCTAAGCGTTGTGTCGGGATTTTCTCAAAAACATACACCGTACCCAATTTGTCAAGTCCAATACATAAAATAGTTAAAAGTCGTAGGAGTAACTTTCACAAGAGACGGATTTTTAACTCATTTGAGACTAAGTACACAACATCACGTTAAGTACGTCCTTTTTAACCGAGTGACCATTTGTAGGAGGCTGGATCCAACAGACGTGGCCTTGATAATTGTGGGCTGTCCACAGCACGATGAATATGATAGTTGTGTCCTTGCGGGGCAACCAGATGAATCCGTGACGATCCTATTTCTTTTTTTTATATTAAAAAAAAACAAAGAAATAAACTAGTGGGTGTATCCCAAAGACCACTTGTTGCTCTTGACGCTGGTTAGAAAATACTTGAGACATGTAACCAAGTTTTGCGCTTATTTCAGTTACCATGTTTCTGCAGCCACTTCTTCTGGTCTGTAAGTTACTCCTTCTGGAGTACAATAGGGCATCTTTATTATCCCCTTAAATCCGCAAAAACGCCTGCTACTGTTCTGGCAGGTAAAAGTTTTGCTTGATCTTTACGAAACTCAATATAAATATAAGTGTATCTTATAGAAGTAATGATTGATTTCGTTATTGGGTTAAATTGGACCGGGAGGATGAGGCTGGGGGGGGGGGTTAGCGGGGAAAAGGCGGAAAATAAAAAAATATCTCCGTTAATCTGAACCGGATTAAAACATTGTATATAATACTATAAATATAGATCAATACATTTTTATTATTATTAATCTAGACATTTGATTTCTTAATTTTTTCATCTTTTGTAAACCCACACTTTTAGTCACTGAACGTTAAGTATAAGCATCATTTATGATGATACGCCTTATTTCAAACTTCAATTCCAAATATTTCAACGCACCCTTACTATGAGACATATATGAAAATGTTCATTAGATCTATACTATGATCGATATGTAACCTTTTCATTCAACGCTAGTAAACCCCTACTTTCACTCATAGGATTTTTATTAATAAAAAGAAAATATATGATGACGCGAGATCACTAATGTGTCATACCGGAAATCTGCTTGCACTAGGCATTTTCTTGAGTGACGAATGTTTATAGAAGTTCGCACGATCAAGCCACCCCTTTTATTTCAGGCTTGGAGTTGGCTGAGAATGTAAATATATAGCCCTCGGAGGACAAGGAAATGCTCCCCGCATCTCTGCCTGGAGCTCAATTGGATGATCTCTTCTACATATCTTGGTTTAGTTCTATGAACACCGCAAGGGGACAATCATCAGGGACTTCAAAAGTTCATCACACAGGGGCTTCGTAAACTAAGCAGATTTCTTCACGTGCTGGTATAATAATAGTAATCTCATCTCATCACGTATTCTCAATTTATATGTAAAAACAGGTGAGTAGGTAAGGGGGGGGGGTCATTGAAGGCAGAAAACAAGAAAGTACGAATAACACTCTTAATACATGAGATATCAAAAAATGCATAGAGTAACAATAGAAGAAAACCAAAAGCTTAACAAGATTGGTTAACATTTTATGATCCGACTCATAATAACGGAAACATTTTGAATTTTCATATCCCCTCTCCTAAACTCCCACTCCAATTCTAGCAAATAAAAAATATGATTTCTAATGTTGACTGAAACGGCTAAATACGGAGTTTGGTATAGATCAAATTAACATTTTCGAAAAAGAGCGTTTCGTTCTATTTTCACCGATTTCAAGATGTTTCATGTTACTTGACGAAGTCATCGCATAACGCATTTGCATGCGTCTCACAAAGTTATAGTGAAACACAATGAAAACCATATTTAGGACTTAACCTTGGAATGAAGTAGTTCATGATATAACTGCTTATTATAAATATGACATAATTAGGAGTGGAGGTTAACTGATAGCCGAAAACTAAAACATGGAAATATCTCAGTTAGTTTAACATAAAGAAAACATGTATATAATAACTTTTATTTCTAACACTACATTTGCAATAAAATTGATTGTATACAATTTGTAGGTCCGACTTGTAACAATGGAGATATTTTGAATTTTTGAACCTCCCCCTCTAAACCCTCCTTCCCAGTTATCCGATTTTAACCGTTAACGAACTAGATCATTATTTTAACTTAAAACGTTTATACATCGAGTTTGGTAACAATCAGACAAAAATTGCAACCGCTTGAGGGTTAACAGAGATATATATATATATATATATATATATATATATATATATATATATATATATATATATATATCAATGGACTGTAACTAATAAAGGACAACATTTAAAACTTTTCATTCCAAACATTAACACATATTTCAACAGCAAATACATACAGACATACTTTTACACTACACAATTAGTAACAGGACATGGTGCACTAAATTCTTACTACCAACGATTTAACATAAAAGACAACAAAACTTGCCCCTGTGATTACTCAACTCTGCAAACAAGTAAACACTTAATATACGATTGCAGACTACTGACTAACGAGCGACAAAAACAAGACATAGAACAAAAAAAAAAGGCAAATTTCCAATAGAAGAACACAAGTTATTTTTTAAAATATAATAATGCTTTTAAAATATTCGCAAAACATGCTTTTAATACAATTAATCAGTTGAATGCTTATTATAGCTGATAAAATATTTATGGATATTCATTATTTCTTTTCTCTTTTTCTATTTAAGACTAATAATCTTCTCTTTATATGTTTTTACATTAATTTAACGTTGTTATTGTTTATTCTTTATATATATATATATCTCATACCTTTGAAACAATTTATGTATAAATTAATTGTAACACACTACAAATGCATGTGATATGCTAACTTGCAGAAACTAATAAACGGCCTTCTTATAGGGTTACAATAGGAAGGAAACAAATAATATATATATATATATATATATATATATATATATATTACATTAAACCTCGTTTTTGTCATTTCCTGCGTTGGGTCGATGGACATTAGAAGATATTTTTCGAAAATCCCATCTTGAATACAGCCCCCAGTAGCTTATTTCCCCTAATAGAAATCTACTAAACTACTACTCTTTGTCGACAGCTATCACGCTGTCCCGAAAACTAATTGCAATTAAAAAGTTGTATTGAAAAATAATACAATTTAATCTAATATAAGTTTTTTTGAACCCGAAAAATTGTTCAATTTATTTAGTATACACAAGTACCAATTGTCTCATCTGAACTGAAAAATTAAGAGCAAAAAAAGAACTTTTCATGAGCATAGTAATATCCAACTTTCTCCAACCTTTAAAGTTTCAAGTCGTCACAGAAGCCAAGCAACATTCATAAAAAAAAAAAAAAAAAATAAACCTTTTGCCAAATGCTGCTGAAGCTGGACATACAATAGAGACAGTAAGTAAATGGTTAATCGCAAAACTTTTTTATGGCTCCTCACAATTTTATTTCTTATAAACGCTGAGCGCTTTTGGGGACTAAATCCCCATCTTCAGAGCTAAAAAACAATGTAACACCATAATAAAGGAGTCTAAAAATCAGTTCTTAAAAATGTTTTACATAGTTGGTCATATAACAAACAGTCTATAACATTATAAAAATTTTTTCCAATAATAACACCTATATTCAAAAACACAATTACAATTAAAATATAACAAATTAATAATTACTATTTAAACATTAAAATAATATTATAAGCAAAATTACCGTCAGAGCGTAGGGCGATCTTATAGACTTGCTACACGGCTAAACCCTGCCGATGCACTGAGGCCAAGGGGATCGTTCCAAGCCGCTAGGGAGGGGGCAGAGACAAGTCTGGACATGAGAGACGCGTTTGTGTCAGTCTGCACATTTACATTGCCTTTATTTATGGCTTTTTCAAGTTTTATTTCAATAGCCTCCACCATGTCCAACAGATAACCCCTAACGTTACTATGAATTAATTTTATCTCGTGGTCCCCAGCATGGTGGTTGTGCTCCTTGCAGTGTGCATAAAACTCTGAGCCTGCTCTCATGTGTTCCTTAGCCCTGATCCGTATCTTCCGCTTTGTCCTCCCAACGTAGCTGGCTTCACACATCCCGCACTTCATCATGTACACCCCTGATCTGTCTCCTAGAGGAGTAGCATCCTTGATTTTAGAGACAAAATTCAGAAGTGACGCCCTCTTTCTGTAGGCTATTCTAATGCCCTGCCTGTTTAGTTTCCTTCCCAGGATTTCCGAAAGCCGGCCCAAATATGGCAATATTCCCCAGGATTTAATCTCTTCCCCCCACCCCTAAAAGTCTCCCTCATCAATTTTTTAGAAACCCTCCTGCCATATATTTTTCTTATAAATTCGCGACTATGGCCATTCCGTTCTTCTAAGTGGTATATATGGCATAATTCTTTCTGGAAATTTTCATCGTCCATTGGAACAGATAGGAGCCTGTCAATGAGATAGATGAAAGGGGTTTCTTTTACCCTGGGGTGTTGGAAAGACATTTGGTTTATACTTATGTCCGTGCAAGTCGGCTTTCTATAAATAGAAAATTTAACCCCCTCTCCGCTCCTATAAATGTTTAGGTCCAGGAAGGTTATTTTTCCATCACCCTCACCACCAGCTAAAAATAAATATGAGTAATCGGGCAAGTGGAGCCATGGCTGGACAACGATGGGGCTCCATTAATAAGGAGAGCTGCGAGAAGATTGGTGTATTTGAGTTAAGTGATCTTAAAAAACGTTATTATAAACTAAAATTAAAGTTTAAGTTAGCATCAGTTAATATTTATTTTAACCTAAGTTGAAGAAGAAATAAAATCTACCCTAAATATATTATTAATAAAACAAAGAAATTAAGAATTACTGATAGAGCAATGGACAAATTTAATAACTTCTTGTTAGTGGAAGAAACAAAAAGATGGATCAAACTAAGAGATGTCTATAGTTTTTATTTATATAAACTTAGGTGTAGGCTAGTAAATATTTTACACCCAGTTGAATGGGAAATATTTGAACATAAACTCTATTTAGCTCAAGAACGTATTGTTAAAGAAAATAAATATATAATTAACAAGAAGTTTAGTAATCTTAAGCATAGAGCTGGGATTAGGAGAGAATCTACTATTTGGTTTTAAAATAGTACCAGATTGAAAAATAACTTATTTATTTTAAAAGTCATTTTGATGTTTAATTTCATCAAAGCGCAATATATAAATTCTTGTATCGTTTTATTTCTAGTATAGTAAAAATAGTGGAATTTGTATCGGTTATAAACCAGCGACTCAGTCGCTTACACATTCATGAAAACATTACCTTCCTTAGCACAAATTTCTAAATACTTCAACATAGCATCAGTACTTTAATTCAACATATTTTTCGTAATTTCTCAACTTCTAATTGTAATGTAGTTAAGGAAGTCTGGGGTTTTTGATATAATGACATAAAAACAAAATATTTAATTGATAAACGGAAATTTTATTGTGGAGTGCGGCCGAAATTTACATGTGAGTGAGTGCGAACAATAAATTAGTAGTGATAACCATATCCAGCATATGGGTATGCAGAGTATCCAGTGTATCCAGCAGAGTAGGCGAGAGGAGCAGCGTAGGCAGAAGAAGCATATGGGTAGGCACCATATCCATAGGCGCCATAGAATACTTGCTTCTTCACCCTCTCGGACTCTTCAGCTGGGAGGGCAAGGACGCAAGCGATGGCGACGACGAAGAAGAGCTAAAATTATAAATAATGATAGAAAATGTACTCTTTAATTTTTATAAAATTTTTAAACAGATAAACACACTAGAAAGTGATAAAAATTCAATTTGCCTAATATATTTTAGATCTGTGTCAAATAGAGTTTTTTTTTGCTTTATAAAACTATATTATATATTTTTATTATTATTTTAATTTGGGACTGATAATTAATACATTTCATTTTCTGCCTGATACTACTCTATATTTTATGAAAAATTGATTGTACGTATACCTTTAAACGATATAAAAATTGCATAACGTATTCAACGGTTAGATTAAATTATATAAAATGGAAATATACTTGTAGAGAATTAATATAAATTTTCTGTCAAGAATATTTTGTGAGTAAATTGTATATATCACTTATATGTAGTATGAATTTTTTAAAAATCTTAAATGATGATTTTTTTTTTTTTTTGACAAATTATCAATATAATTCAATCAATCATTCGTTTTATTATAGGCAACTTACGAAAACTTATATGTTACGAACAAGAATTTTAAATATAGTGGAAAAACTTAAAGCTTTTGGAGTGAATTGACTGAAGAAGTTGAAGACAAAAAGGAAATAGATGACCCAAGACAATTTTATATTTGAACTATTAATGATTTTTTACTGGTTATTATTTTTAACTATAATTAGTATTTATGATGTAATATTCTTTAAAAACTATGTCAATAATAATTCAAGACTTACGAAAACTTTGAGTGTGGCGGCCATTGTAGAGAATATCTGTTCACTGGTTGAGTAGAACTGATACCTGTTGCAGGGATATCCTACCTTATATATCTGGTAATTGTCCTTGAATGAGGGGGGATGGACACTCCTAACTTGGCCCTCTGACGAGCCTCCAAACAAAATTAATTCATTCTCTGCATTTTCTATGTCCTTTAAAATAATTGTTTTATGCCCCTCAGATATTGGGACGGAAAACGCTTTACATCGAAAGTAAAACTACTGTACCACAAACTACAACCCATGTACTATAAATGTATTACCTTTTTCGAGGCTGTTAACTGGTACATAGGCATAAAATTACCAATTTGAAACACAACGGCAGATAGTGGCATAATGGTCAGGACTAATACTGTAAATGGTCAAAATAATAATAAGCTTTAAAAAACTACCTTGATGTGAGACAGAATCAGTAAAAAGTGCGATTGCATCTATAACCTCAATCATAGTTTATCATTCAATATGTATTACACATTATATGAAATAGATGTTTTTATAAATATGTTCTGAGATAGGCGAGGATATGTGGATTGGAAGTATTGGCTGTCATCTGCCAACGGTTCAGACATGTCCTGTGGGATTTTCAGGATATGTCCTAGTACTAGCAGTTAGTAAGTTTAGTAAATAATGTCAGTTCAAGGTTGCCAGTGATAAATGACCATTTCATCTGTTTTTTGCCATTAATTAAATTTTAAATTTTTTATAAACATCCACTCTTTTTTACAACTAAGGCTAATTGGGTACAGGTTACCACCCTTTTCTAGCCTGGGTGGGATTAAAGATTTTATTTAATGAATTCCATTATTAAATAAATTCTTTTGCCCAGGCGGGAATCGATCTCGCCAATCTAGGTTTACCATGTGAGATTAAGGTCAACGCTTTAACTCACATGGGCCATGTAACATGGCTAACCTGAGCTCACTGTAATTAATTAATCGCCCGTTGATTTGGTGTGGGCATCTCTATGTCTTATTAGGTCCACTTCTTCGTTATGAAACTTGATAACCACGCGCAAAATTTCTTATTAATGCAATTTAATTTTTGGCACTGATTGTTTTATTTCAGTTAGTTTTATATTCAAGTAAAACAATACGAGTACGTTTATTTCAAGCCTTAGTTTTTTCAGGTAATGTATCAACTCTGAAATTCTTTGTTCCTGGCAGTTACAATGGCCAATGAGATGATTGGAATAAATGTCCATTGAAGTTTGGATGATACAAAGTTCTTTCTTGAATGGAGCTATTAAGTTATTACATCTATAGTGCATTTAATAAGCCAGGATAGAGTTTCTGTTATATATTTGAAGGTTGGCTTGCAAATTGCATAACTATAAGAACAGCTATCTTCTTATATTCTCTAAAATCGGTGGCCAAGACATAAATGTTTTCATTTTCAGTAGTTAAAATATAGTCTAGCATTACAGCGATATAGCATATGATTTCTTATATTTTATCGAAAATAGCGTCATGAGTTCAACCTCTTTGCTAAAATGTAATGTTTAGCACTACTTTTCCAATGGTATAATATTAGTTTACCCTTAAATTTCTAAAAAATGCTGGAGCATTTTATATGTTGTGTGAAGGTTTCTGAAATGAAATAGCCACTAAAGGCTTTGATCAAAGAGTGATAGGAAATTTCATTATGTTTATTTGTCTAATCATTTCGCTGAACAGTAAAGTTAAAAACGTCTGCTTCGTCTTTTCCTTGTAAAGGGAATATATTGTGTATTGTATTTGTTTGAGAATATTAGTCGAGTTTCGACGGCCATTGTTCGAGTAATTCAATAGCGTTCTGTAATCGGTCTTGGCCGTTTGTTGTAGAATTATTAGAGTGAAATATCAGAATACCGTCTACATGCAAGTAACATTCACATTTTGCGGTATAATTTCATGAGCTTTATAGTACATGTCTACAACAAATAACAGGCAACGACTTAGTAATTTTGAAGGCTGTGTTAGTGACCATTGTAGGTCTCATAATAGAACTAAAACCTTTAAGGGGATCGTCCAATATTAAAATAGTAAAAATTTCATCTATTCATAAAATAATATAATAGCTCTTTAAATTTTGTAGTGAATTTCCTAGTCTAATGTCTGTTCGAATAAGAATTCCACCGTCGTCACAGTGTTTAAAAGGACTCTGTACTTTTAGAGGCTCGGGCCTATATGTAGTGAGAAATGGACTTCAACCTGCTCGAAAAAGATCCAGCAGCTCTGAAGATGGAAACCTGTGTCTTCGAAAATGAAGTGCATTTAAATAAAAAAATAAATAACCTTAAAATTGCTTTACTTCTTATGAAATAGGCTTAATATCAAATAGGTTACTAAACAAATTAAGTAATGATATTGATTCACTTTTCTTACTTATTTTCATTTATAATAAGATCCTATGCCTAAGAGGGAACATGTGTGGCTATTTGAGATTCAAGGGGTGTGAGTTGGAATCACACTTTTTTTCGGGAGTGGCTCAGCTCAATGAATTCCACGCCATCGGAGAATCTTAGCATTTGGTTAGATGCCAAGCGATTGATCCTGTTGATTACCATTAGCAACATAACTCTGAAGATGGTGTCACTACCTTAACGTAATCCTACGATTACTTAGTATAATTACGATTTATGCACTAGCTTATAAGATAGTAGATCTATCTACTAAAATGACCATTATACGAATGTAGAAAGCATTAAGGAAACGTACTAGGGGAAGATGATATGTTCCATGAAAACCACTTGTAGTTTGTATTATACATTTTTGGTGTTTTTAGCGTAAGGTTCTAAACTTTAATGTATAATGCGGTGTCCCACCTTAGATGAATTTTACACACGTTTATTTCATATTTTTAATACCCTTATATATATATATATATATATATATATTAGTTAAGGTACCCAACATCTCTCGGGAAATAATTAAAAGCTGAATGATTATGGTATTCTGTTTTTTGGTAAGGCTACTATGGACACTATTTTTACATTTTCCCATCCCAATGGTTAGGGTATAGATCTGAATATCCAATAACTAAAGTGAACTTATGGAATGCTTTAGTCTTGAAGAATATGATATATATATCCCGATTTATCCATCAGCACTGTAGTATACTGAGTATTTTCCATATAATTTAGACTATTGTGCGCTATCTATTTAATTTTCTGTCTGTGTATATACTTTTATTAAATTTTAAATTCTCCCCGGAATCATGGATAGTTGATGTACTGTGGCGTATATCTCGTTTATACTTCGTTATACGACCAAAGCGTATTTAACAAAAGTTATTTCGAATTACAAAATAACAACTTCTATTATGTGTACGTTTCCCGTAAAACCAATATGAAATTAAATATCCATACTTTTCATTTCAGGCCTCCCTTAAAACCCCCACTCCTATCCACTTCCTCTGTGAAAATATTAGTATAGCCCAATGGCCAATTTGGTTTAGTAGTACCAACCAAGTTTCATTCACGAACCAAGTTTCAAAAAAATCGAATTTGAAAAGGTAGCAAACAAGCAGAACTTACAGCTACATCGTCTGTGTCCGCTATGATCGTTAGGGTAGCTTGTGGGGGAAAACAAAATGTGGAGGGAAACAAGCCTACTTTGATATTGATTCGTTCCATTACTACTCAGCTGACCTGGAAAAATATTTTTTATGATTATCGAATACTAAATCATGGCAAGGACTAAAATTAGGAGAATGGTATTTATTTCTTTGTGGGAAGGTAAATAAATTTCAAAATTGTCTGTGCTATATCCTTGTGCTTGTGTGGAATCTCTTTTCTTAGCCCGTTAAAGTAGCCCTGCCGGCAAATCTAATCGTCTCATTAGCTTCATTCAACCATTCATTTACTGTAGATTCTTTCGGTTAGTAAGGAGCGGGGGTTTCTCGTCTCACGGATTCCGTGAATACCCAACCCACTTCTCAATACATCAAGTTTGTCACCAGATCTCTGCATAAGTAACATGTATAAGTTGAATTTCTAGCTCTCAAAAGTTCCCTGTATATCGCTACACAAGATCGGAATTCTGATTCAATACCTTTCTTGATTTTTTAAGTTTAAACTTCAATTCTACATAACAATTATATGACTCAACTTGTAAAGCCAACCAAAAAAAAGTTCGTCAAGCAGGGGCTGTGTTAACAGCTCAGATTTCTTATGCATGACACGTATTTGCATTTATCTCAAAACTTAAAAGTTCAATGAGAAATATATTTGGCATTTAGGGCTCGAATAAAGTGCTTCATAATATGGCAGCTTATTGTTAATATGACATGAGTAGGAGTGGAGGTTTACTAAAAAACAAAAAGGAATATATCTCGGATCATAATCAAGATGGAGAAAAAACGTGCATAACTATATTTATATAGCATTACATTTGCAATAGGATTGATTCTATACGATTTTTCGATCCGACCCATAATAACGGAGATATTAAGAATTTTTGGAATTCTTCCCCTCTAAACTCCCTCTCCCTCTGGTCCAATGTGTGTGTGTGTGTGTGTGTGTGTACATATATACACACAGTTTTCAACAGACCTCATTTTCGTCATCTCCTGGGTAAGATCAATGGGTATTGAGAAAATTTTTCAAAAATTGTAATGCCGTCATGAGAACGACCACAATAGCTGAACTCCCCAAGGGAAATCTACTAAAATAAAACAGCCAACACCTTAAACGTTCTCTCATGTCATCAGTGGCCTATAAAAGTAAAATTATTCAATACGTTACAGTCATAGACATTGTACATAATAGACTTTTCAATAATAAAATCATTTTGTAACAATGCTAGAGAGATTTACTCGAATAAAATCTTAAATTATTTTTTAATTAACATTAGTGAATTTATTAGTTATCAAATTATTTTCTGATATAAAATAGTACAAAATGAGTAATTGTTTCTCAAATAAGTTATCTAAAAAAATGCCAAACATTTATAAAACAATTTAAACGGTTTTATCAAAATTTTACTCATCAAATTAACCAAAATATTATTGCACTATATACTTATATTTTCAATTTAATTGTGATTTCTTTTAGCAGATTTCCCTTAAGGGAAATCAGCTATTGAGGTCGTACTCATGATGCGAGTTTCGAAAAATTTCTTCAAATATCCATCGATCCTACCCAGGAGATGTCGAAAATGAGGTTCGTTCAAAATTATATATATATATATATATATATATATATATATATATATATATATATATATATTTGTCTGTTAACGCTCTAGCGGTCGCAATTTTTGTTTGATCGTTACCAAACTCGAAATTTAATCGTTTTATGTAAAAAGGAAGATCAAGTTCGTTAATGGCTGAAATCGGACGAGTGGGGGGGGGGTTTAGAGGCGGAATATTTGAAAATTCAAAATATCTCCGTTATTATGCGTCGAATCGAAAAAAAAAAAATCGAATATAAAATAAATCTTATTGCAAATTAAATTTACTATAAATATTGTTCTATACATTTATTCTGTATCTTGAATATTAACCGAGATATTTGCATTTGTATTCTGCGTGTGGTCACTAGTAGGCTATGTTCTGACTTTCCGCCGAGAGCTCTGGCTGGCGTTTCCTTAACTATTCGTCCCTCGTGAATAGGTTTAGAGGTTAGGTTAACTGTTTTTTGGTGCTAGAAACTACTGGGTTATTACGCCCTAAATAATGTTTTAGGTTTAGAAGTTTCTTACTACTACAGTTGTTATTAGGAAGATTTCTCTTTTGTAAAACTTCACGTGGGAAATCTGCTTAGATTACGCATCCCCTGCGTGATGGACTTTTTTGTTGGCCTTCCGCTGTAGATTGGTTAATTATAGTTAATATAATTCCAGTTACAACAATATTTTCCAAGTGGGCCTAAATATAGCTTTTCAATAAATGACAGCATGGGGTACAAATATTTTCTAACCCGCTCCCCTCGACATAGGACCGGAGGAGATTTGAGGAAATTATTGGAAAATCTCATCGTGAGTACTGCATCAATAGCAGATTTCCCTTAAGAGAAATGTGTTAAAATTGTTGCTAATTTTTCTAAGAGCGTGTCCAAGATGCCTGTCGGACACCTTCCCCTGCTCTTGAGTGGACTAGCCCTTGAGCCCCGCTCTCCTTGGGTGCGCCACATTTGGAACATGCTCAAGCATGCTTTTCCACTCCTCATCATCATTAAGGGTGTCCTCAGCTGTTCACCTAAGTGGGGGCAAATTACTCTCTCGAGTCAAGGGACATTTTTGAAGTTGTCACACTGAGATGAAAACCCTTTTTTAAAGTACATGATTAGAAATGTTTTGAAACATGGTGCCGTAAATATACTCCCCGCCTCAATATTTTTCTTGTTTTCACAACCAGTTTTACTGAATGGTTCATATCCTACAAACACTGTAGACCACAATAACTCCCCCTAGTTAGTTCGCAAACGTATCAAGTAATTCTCTTTATATTTGTAGCCCACTTGTCATTGTTTCTTCTCATCTCATGCCATTGTAAAACAATTAATACTACAATTTAAATTGTAACGATAGCAAATATTTTCCTAGCTTCTATTAGGCTGGCATCGATTTCCATCTATGTTTATTATTCGCTGTCCAATGAGTTCAACACGCTGATTTCACTCGTTCAGTCAACAACTGCTTTTATCTTTATTTTAGACCATGTGATGATAGATAACACCATCTTTTAATCTGGGGTGTCCTGCAACCCGTATCTGTTTTTATCAATTTTTTTATGGTTCAGAAATAAAGACCATTTACATTCAAACATTTATTTATTAGCAGATTTCCCTTAAAGGAAATCAGCTATTGAGGTTGTACTCATGACGCGATTTTCGAAAAATTTCTCCAAATTTCCATCGATCCTACCCAGGAGATGACGTAAATGATGTCCATTCAAAATTTTATATATATATATATATATATATATATATATATATATATATATATATGTCTGTTAACACTCTAGCGGTCCCAATTTTTGTTTAATTGTCCCCAAACTCGGTATTTAACCGTTTTATGTAAAAGGGAAGATCAAGTTCGTTAACGTCTGAAATCGGACCAGTGGGAGGAGGGATTTTTAAAAATCCAAATTACCTCCGTTACTATACGTCGTATCGAAAAAGTGTATAATATCAATCTTATTGCAAATTAAATTTACTATAAATATTGTTATATACATTTGTTCTCTATCTTGAATATTAACCGAGATATTTGCATTTTTATTAAGTGTAACGGACGAGCTAAGGACGCTTCTAATAGTTCCCGCCGAAAGAAAGTTCGGCCGTCTCCGTAACTGTTCGGCCACCGTATGGAGATTTCTGATTTATGTAACTTCATGTAGGAAATCTGCTTAGTTTACACAGCCCCTGCTTGACGGACTTTTTTCATCATTTTCTATGTTAAGAATGAATATTGAGCTGATTTAGAAGAACGGAAAATGTTTTACAAAATAAGTGTTTTATAATATAAGTTGAAATTTTTATTTTTATTTTCAGCTGTTGGTGAGGGTGATAACTCTGAGGTTAATCAAAAACACTTTTTTGTGGCTCCTCGCAATTTATTTCTTAAACACGCTTAGCGCTTTTGGGAATGAAATTCCCATCCTCAGAGCTTCTGATCGTAGGGCGTGCCTTCAGAGATGCTACTGGGCTTAACTCTGCCGATGACGCATGCATTTGACTGCATCATCACAGTTCACACTCTGACGCTGGGTAGGACCTGATTTACCGTAAGAGAAATCTGCTAAAATGCTACTCTTAGTCCAAAATTATTATGGCTTCCCGAAAACTGATCACAATTTAGAAAAGGTATTGAAAATTAATACAGTTTAATTTAATTAAGGTTTTTTGGAACCTGAAAAATTGTTCAATTTATTTATTTAGTAAACTCAGAATACCGATGATGCCATCTGAATTCATTAAATATTATGAACAGTGGGAAGACCTTTCCCAGACCCTAGTTATATCCAACATTCTTCATAACGGATTTTAAACTTTAAAAAGTTTCAAATCGCCACTGAAGCGAAGCAACTTTCATCAAAAAATAATAAACCTTTCGCCAAATGCTTCTAAAGCCTGACATACAATAGGGGCAGTAAGTTAACTTGTAAAAAAATATACATAAATAGTTAAAAACATATTCCCTGGTGTTAAAAGCAGGATTTGCAATGTTTGAAAATTTATTATAATATTAAAATAGGGTCGGGATCTCTAGATAGCCCGTCCCGAGTATACTTACTTACATAATCCTAATATGTAATAAAAGTTATAACATTCAAATTGTGTTCAACTTATTGTCATGGATTCGTATCACGTGGTATTCCCAAATTGGTTTTAAAATAGCACCAGGTTTTAAAAAAAAAATAGAAGAAGCAGCAAAGTATAAATATTTCTTTTAATTATCAAAAATATAAAAACATTTATTTTGTTAAAGATATTTGAGTAGAGTGGGACAGTAACACAAGAAAAAAAATCTTTAATATTAATTTGTAGGTCTGACAAATATTCCCAACCATATATCGTTCATAGATTAAACTGTGTTTCTGAATAAGAATAAAGCCAAAAAATCAATTCAATTCATTAGTTCAATTGTAATTAGCCTACAATTGAAGAAATAAGAAAGTTGATGAACAATTACAAATATTGGAAATTATTCAAGAAGCTGCATTTCTATTCTTTCTCTGTGTAAATTAAGCGTCCTGACCATTTATCTATACCTCTGAGGTATAGTCATTTAATATCCAAAATTTTAAAGTATTGATGTCAATTGAAAAATAAATTATTTATTTTTAAAGTCAGTTTGATGTATTACTTCATTGAAGCCCGATATAAATCCAAAAAATAAAATTCTTGTATCGCTTTATTTTTTGTATACTACAAATAATGGAATTTTTATCAGTTATAAACCAGCGAATCAGTCTCTTACCACATTCATGAAGACATTACCTTCCCTAGCACAAATTACTAAATACTTCAACATATCAAAAGTACTTCAAGTCAGCATTTTTTCCGTAATCTCTTAACTTCTAATAGTAATGTACGAGTAGTTAAGGAAGTCTGGGGTTTTTGATAAAATTACATTAAAAAAAATATTTAATTTATAAACGGAAATTTTATTGTGGAGCGCGGCCGAAATTTACATGTGAGAGAGTGTGAACAATAAATTAGTAGTGATAACCATATCCAGCATATGGGTATGCAGAGTATCCAGTGTATCCAGCAGAGTAGGCTAGAGGAGCAGCGTAGGCAGAAGCAGCATATGGGTAGGCACCAGCAGCATATGGGTAGGCACCATAGAACACCTGCTTCTTCACCCTCTCGGACTCTTCAGCTGGGAGAGCAAAGACGCAAGCGATGGCGACGACGAAGAAGAGCTAAAATTATAAATAATGATAGAAAATGTACTCTTTAATTTTTATAAAATTTTTAAACAGATAAACACATTAGAAAGTGATAAAAATTCAATTTGCTTAATATATTTTAGATCTGTGTCAAATAGAGTTTTTTTTTTGCTTTATAAAATTATATTATTTATTTTTATTATTATTTTAATTAGGGACTGATGATTAATACATTTCATTTTCTGCCTGATACTACTCTATATTTTATGAAAAATTGATTGCACGTATACCTTTAAACGATATAAAAATTGCATAACGTATTCAACGGTTAGATTAAATTATATAAAATGGAAATATACTTGTAGAGTATTAATTTAAATTTTCTGTCAAGAATATTGTATGAGTAAATTGTCTATATCACATATATGTAGTATGATTTTCTTTAAAAATCTTAAATGATATTTTTTTTTGACAAATTATCAATATAATTAATCAATCATTCGTTATATTATAGGCAACTTGCGAAAACTTATATATTACGAACAAGAATTTTAAATATAGTGGAAAACTGAAAGCTTTTGGATTGAATTGACTGAAGAAGTTGAAGACAAAAAGGAAATAGATGACCCAAGAGAATTTTATATTTGAACTATTAATGATTTTTTACTGGTTATTACTTTTAACTATAATTAGTATTTATGATGTAATATTCTGGAAAATTATGTCTCAGCCAATAATAATTCAAGACTTACGAAAACTTTGAGTGTGGCGGCCATTGTAGAGAATATCTGTTCACTGGTTGAGTAGAACTGATACCTGTTGCAGGGATATCCTACCTTATATATCTGGTAATTGTCCTTGAATGAGGGGGGATGGACACTCCTAACTTGGCCCTCTGACGAGCCTTCAATCAAAATTAATTCATTCTCTGCATTTTCTATGTCCTTTAAAATAATTGTTTTATGCCCCTCAGATATTGGGACGGAAAAACGCTTTACATCGAAAGTAAAACTACTGTACCACAAACTACAACCCATGTACTATAAATGTATTACCTTTTTCGAGGCTGTTAACTGGTACATAGGCATAAAATTACCAATTTGAAACACAACGGCAGATAGTGGCATAATGGTCAGGACTAATACTGTAAATGGTCAAAATAATAATAAGCTTTAAAAAACTACCTTGATGTGAGACAGAATCAGTAAAAAGTGCGATTGCATCTATAACCTCAATCATAGTTTATCATTCAATATATATTACACATTATATGAAATAGATGTTTTTATATATGTTCTGAGATAGGCGAGGACATGTGAATTGGAAGTATTGGCTGTCATCTGCCAACGGTTCAGACATGTCCTGTGGGATTTGTAGGATATGTCTTAGTCCTAGCAGTTAGTAAGTTTAGTAATAACGACAGTTCAAGGTTTCCAGTGATAAATGACCATTTCATCTGTTTTTGTAATTAATTAAATTTTAAATTACTTATAAACATCCACTTTTTTTTACAACTAAGGCTAATTGGGTACAGGTTACCACCCTTTTCTAGCCTGGGTGGGATTAAAGATTTTATTTAATGAATTCCATTATTAAATAATTTCCTTTGCCCAGGCGGGAATCGAGCTCGCCAATCTAGGTTTACCATGTGAGATTAAGGTCAACGCTTTAACTCACATGGGCCATGTAACATGGCTAACCTGAGCTCACTGTAATTAATTAATCGCCCGTTGATTTGGTGTGGGCATCTCTATGTCTTATTAGGTCCACTTCTTCGTTATGAAACTTGATAACCACGCGCAAAATTTCTTTTTAATGCAATTTAATTTTTGGCACTGATTGTTTTATTTCAGTTAGTTTTATATTCAAGTAAAACAATACGAGTGCGTTTATTTCAAGCCTTAGTTTTTTCAGGTAATGTATCAACTCTGAAATTCTTTGTTCCTGGCAGTTACAATGGCCGAAAAAACTTATCTAGTATACATGTTATACGTGTATAAAAAAGGACGCTACGGGGTTTCACGCAATGAACTGGAAAGCCGTCACCCAGAATAAACAGAGATGGTGGAAGCTGGTAGCTTCAAGGAAAGCACCCGGAAAAAAATATGCATTTGGGATATGATGCTGGAACGATATAGATGTACAAGTTTTGTGGTTTGTATGAGTTCAAGCCCGGGAAAGCTGTGAGGATATCATCGTTAACTGTAGATTCTTTCGGTTAGTAGGGGGGGGGGGGATTTCTCGTCTCATGGATTCCGTGAATACTCAACCCACTTCTCAATAAATCTAGTTTGTCACCAGATCTCTGCATAAGTAACATGTATAAGTTGATTTTCGTGCTCTCAAAAGTACCCTGTATATCGCGACATAATATCTGAATTCTGATTCAATAACCTTTCTTGATTTTTTAATTTTAAACTTGAATTCTACGTAACAATTATATGTCTCAACTTGTAAAGCCAACAAAAATAAAAGTCCAACACGCAGGAGCTGCGTTAAATACGCAGATTTCTTACGCAGGACACGTATTTGCAATTAAGTGAAAACATAAGAGTTCAATGAGAGCAATATTTGGCATTTAGTGCTCGAATAAAGTGCTTCATAATATGGCAGCTTACTGTTAATATGACATGAGTAGGAGTGGAGGTTTACTGAAGGCCGAAAACTAAATAAAAATGCATATATCTCGGATCATAATCAAGCTGGAGAGAAAACGGGGATAACAACGTTATAGAGCATTACATTTGCAATAAGATTGATTCTATAAAAATTTTCGATCCGACGCGTAATAACGGAGATATTAAGAATTTTTGGAATTCTCCCCCTCTAAACTTCCCACCCACTGGTCCAATGTGTGTGTGTGTGTGTGTATGTGTGTGTGTGTGTGTGTGTGTGTGTGTGTGTGTGTGTGTATGTATATGTGTGTGTGTATATATGTGTGTGTGTATATATATGTGTGTGTGTGTGTATATGTGTGTGTGTGTGTGTGTGTGTGTATGTGTGTGTGTATATATGTGTGTGTGTATATGTATGTGTGTATATATGTGTGTGTGTGTATATGTGTGTGTGTGTGTATATATATATATATATATATATATATATATATATATATATATATATATATATGTGTGTGTATATATATGTGTGTGTGTGTGTATGTGTGTGTGTATATATATATATATAAATATGTGTGTGTGTGTGTGAGTGTGTGTTTTCAACGGACCTCAATTTGGTCATCTCCTGGGTAAGATCAATGGGTATTCGAGAAAATTTTTCAAAAATTGTAATGCCGTCATGAGAACGACCTCAATAGCTGAATTCTCTAAGGGAAATCTGCTAAAATAAAACAGCCAGTACTTTAAACGTTCTCTAATGTCATCAGAGGCCTATAAAAGTTAAATTATTCAACACGTTACAGTTATAGACATTGTACATAATAGACTTTCAATAATAAAATCATTTTGTAACAATGCTAGAGAGATTTACCCGAATAAAATCTAAAATTATTATTTAATTAACATTAGTGAATTTATTAGTTATCAAATTATTTTCATTTATGAAATAGTACAAAATGAGTAATTGTTTCTCAAATAAATAATCTAAAAAAATGCCAAACATATCTAAAACAATCTAAACGGTTTTCTCAAAATTTTACTCATCAAATTAACCAAAATATGATTGCACTATATACTTATAATTTCAATTGAATTGTGATTTCTTTCTATAAATACATAGTGGGATGGAAAAATAGCAATGCCATTTTTACATACATTGGTGGACATTGCCTTAAACACATTGGTGGACTGTATTTTCAGCGTTCCGAAAATTCAGACATTACTATTTTCCAAGTAACGGATCGATATCGTACTCATTCTCATGGATTCATTCCCTGACTAGCACGGCTAGTGGAAGGTCCTGCGTGAGGATGAAGCTGTTTGTGTATTATCTTTTCCTGATAAGGCGTCATGTGGATGCGAAACTAGTCGAGAAATGAATATGGTTTTAATAATCACTTCAGGATTTCCTTTTTTGTTGGCCTTCTGCTGTAGATTGGTTAATTATAGTTAATATAATTCCAGTTTCAACAATATTTTCCAAGTGGGCCTAAATATAGCTTTTCAATAAATGACAGCATGGGGTACAAATATTTTCTAACCCGCTCCCCTCGACATAGGACCGGTGGACATTTGAGGAAATTATTGGAAAATCTCATCGTGAGTACAGCATCAATAGCAGATTTCCCTTAAGAGAAATTTGTTAAAATTGTTGCTAATTTTTCTAAGAGCGTGTCCATGATGCCCCTCGGACACCCTCCCCTGCATTTGAGTGAACTAGCTCTTGAGCCCCGCTCTCCTTGGGTGCGCCATATTTGGAACATGCTCAAGCATGCTTTTCCACTCCTCATCATCATTAAGGGTGTCCTCAGATTTTCGCCTAAGTGGGGGCAAATTACTCTCTCGAGTCAAGGGACATTTTTGAAGTTGTCACGCTGTGATGAAAACCCTTTTTTAAAGTACATGATTAGAAATGTTTTGAAACATGGTGCCGTAAATATATTTTCCCCGCCTCAATATTTTCCTTGTTTTCACAACTAGTTTTACTGAATGGTTCATATCCTACAAACACTGTAGACCACAATACCTCCCCCAAGTTAGTTCGCAAACGTATCAAGTTATTCTCTTTATATTTGTAGCCCATTTGTCATTGCTTCTTCTTATCTCATGCCATTGTAAAACATTTAATACTACAATTTAAATTGTAACGATAGCAAATATTTTCCTAGCTTCTATTAGGCTGGCATCGATTTCAGTCTATGTTCATTATTCTCTGTCCAATGAGTTCAACACGCTGATTTCACTCGTTCAGGCAATTATATTATATTATATTATTATATATTTTAGAGCATGTGATGATAGATAACGCCGGCTTTGAATCTGGTGTCTCCTGCAACCCGTATCTGTTTTTATCAAATTTTTATGTTTCTTCGAAACTTCCTCCCTTAAAACTTATTGCTCCCAATGCAGCTATTATTTTTCAATCAGAAATAAAGACCATTTCTATTCAAACATTTATTTATTTTTTTTAATATCATTGTAATTATTTGATTTGGAACTTTTCGCGATCTCTAGATGCTTTCCAACAATCGCTTTTCCCAAATAGCACACCCCATTTGTTTCGAAACATGTCCTATGGTACAGAAAGCAAGGTTAACGAATGGAGTCGGAAACCTCAGATTCAATAAAATATACTGCTTGATTCCGGGGGTTTGAACTTGGCACCACTAGCTAAGTAATCTAAAGCCTTAACCACTAGACCACCACAACCCCAAACCAATATGAATAATAGAATGAAATATTTCTGTCACTTCTCCATTTTATTAGAAAATTTCCCTTAAGGGAAATCAGCTATTGAGGTCGTACTCACGACGCGATTTTCGAACAAATTTCCTCAAATGACCATCGATCATACCCAGGAGATGGCAAAAATAAGGTCCGTTCAACGCTGTATATATATATATATATACTATACTATACTGTATAATCTGTTAACGCTCTAGCGGTTACAAATTTTGTTTAATCAATATTAAACTCGTTTCACGTGAACCTAATGGCCAAGTTCGTCAATGACTGAAATCGGAATAGTGGGAAGGGGGGGGGGTAGACAGGGGAACTTCGAAAATTCTGAATATCACCGTTATAAAGGGCCGGATCGAAAATGTATATAGAACCAATCTTGTTGTAAATGTAATGTTCTATAAATGTTGTCAAGTATCTTGATTATTAACCGAGATATTTGCGTTTTTTAGTTTATGTCCTTCAGGAAGCCCCCACTCCCACTCATTTCATATTAACAATAAGCTGTTACATTATGAAACACTTTATTTGAAGCCTAAATATCAAATATTGTTCCCATTGAACCTTTACGATTTGTGATAAATGCGAATACGTGACATTTATAGGAAATCTGCTTAGTTAACGCATCCCCTGCGTGACGGAATGTTTTAATAAATCATTATTATTTTTTCTTCACTAGTCAAACTCATTGATCAACTTATAAATCCCTTAATCTTTCAAGTAAAAATTCCTATTTTTAATCAATTGAACTGTAGTAGGGGAATTTTTAATATTTTTCCCTTCAGCTTCCAATCAACGGATCCCAATAATTAAGGGTCAATAAAAATAAATATCAAAACAATATTTTCGTACGTTTGCTTATAGAAATAAACATGAGATGAAATATTAATATACTTAGTCCTTGAAATCTTTTTGATAACAGATGCCCCAAACTCGATGCTATTTTTAGAAGTGTTATTTCAGGAAAACATTTCGCTACCACAAAAACAGAACTGTTAAATGCATTTTACGACAATACCAAAAAGCAACATAATCATAGCGTTTATAGAAAATAAAATACAAAATGTAGCAAATAGCAACCACTTGTGAGTTGTTGTGGGGTGATGGTTATTGATGCGTTGAGCAAGAGAGTTTATAGTAGGTGGTAGTAAAAAGGTTGGTCTCCCCTGACGGGTAGAAATATATTAGCTCTAGAAGCCATTAAAGATTTACCGCTTCAACCCCAAAATAGGAAGGAACCTCAAATTAAATTATTCTCGCCATCTGCTCATTCACACGGGCTCTTCGTAACTTCGCCAAGCCTAGATTAAAAGCCTGTTTTTTTTTTGTTTTTTTTAGACTTTTTGTCCATTCAATTCTTTTGAGAGAGCCGTTTTAATAATAAAGTCATCATATTTTATGAGCATATTATTATGAGGTTTTTAAAAATATTGTCATGAAAATTCCTTTCTAGCAGCATTCAATGTAATTTACACCAAAAAAAAAAAAAAAAAAGTAACAGAAATTCCATATTTTAGAAATTCACCTTTTTTATAGATGTTACAGGTTATTTTTTGTATATTTTTAAGTTAAATTTACAACTCCCACCCCTTAAGAAATTAGACGTCATTTAACACAGTTAACTCTATAAAATTCAACAAAAATTGATCACATTCTATCAGGCATATACCACGTAAAATATGCGGATTTCTCACATACAAATCATGAATCAACGTCATAAGTCCGTCAAGAAGGTTATGCTTAAACTAAGCAGATTTTCAATATGCTACATTTATTCACTATTTATTTCATAGTTCACTTATTTACTAGAGTTGTTGGCAGATTTCGTTATATATATGTCTGTTGGCATTCTGGCGGTCGAAAATTTTGTCTGATCAATACCAAACTTGAGTAACATTTTTTTGTAAAATTGAACATTAAGTTCATTAACGATTAAAAACGGACCTGAGGGGAGGAGGTAGAAGAGGGGGGATTTCTTAAATTCGAAATATCTCCGTTATTATGCGTCTGATAAAATCACTCTTATTGCAAATGTAACGTTCAATTTCATATGCAAGTGTTGTTATGTCCTTTTGTTCATTGTCACGACTATTAACCGAGATATTTTCATTTTTTAGTTTTCGGTCATTAGTAAACCCCCACGCCTACTCGTGTCATATTAACAATGAGCTGTTATATTGTGTAGCACATTATTTGAAGACTAAATACCAAATATTTTTCTTATTGAACTTTTATGTTTGAGATAAATGTAAATACATGACGCTCGTGAGAAATCGGCCTAGTTTACGCAGCCCCTACGTGACGGGTTTTTATACTGTTTCAGGCAATTCCAAATAACGAGATTTTCATATTCTGCTGCTTATCCTTACATATCTCGTGATCAGATATTTTTTATTGCCTTATTAAAATACGGTTCTTACTAAGGAATAGTACAATCTCAGTTTACGAGCCTCATTTTCGACTTGTATTATTATTATTTATTAACGTCCACTTTTTGCAACTCAGGCTAATTGGGACGGGTTATCTACAGGTTGCCACCCTTTTCTAGCCAGGGTGGGACTTGGGATGTTATTTAATGAATTCCGTCACTAAATAATTTCCTTTGCCCTGGTGAGAATCGCCACCTTAGGTTTGTCATGTGAGACTAAGTCATTTCTTAACTCACATGGCTAACCTTAGCCCCCTGACTTGTATTAGAAAAGTGTGTGTCCTCTGTGCGTGAGTACTTACCTTTGAACGTTCAAAGCACTTTGAAGTCAGGAGCGAGCAGAACGTTAAAGGCTGCGCGGGTGTAATACTACGCAGATGTCGTAGATGGCTGACTGGGAATGGATATGGAAATCCTGAATAAATATGTCATACAAAATAAAGGCTTCAGGCCTCGAAGGCGCCGTGCTGGTGACGGTTCTGTAAATGACACAAATGTATTGTAGTTTCTTGTCACTCTGGGTGCAGAATATTAGTCCAGACAGCTGAATGAACTTTGTAAAACTGTTAATGAAGTAATGAAATTACGCAAACCGGAAGCCTGGCAGAAGTGAGTAGCAGGTGAGGCATTCACCGCATTGTGTTTCAACTCTGCTCTCCTAATGTAGTCAAATACTCACAAAGGAACAGCTACTTAAAACCAGAAAGCTTACCTTGACGACCATTGTCTTGCATATTCTCTCCAGTGAAATGAAATATATTAGAATGCTCCAAGCGTTCACAGCCAGCTACTGAGTTACTTTTCGTTGCAATTACGCCCGTCTCATAACAAACGTCTCTTAATTTTCTGGTGGTTTTTCCTCACCCTCCAAAAGCTCAATGGATTGCAGACTAATAAGTAATGCACTGATTAGGTTCTTATCGGATATCTGGAGGCCAATTATTCAATCATATATAAAAAAATACACTTTATAATAAAAAAAACACTTATAGAATTTGTTTTAATTACAAAATTTGTGAAAAAATATAATTATAAATTTGAGCCCAAAACTAGGTGGAGTTGATGTTTAAAGCGGCCTTACACGCCCCTCGTCTGCCACACGAACTCTGTAAGGTCGCTGTCCAAGTGGTGTAATAAATATGCTCCAAGAGTTGTTAATAAACGATTACTCATTTTTGGTAGGAAAATAACCAGAATGACTAAGATAAACTCGTCGAGTAAAAACAACCTAAAGCGAGAGCCATAATACCGAATAGCGAAAGGCGGTTTTGAAATAGAAAATATTTTATCTGTAAATAATGAACATTCTCACGTTAAGAATTTTTTTATTAATAAACTCTAAAAGTATTATTTTAAATAATAAAGTGATTTTCTTTTAATTATGAATAAATAATAGTCCCGATAATCGAGTATTACCCTGATTTATTCATACGCACTCATTTATCGCAAAAGGAAAATAGAAAAATGGCCTGGAAGACATGAACTAATCAATGTTCTCGATTGGAGAAATGACAACATACATCATTTGGAAATAGATAAAAACTAACTGGATTAAAACCTTATCTCTAAATAGGAACATTTTACAGAGGCTATCCCAGAGAAGCTCCCATTAAATTCTTTTTACTCTCGTTTTTTTTCTGCAGCATTCTAGAGATCTGAATACAAAAAAGTCAATAAAGATTCACATTACAGGAGCCTATTCTAATTTATATTTCCAGCAAACAATGGCTAGAGTAAACTGCATCATTTCAAGCCTGAAAAAAAAATGAAACATTTAATTTACCATTTAATATGCATATTTGTCTCTTTGAATTATTTAAAAGTGTGTTTCGTTTCATTATAAAGTCTTTTCAAAGAAAAGTATTCCCTACTAACGGATTTATACGATTCCACCAGTTAAATAAACAACGATATCCTTTATACAAATTTATATGTCAGCTATTGCAAAAAAATCTATTGTTTTGTAAATTAAATTGTACATGCCAATAATTTAATATGCCAACTTCTGCCACAAATTATCCGCTTGGCGCATATCACTGATTTCGCCTCTAGATTTTCAAATAAACATCACAACTAAAATGAGGTAGTGTACATTTAAAAATGTACTGTTGGAAAATTTCATTTGCATTATATCAAACGTTGCATGCGAAAATTATGGAAACAGTTTAATTGCCTAAAGTAAAAGACAGCCGATTAAAGGAGTAGAGAAGATTCACGCAACATGGTTCCATTCATCTGGCATCGATATTTACAAATGGATACTACAAACTTACATTATAATATGCTCATGAAACACTAATGAAACATTCTCGAGATATTTTACATTACGTTGGAAAATTGTTCAGATTACTCCCCCTCTAAGTATTTTTTTAGAATTATAATTGCATATGAAAAGCATGGCATGCATGTTCCATCTTATCAACAAAGATGGAACAAATATTATATTTCATATGATAGTTTAATATATCATTATTTAACATTTATAGTAATATGTTTATTGCAATATGCATTAGTTTATTATATTCCAATAAACTTGGTGGGAACACATGCTGTTTCCCAGATCAGCACTACCACATTCAGAACTATACGAATTATAAAATTGTAATGTTGCCTTGTGAAATGCTGAAATAATTTTATTCCTTAAGTTGATAATTCCTCTCTCTAAAACTGATAAGTTTTAGAAACTTATTTTATATTAGCAACGCAATGAAGAACATTATATATCTTCTTCATTACGCCTTAAAACTACATATTTATTAATTCCGCGAAATGTGACTTGAGCATTTAATTACAACTAATTTAAATCACTTTGTATATTATACGTTTTATTTAGTGATATTCTAAATGATTCTAACATTTTTATATATTTGCCATATTAAGTATTTATTCTAAATAAATTACATTTGTGTGGGGTCGTACAAAAAATAATATACTGTAAATACTGTGGGGTGAAGTGTGCTTATTACACAATTTTTATCTTTATTTTCTTTATCTAATAAGGGTTGTAACTGTGGTTGTAGAAGGTAATGGAGGAGATAGTGTGCTGTCCCCCAGGGAGTAGCCCTAAGCCCCGCTACTACTCCACCTTCACTATTAACAACCTCACCATATCCTGCCTCCTAATCTGATATGCTTACGTCATGCCCATAGCACATTCCCTAAGATTTTTTTCTTTATTATACGGCTCAGAATGTTGTTCGAAATAACATTAGTTATTTACGGATTCGCACACCCTCTGTCCCATAAATGAATAAAATACTGTGTTAACAATTAGCTGTCGTATCTTATTTAAAAAAACATTAATGCACAACTACTGCCTTCTTCATTTATTTGACGCGGGGCGTCGTAATTTCAACTTCTATAGAAAGGTTGTTCATATGGTTTGGTTGCTTATTGGTAGAATACTGGTCAAGTTTTCTGGGACACCAAGATTTTACTTCATTCTAACGAACTATTTTTCCGTCTAACAGAAAATAATTAAATTAATATCATTCGTGTGTGATTAAATTGTATCTTGCTTATTTTATAACTTGAAAATTAATAAACCCAATGTCCAGAAACTGATTCAAAAAATTCATTTTTATTATTGTTGTCAAATATAAAAACAACGAGTTTCTTTTAAATTCGTTTAAAATGTTTTAAGAGACCCACAGGTCGTCAAAGTTTTTTATGGATACCTTAACTTACAAAAAGCGTCAAAGATGGTATATTAATGAGATCAAAAAGAACCTATTTAGTTACTCCTTAAAATACTCTTTAACAAGAAACTGTTTTATGTAAGATTAAACCATAACTTTAATTTCTCACATGTATAATGTATATTAATATATTTCTTGAAGTCAATTAACTATTACTAATTAATTAAATAAATCATCCGTATTGCTGTCAGAATCTCATAAATCTTTTCAAGTTATACTTTCCACTGGAAGAATCAGAAAACACATCCGAAAGTATATAGTTAATAGGTTTAGGAATACATATTTGAGAGAGTATTTGTGTGCGTGTAAGAGAAAAAAAAAAGTTGTTCGTATTATTGTAAAGTATATTAAATAGCTTTCTCTTTGCCCACTGTTGTTATACTAAATAATTGGATAGTACTTCTTGTATCGCTGGAATAATTGTCCACAATTTTTATTATCAAGGTTTAGTAAAAAAGGTCTATTTTCAATTTTTTACACGATTAAAAATGATTCCAATAAATAGCTCGTTAACCATGACTTCCAAATGTATCGTCCGTGTGTGTGTGTGTGTGTGTGTGTGTGTGTATATATATATATATATATATATATATATATATACGCGCATACCTGCCCCCAGCAGATGTCAAATATACTGTTTTTTCAATTTATTACAAAAGCTGTCTTGAAAATATCACATCCATATATATTCGGTATTTTCTTTTTCTTCTAGACTTTCTTCTTATCATTAATTATTTTTTTCACTTCCATGTTCATTGGTTACAATTATTTATTTAATCGATAGTCAGTAGATTCATTTTTCGTCACAGGTCTAAACCTATTTAGAAAGTAAGGCATTGCTGGAGTGGAAGTCGAGTGGAGAACTAACATAATAAAGTGCTGGACTGGCCAAGTCCTTCGACTTTGAATAAAGTCCCTTCTACTTGGGATAAACTTTACCGATAACTTGAAGTATTTAATCTTTAATGAAAATTCATTACGTCAATTTATATTAGGATATAACTAAGTGATTCGGCTCCTTTATAAACTCAATAACTTTGTAAACGTCACAACTTGTTACTCTTATACAAGAGTTAATAACAATAAGTCCTATTGAGACAACTAAAGCAATATTTCTCCTTCATTTACTTCTTGCTTGATAGATTATTAACAAATCTTATATTTAAGCCCTGGTCTTAGGTTCTTTTGAACTATTTCTTTTTTCATTGAGATCACATTATTTAGTAACATTAAGAAACCATATTTCTGTGGATCATTCGGTTTTAGCACGGTTCTCTTAAAGAATTAAGCTATTGAGGCTGCTCACATGAGGCAATCATTGAAACATTTCTTTAAATGCACATAGCTCTGAAGACGTTGAATATTAAGTCAATTGAAACTTATATTAGTCTATTACTTCGAGTTGTAATAATTTTTTTTTATCGTTACCAAACTTCATATTTAACTTTGTCATGTAAAACGATAATTTATGTTAACAAGTCAAATTTGATCAGGCGGAGATGGTCAAAATTGTTCTTCTGGACATATTTTCCCCATCTCAAGTATTGTATAATATATTTGCCTTTTATTTTTGCTTTCAGTTCTCTGTAAAGCTCACATGGAACAACTGAGCCACTAAACACTTCATGTTTAGAATCAATCTTATTGCAAATGTAATGTTCTATAAATGCTGCTATGTTCGTTTTTTTTTTATTATCTTGATCATTAACCGAGATATTTGCATTTTTTAGTTTCCGGCCATCAGTAAACTCCCACTCCTAAGCATGTCACCTTAATAGTAAGCTGCTATATTACGAAGCACATTATTTGAAGCCTAAATACGAAATATTGTTCTCGTTGAACTTTTATGTTTTGAGATAAATGAAAATACGTGGGAAATCTGGTTAGTTAATGCAGCCCCTGCGTGACGGACTTTATATATAATTCTACTGACGTGTGTATGTCACTGAACTCATCTTAAACTCCTGGACTAATTTGAATGAATTTTTTGGTATGCGTTTGGGTGAAGCCCTGGATAGTTTAGATTCATAAATCAGCCCGGCAGATGGAGCAGGAGTGGGGTTGTAAGGGGGCCTAAAATTAAAAAAAAGTCCGTCACGCAGGGGCTGCGTAAACTAAGCAGATTTCCCACGTGAAGTTTTACAATAGAGAAATCTGCCTAATAACAACTGTAGTAGTAAGAAACCTCTAAACCTAAAACATTATTTAGGGCGTAATAACCCAGTAGTTTCTAGCCCCTAAAAACAGTTAGCCTAACCTCTAAACCTATTCACGAGGGACAAATAGTTATAGAAACGGCCGCCAGAGCTCTCGGCGGAAAGTCCGAACATAGCCTACTGGTGACCACACGCAGAATACAAATGCAAATATATCGGTTAATATTCAAGATAGAGAATAAATGTAAATAACAATATTTATAGTAAATTTAATTTGCAATAAGATTTATTCTATACAATTTTTCGATCCGTCGCATAATAACGGAGATATTGTGAATTTTCAATAATCCCCCCTCTAAACCCCCCCTCCCACTGGTCCGATTTCAGCCATTAACGAACTTGATCTTCCTTTTTACATAAAACGATTAAATTCCGAGTTTGGTAACGATCAAACAAAAATTGCGACCGCTAGAGCGTTAACAGACATATATATATATATATATATATATATATATATATATATATATATATATATATATATATATATATATAGTTTTGAACGGACCTCATTTTCGTCATCTCCTGGGTAGGATCGATGGACATTTGAAGAAATTTTTCGAAACTCGCATCATGAGTACGACCTCAATAGCTGATTTCCCTGAAGGGAAATCTGCTAATAGCGATATATCGTTTCCCATTGGTTTTCCGACAAATATGCACAAGATAAAATTTGTTTATTTTGTTATTTAGAGTAATTTTTTTATATTCATTTTTGTCTTATAACAAAGCATAAACGAGATATAGTAATGTAGCTTTTGCTTTAAACATAATATTATTAAATTTAATATCCTAATCGTTTGAAATATCATGCAGGACAATGTCTTTCGGGTCAGCTAGTATATATATATTCCAAGGTTCTTAAGTGTAATTATACTAATAAATACAAAAATAAACTAAGATAAATAAACCATTTATTTGATTAAATCACAGCTGGATACAGTTACAAGAAGGGCGGGATATTTGAGAGATAGTTGTGCACTTAAAAAGGGGATTTTAAGGGAAGATTAGTAAACGATGGCCCTGTATGAGGCGTAGGGTAGTGCTGCAGAGTATGCTGAGGGGTAGTAAGCTGCTGAATATGCAACAGGTGCTGCTGCGTAGCTGGCTGCGTAGGGGTAGGTGTATGCATAGGGGTACGCACCAAGGATGACGTCTTTCTTCACTCGTTCACCAGCAGGCACGGCTGTAGCTACTGCTACGCATGCCAACATAAGGAATACCTGCAAAACACAAGCATAACTCATTTAAATACATAAATAAGCGAATGCTATACAAATTACAATCAAAATGGCTGAATATAACTGCCACATCTGCAATATCAAAAGTCCGTCACGCAGGGGCTGCGGTAACTAAGCAGATTTCCCACGTGCGTCACATATTTGCATCCCCAGGCGTAAAAGTTCATTGATAACAATATTTTGTACTTAGGGTTCAAATGAAGAGCTTCGCAAAATAACAGCTTATGACATGAGTAGGAGTGGGGTTTACTGAAGGCCAAAAACTGAAAAATACAAATATCTGGGATAATAATCAAGATAGTAGAAAAATATGCATAGCAACATTTATAGATTTTGCAATAAGATCGCAATTACATTTCCAATAAGATTGGTTCTATGCAATGTTTCGATCTGACGGATAAGAAGGGAGATATTAAGAATTTCCAAAATCCCCCCTCTAAACCCCTCTTCCCACAAGTCGGGTTTCAGCCATAAGCTAGCTTGATCTTCTTTTTTTACACAAAACGATTAAATATCGAGTTTAGTAACGAGTAGAGCGTTTATAGATAAATATAAATATGTGTATACATTTGAGGAAATTTTTCGAAAATCGCGTCATGAGTACGACCTCAATAGCTGATTCCCCTTAAGGGAAATGTGCTATAAGTATAATCAAGTAGTCGGCATCGAGCCGTAGGAGTACTAAACAGGAGGGAACAGGGGGTTGTCCTTCCAGAACTCAGGATCCGCCACACATACCACAGATATAGGCACTTCATGACAAGGACAGACAACCCTATATGTAAATAAGAATTCCTAACAATTAAACAAATATTAACAGACTGCATTCAACGAAAAGACCTCGTCATGTTCCATGATATGATTGAACTTGTAACTGACATAAACACATTCATCACAAAATATTATTATTATTATTTATTAACGTCCACTTTTTGCAACTTAGGCTAATCGGGACGGGTTATCTACAGGTTACCACCCTTTTCTAGCCAGGGTGGGATTTTAGGACGTTATTTAATGAATTTCGTCACTAAATAATTTCCTTTGCCCAGGCAAGAATCGAACTCGCCTCTCTAGGTTTACCATGTGAGATAAAGGTCAACGCTTTAACACGCATGGCTAACCTGAGCCCCTCATCACAAAATATAGAACTATAATAAAATAGATCAGCAATGTACTTAAGAGCATTTACAAAGTTATAACTTTAAGCAGATTTCCCCTAAGGGAAATCAGCTATTGAGGTCGTACTCAGGACTCGATTGTCGAAAAATTTGTTCAAATGTCCATGGATCCTACCCAGAAGATAAAGAAAATGAGGTCCGTTCAAAACTATATATATATATATATATATATATATATATATATATATATACATATACATTTCTCTGTTAACACTCTAGCGGTCGCAATTGTTGTTTAATCGTCACAAAACTCGGTATTTAATCGTTTTATGTAAAATAGAAGATCAAGTTCGTTAACGGCTGAAATCGGACTAATGGGAGAGGGGGTTTAGAGGAGGGGATTTTCGAAAACTCAAAATATCTCCGTTACTATACATCGCATCGAAAATGTATAGAATCAATCTTATTTTAAATTAAATTTACTATAAATATTGTAATATACATTTATTCTCTATCTTGAATATTAACCGAGATATTTGCATTTTTATTAAGTGTAACGGACGAGCTATGGTTCCCGCCGAAAGCTAGTTCGGCAGTTCCCGTAACTGATCGGCACTCGTATGGAGATTCCTCTATTGCATAACTTTACGTGGGAAATCTGCTTAGTTTACGCAGCCCCTGCGTGACGGACTTTTATTATAATCTACTAGACTAAGTGCAGAAATGAGAAAACTTCGGATATTTAATGGATTATTTCGGAATGTATAAATAGAGCATCTTCCTTTACACAATCGAGTAAATTGATTATCCTATTTACAGATTCGCCCTCACCTTCCTCATGCCAATAACCACAAATGTGAGGCATACTCCAGTAAATAAATTTAAACTTCCTTCATGAAACATAGTATCACTTTATTTTCCCAATGGATTAATTGCATAATATTGACGACTTTGCATACACCTATTTTCTCTTCCTTCAACTAGTACGTACTTTGTGAAGCCGCCTATTACATGAATTTTTACTACAGTCAAAGTAGGACAGACCATTTCTTTACTTAACTTTTTCTAAAACAGCGGTGAAGAAATGCCTTCGCCTATCTATGCTAGTGAGAGGAATCATACTGACATATGAAAAGTCATTGAGTTCCTGAAGAGGCCCCAAAAGGTAACAAAAAGTAAAATAATTTTAAATATCTTGAAATACTCTCAATCATTCTCCTTCATTCCTGGGTAAATAGATTTTAGGTGATCATCCCTTTACTACGACCGTTATTTTGGAAGCTAAAACAACAATCAATATTCCTTCAGATCATGATTGAAAAATTCTTATTACGTTTCGTGCCAATACTTTCCACTGATGATGGAGCCCTGAAAATGCTCTGTTTGCTGCTAACTATAGATTTTGTGGAGGGATGCCCTGGTTTTATGTTATAAAGTCTAGTTGTGCACTTCCCCTTTTGAACTAAAACGATAAACGAGAGGGTTGGTGGTTAAAGGAGAGCGAAAATTAATAAATGCAAATTTCCCCGTACGAATCAGACACCTTTTTCGTTTATCGTAATAAGATTTATAAATTATGTTCTATGACATTTTTCGACCTCATGCATTGGAAAGGAACGGATCCAAATTAATTTATTTATTAATATTCCAAGGGAGATCACATCAGATGCTTTTATTTTTATAAAGAACTTCATGATTATTGTTCCTAAATATTTATTGGTAGTTTTGATTATAAGCTTGGACCAGTTCCAAAACTGTGTTGAAACGTCAACCAAACATGAGTCAGGCAACTAAATCTAATAACTATTTGATTGATCCTGACGAATATATTCCTATTCCGTCCAGTATCACGAGAGAAACTATAGTATTCTTTCCAAACTTCAGCTACTAGCTATTGACCTAGACGCTATTCGGTCATATTATACAGTGCTGACCTACACAATTTCTAAGCCTTCCATCCGAACTACTAGCTGCCCTTTTGCAGCTGGGAAGAAATGTCTTCCTAAGGTCTGTCTTTCCCAAAGTAACAGGTCCTTCCTATACCACTTTTGTAGGATTAGGGTTTCGTGCCAATACTTTCAATAAATAGTACGATTTTCGTGAGACTAGTAGACTACTATTTTTAAACCAACAGATCTTGACTGGTCCAAATTATAGCGTCTACATTTTCTACATACATACATGTTTACATTTAACGACACAAGATATCACAGTACACGCTGTAGGTTCTCACAATATTCCAAAGCGGAAGTGGGTAAAACAAATTTGTGTAATTATGACTGACAACAGTTTTAATCAAAACGTTATCAGTTATTCATGATTTTCATATGCCGTTCTGAATAGATTCATTATTTGCAGTACTTAATGGGATTATTCCATGAATAAGCAAGAGCGGCAAAATGGATTATGGAATTCCTTTTTTGTGCAATTGAAACGATGTGATTTCAGACACGGTTCGCTTTAAATACTGGGATTAATAGCTACGTCAATAGATGACGTGATTTGGAATTGAACAGTTCCATGAAGAGAACGGACAGAAATAGATATGACCAACCGTTTATATTTTATATTTGTAGGCGGTTTAGCATCACGTTCTCTAATATGAGTAATTTCGATCTGGGCAGTAGAACACGGCATACGGTGAAAAACATTTAGCCTAACTTTTACTTTTTGACAATCGGAAACAGCTTTCCGTGTAATTCTTTACCCAAAGAAAACACCTATTTATTTAAAAAATAAAACGGGTTTATGGGGGGGAAAAACATGAAAGAGGGAAAACTAATGTACGTTCATACAACAAATATTGTCAGAATTGGTCAATACTATCCTTATTTTTTCTACTATTATCTTATTTTCAATAATCCTTAATTTCTAATAGTAGGGAAATGATTGTAATACCCATAATCTTACAGTTAAATATAACTATTGGATTTCTTCATCTAAGTTATATTATTCGAGCATGCTTCATTGGTTTCAGTGAGTTTTTATTTTATAACATAGAATTTTATAAAATTATTCTTTTATGCCTCATTTATTGTTTTTTTTTCACAGTTATTAGTGGGTTTTTTATTGTAATATGAGCGTGTTTTATCACTAAAGGGATGGAATTATTACGTCGTCGTTACTAAACTTTTTTTTCACATTTGCAATAGATATGTGAAAATAACGATTTTCCTCAGTGAAGTTGGAAGTAAATATTTCTTTCTTTCTTAATTTCAAAATATTCCAAAAAAAATAAATATTTCATCTTTAATTTTAAAAAAAATTATGAGTCTATGACGGTGGTCATCATTATCTATAGGAAGAATAATATTTCCAATCCCACTTATTTATTTCTGTTGACGATTTTCGGACCTTTAAACGGCCACCTTCAGTCCTGCTATAATCAGTCCTTGGGGCTCAGGTGAGTTAAAGCGTAGACTTAAATCTCACATGGTAAACCTAGTGTGGCGACTTCAATTCCCGCCTGGGCAATTGGAATGTATTTAGTGACAAAATTCATTACATAAAATCCTTAGTCCCGCCCTGGCTAGAAAAGGGGTAACCGGTCCCAATTAGCCTTAGTTGCAAAAAGTGGGCGTTAATAAATAATTTCAATTTAATCACTCTCCAGAAAGAGTACTCGTCCAGCAGAGGAGGCCGGGGGGGGGGGCTAAATTGCAAATATTTTTATTATTATTAACGTCCACATTTCGCTCATATGACTAATTGGGACGAGTTATCTACAGGTTACCACCCTTTTGAAGCAAGGTTGGGACTAGGGATTTTATTGAATGAGTACATTAGTAAATAAATTCCTATTACCAAGGAGGGAATCGAACGTGCCACTCTATGTTCGCCTTGCAAATACTATTTATTATAGTTAGTTAATTTTTTTTATGAATTTATTAAATACTTTTATCACTGGTAGACATGAATGAGTAATATGGTGTTAGATGAAGTACGACTAAATGCTAGAAATCGAATAGTTAAGAAAGTGTTAATTTTTTTTACAGGAGAAGAACTTGTTTTTAAACGCAATATATTGTAAACATGTCAGTAGAAAATTTTATATAGACAAATTTTATTCCAAGAAAATGCCCTACCCATAGGCATAGATTAAAATAATACTGAGTTATTCGATATTAAAAACGCTATACTTTCGTTACTATATCAATATATATGTGTGTGTGTGTGTGAGAGAGAGAGAGAGAGAGAGAGAGAGAGAGAGAGAGAGAGAGAGAGAAAGAGAGTGTGTGTGATATACGTTAATGCGATAAATTTTGAAATCGAGTTTGCTAATGATCGGATAAATAATACTCCAATAGAGTGCTAACAATCATATATAAAAACGTGTTTAAGGAATGTGTGTGAGATATTTCTATTATTGGATTGCAACAATTAAGAAAGTAATTAAATGTTTAATTACTTAATGAATAATAATATGAATATTTTAACTACTTATTGTATAAGTATAATAAACATTATTAAATATATGTCAAGAAATTTGAGAATTATGAACTTTTAAATTTAAAACAACTTAAAAATAAGTATAAAAATGAGAAAGTATAAACAAATATTGACAAAACCAGAATACCTTCTAATAAACTATTGTAAATAGCAAACACGTTGTCTTTTGCAGATATTAAATGAGTAATAAATTAATTAAAATAATTAATTATACAATAGTGATAATCACATGAAAAATGAAGGCAATAATTAAAATGAATCCTGAGACCAATATTGATTGCTGGGTTCCCTCTTATTTCTGATTATTGCGGTATGTAGTTAACTTCGTTTTCATTATGAATGCCCATTTGTAGGCCATTTATCTGCACTAATAATTCAGTTCTGAAATAGATTATGATTTAGTTCACTGTGAGTACGTGACATTTTAATCTTGATTTATGGATAATCGAATTTAAGCAGCAAGATACTATTGACAGCTGTGGGCATATTGTGTTGTTGTTATTTATTAGCGTCCGCTTTTCGCTACTAAGGCTCATTGGGACGGGTTATCTACAGGATACCTCTCTTTTCTAGCCAGGGTAAGACTAAGGATTTTATTTAAAGTATTCATCACTAAATAAATTCCTATTGCATAGAAGAGAATCGAACTCGCCACTCTAGCTTTACAATGTGAGATTAAAGGCTTTAACTCACATGGCTAACAATTTGAAGCATATTTCATAATGATGTAACCAGTAACTAATATAATTTACAGAAATGTTGTTGCTTTTGGAAAATGCGATTTCAAAATACAAAAAAAAAAAACATCATTCGGAAACCCGTAACTAATTCGATCCTATGTGAACTACTACTTGAACGTGTACTCACGAAGAACTTGAAGACTGCCATTGATGTGCGTCGTGTCGCCTGTAGGGAGATGACTGATGCTCCAGGAAGGGTGTTCTGGGTTTATATACGACAGAGGAGACGAGCGTTGCAAAATCGTTCAGGGCAGTCACCCTACCACCACCACTAGCATGACCTTGCTCTCACTGTCACATCATACCAACTAATGTCATCTCTCTATGACCGTTTCTTCTTCAAGACCAGTTAAAGTTCTTGGCAAAGGCTAATAGTGTATTCAGATTTCGTTTTACTCCCTAGCGCGAAGTAAAGGAAATATTATAAGCGCGAAAATTTTGAGTTTCGAAATTTCCAGGAATTACCCGTTCCCACCTTCCACAAACGCACTTCAATTAGTTTCTGTGTGACACCTGTTCCTATGTACGTATCTCGCATAAATCCAAAACAGCTAGTCTCTCTTGAATTGAATGGACTTGTCAAGTCTATATCCATTTTTCTGTGCTGATGGTAAAAATGAAGAAGAAAACACAAAAACGGGCCTTCCTTCCAAAAAGAATTTATTTGGCAGTGGCGGGGCGTAATAAGGGCAAGAGCTTCATCGTCAATACTCTGTCAACACAAAAAATATTCTATAACAACAATCTAAAAATTATAAGGTGCATCCTATAAAATTGTCTATATCTCTAAAATATTTAAAGAAGCCAACAAGATAATAAAAATAATATAAATTAATATGTAGCCGAAATTAAGTGCAGGAATCTTGGACTAGCATAGAATATAATGTAATATAATGTGTGTTGTATTTTAATATTTTTTAGTTTCTTTGTGTGGTGACAGCCACTGTTGATGGAGCTCTTGCCCTGAAAACGCTCTGTTGCTGCAAAATATAGAGTTTGCGAGGGAAGCCCTGGTTTTATGTTATAAAGTCTAGTTGTGCACTCCCCCTCTTGAATAAAAACGAAAAAGAAGAGGGTTGGTAGTTAAAGGAGAGCAAAAATTAGTAAATGCAAATTTCCCCATACGAATTAGACACCTTTTTCGTTTATCGTAAAAAGATTTATAAATTATGTTCTATGACATTTTTCGGCCTCATGCATTGGAAAGGAACGGATCCAAATTAATTTATTTATTAAGATTCCAAGGGAGATCACATCAGATTTTTTTGTCCATAAAGTACTTCATGATTATTGTTCCTAACTATTTCTTGGTAGTTTTGATTAAAAGCTTGGACCAGTTCCAAAACTGTGTTGAAACGTCAACCAAACATGAGTCCTGACTCACGGAAAACGGTCCGGCTTATGGCTGCAACTAAATGTAATAACTATTTCATTGATCATGAATCATTCCTATTCAATCCAGCATCATGACAGAAACTATAGTATCCTTTCCAACCGTCAGTTTCGAGCTACTGGCCTAGACGCTTCTATTCGGTCATATTTCACAGTGCTGACCTACACAATTGCTATGCCTTCCATCCGAACTACTAGCTGACCTTTTGCATCTGGGAAGAAATGTCTTCCTAAGGTCTGTCTTTCCCAAAGTAACAGGTCCTTCCTATACCACTTTTGTGGGATTTCCAGACTTCACGATTAGTCCGGACTTCACAATATATAGTATATAAATCATTAAATTCACTCTCCAGGATGAACTTTTTTAAATAGTCTTATTCGAAACCTGGAAAACCACAGACCATCTGCTATTATTCCAACAAGAAACTTCAAAGAAATACACCTTGGAAATGAGTAACCATAGTATTACTGGTCATTCGACTGTCACGGGGAAACGATGCGCTGCACTAATAAACCTGTTGAGTGATCACTGGTGATTCCAAAAGTCCGGGCAGTTCTAGTACTCCCAGTATACAGTGTGTCCTAAAAATACTTTCAGTTGGTCCGCTTGGCCTGTAGCTCTGCCTAGCTTCATTAAGCTGACAGAAGTGGGATTTTAGCTCCCCTTCCAGTTCATGAAATTGCAGAGATATACTGGGACGAGTTACTGATATACTTAGAAAAATGCATGATAAAAATAGACAAAACTGCATGATAAAAATAGACTTCTTCAAATAGGAACTGCATTATTTAATAAGATTTTCCTGTAGATTGAAGCTTCTTCTGACCTTACCTTACCTTTGTTACATTGTGAGATTTATGCAAATACGTTCTGTTCATCCGCCCCCCCCCTTCTTTAGTTCTTAGACTACTAAAATTTGAGATATTAAAATATAAATTATTCATACAATTCAGAAGCCGTTTCAGTTGGGAATTTATTTTAATTAACTGTAACATTTCTCATTACCGTTTGTATTTAATCGCGGTGGTGTTTTGTTACCAGTATGCAGATTTCTCTATTGTAAAACTTCACATGGAAAATCTGCTTAGTTTACGCAGTCCCTGCGTGACTGACTTCTGGAAAAGAGAAGCTTCTTTTCGTCATTTAAAGTCTCATTCCGAAACGAGAATTAAAATTAATTTAGCCAAATTAATTTATTCGTAAAACTGAAATTTTCTTCCGCCTTCAGCCCAAAAATACAAGGTAATTTTTTTTTTTTTTTGTTTGGTTCCTCATTACATAATTTCCTATTGCCAACGTGGGAATGGAACACACATATGTAGTTTTACCAAGCATCTTAAGGCCACTGTCTAAACTAAATTAGAGATGCCTCCGAAATAAAAATATTCAAACAATAGTTGATCATGGACGACTTTTTCTGTCACGAACATAATCTTCAGCCATGGAGTATATACTGAAAAGAAAATTGCCTTAGCCTAGTGTCTAAAGAAGCAAGCAAGACCCATAATATATATATATATATATATATATATATATATATATATATATATATATATATATGTGATCAAAAAATGTTAAAGATATTATCAAAATAAAAAAAAAAAGACCTATACAAATTTCTTGTATCTCATATATGGAAAATTTCCCTTTTTTTTATTTTTGCCCTTTATTAAATTGAATTCCCCTTAATAAATTTTAATGGAAAGCTAGTGCTCAACAATAGTTAAATACAGTCCTAAATATCAAAATTATACTTTTCAAAGCTTTTCGTTTTTCTTTATGTGATATACGTTCATAACTGCTGAGTGAAACTAATCCAAATTTATTCAGGGAATCTCAAAAAAAAAGGTAGTTCTGTTGAAAACTTAAAATATCGCCTTTACAATACTTTCTTTACTTCCTCCAAGGAAGTGAGGAAATATAAAAATAATTAATAATCAATGTACATGTTGTATATCAAATCAGTGCTTATGCATATTTTTTCATTCATTGCTTCATTTAAAATATTTAATTTGAAAGTCACGAACAATATATCCATCCCGAGGCAGATGATCGAAAATGTCAAAATAAAATAATTTTCAGAGCTTTTTATGATAAACAGTAATGGTTCTTACAAAATATTATATCTCTAATAGGCACAGAGAATTTGTTTTTTTTTTTTTTCTAATTTTCGCTTTCTTTTAAACCCCTATCCCCTAAATGGAATTTAATCAAAAGAGGTGTACACGACTTGTTACAAAAGTCCTAAATATGAAATTTCCAGATTCAAAAGCTGGTCTTTATTGAGTTATGCGAGATACTTCTCGCTGGAACTAGTTCAATGGATTCAATCAGGGTAGATCGGATAATTCCACTGAACTCTGAAAACCGGATTTTTTAATAAAATACAGTTCTCCCGCTTCTTCGCAATAAAATTAGAAATATATCTATTTAGATATATTAACATTGCTACCAGGAGTTTTAAATTTCTTCTTTTTTTCCCAATTGTGCTTGCCCACGCCATATCATTCAAGTGTGAACAGAAAAGCTTTATATATAACTCAAATGAAAAGAATGCACACCTAGAATAATAGACTATAAATATTCACTTCTCTTTATTTCCTCTCGAAAGTCGCCAACAATGGTGTCTCTCTCCTCGAATTGAAAATAAACACTTGAGCCGTTCAGATTTACCTCGTATGCATTTTTTTTCTCGTTCTCTTTATTTATATTAACTCGCGCTTTATTTGTCGTATATCAAGTTGTATTTGATTTGTATTCCTTCCTTTTTAAATTTAAAAAAAAACACGTTATGTTTATTAACAAATTTCGAACTTACTGAAATCCGTATTTTTTCTAGAGTATTCATTTAAAATTAATTGAATAACTGAGCACTCCTAACCTATAGACCGATTCGATGATCCAATTTTTTTATTAAATCAGGAATTGTTTTACAAATTCGTGGTACAGTTTGAGAGAAAATGAGAAATTCGATGAAATATATAATTAAATTATTAGAAAACCAACTGATCTATTAGTAAGTAAAAAACACAAAATTTTCATATATGTAGAGTTAATATACGTATAATCTGTTTGGCTATAATACTCGTGGGTTCCATTCCAACAGGGAAATCGGACTAACCATCTAAATGAAATCCTTACTGCCACTTGGCTAGAAACGGTTGGAAAAGTGTTGATAAAGAATCAAAATTAACCATTGCAACTATAGTAGACGTCCATTAACAACAACAACAACGTAACAAGAACAACAAACGTATTATTCGTACTTGGAAAATCTAGAGTCGTGAGTTCGATTCTCACCTGGACAATACGAATTTATTTAGTAACGAACTCATTAAATAAACCGTCCAGCAGAGGGAGTTAAACCTTAGACAATCCGTTCCAATCAGCCTTAATAACTTAAATTAAAACTTAATTAATGGCAATTAATATCATTTGGTAAACCTATACTCGTGAGTTCCATTCTCACCTGGGCAATAGGAATTTATTTAGTGACGAACTCATTAGAGAAAATCGTTTGTCCTACATTGGCTGGAAAAAGGTGGTAACCATTATAGGACCAATCCCAAATACCTCTAAAAGTAAAAAGTCCGTCACGCAGGGGCTGCGTAAACTAAGCAGATTGCCCTCGTGAAGTTATACAATAGAGAAATCTCCATACGAGAGCCGAACAGTGCAGTTACGGCAAAGGGCCGAACTAGCTTTGGCGGGAAATTCAAAAATCCGTTATCGCCCAATATTAATAAAAATACAAATATCTCGGTTAATATTCAAGATAGGAAATAAATGTATATATCAATATTTAGAGTAAATTTAATTTTCAATAAGATTGTTTCTGTACAATTTTTCGATGCGACGTATATTAACGGAGATATTTCGAATTTTCGAAAATCCTCCCCTCTAAACCCCCCTCCCACTGGTCCGATTTCAGCCGTTAACGAACTTAATCTTTCTTTTTACATAAAACGACTAAATATCGAGTTTGGTAACGATCAAACAAAAATTGCGACCGCTAGAGCGGTAACAGGCAAATATATAGATAGATAGATATATATATATATATACAGTTTTGAACGGACCTCATTTTCGTCATCTGCTAAAAAATTGAACGTTTGTAAATGACAATAAGAATACCAACAGATATAATCGGCCACTGTGACTGATCATCATAGAATTGTTGAAATGTTGTTCAGCACTTGTAAGCAAGCATTCAGTACTTGTATGTCCGTTTCCAACTGTGAACAGGCTATCATCAGTGTAAGGTTTGTCCTTCCAACTAATAGAAATTGCCAATTTGGCTATACTTCAAAATTGGCTACCCTTTTAAAGACATAAGATCGCTATATTCTTTATTGAAGGATGTATTAGATGAAGTACTTTGATTAAAAAGTTTTCTTCTTCTTTATTTTCAAAGAGAATCTGTTTGTGTCGGAACTTAAAATGAATAATAATGATATAAGAAAATATACTCATGAATATTTAAACGAGTCTGAAAACTATTCCAGTGAATCTACAGCCCCATTTTTAAGTAATTCTCTGTGAATCTATAGAATAAAATGTTGTCGAATGAAAAGAGACCACGTTCATTTTACTTGCAGAACCCACAATTTTGTGGGTCTATCACCTGGCTGAACTGCTGGTATGTGGCACTTAAGAATCGGAATGAGTTCTCAGTACTGAAGTTTAAAACAATATGTAACTGAATCATGATATTCTATAAATAGTTGTTGTATTAAAACCTTGCTTTCGCTGCGGAGTTGCGTATAATGTGTAAATAAACTATGTGCTGGAGTAACGCGCAGATGGCTTCAACATTCATTTCATTTATCCATTTCACATGTATTCTTAGAACAGATGGCAAATATGATTATTATTATTTATTAACGTCCACTTTTCGCAACTCAGGCTAATTGGGACGCGTTACCTACAGGTTACCACCCTTTTCTGGCCAGTGTGGGATTTAGGATGTTATTTAATGAATTTCGTCACTAAATAATTTCCTTTGCATGGGTAAGAATCGAAATCGCCACTCTAAGTTTACCATGTGAGATTAAGGTCAACGGTTTAACACACATGACTAACCTGAGCCCCGGAAATATGATTTATTCCGAGGTAATATAATACCTATGTTTTACCAATTCGGAAACACATAATTAAAGATTTGAAGAAGGCCGTTTGTGTAAGTTATTACAGACCGAAAAAAACTAAAACTGCGTACAAGTGACTCGTGATACGAAATTTTCTGAGGACCATGACTCTGTTTTTAGTAGACTTCCTTTAAAGGAAATCAGTTATAGAGATCGTATTCATGACGTTATTATCCTAAAATATCTTCAGGTATCTAGTCATGGTAACATGGAGGTCCGTTGAAATGGAGGGAGAAATTAAACTATTTCCGTTATTATGAGTCAAGAAAAATTATATATAACGAATCTTTTTGTAAATGTATTTCCCATAAATGTTATTTAATTTGTTTTTGTTTCGGTATCTCGATTATTAACGGAGATGTTTGTATTATTTAGTTTTAAGTCTTCATTACACCCTCACTCCTAATCACATCATATTAACCTTAATCGGATATACCATGAAACGTTTTATGTGAAACAAATACCAAATATTGTTTTTCTCTATATTTACTATGTGAGATTATTCAAATATGTTGGGTGAGATTTCATTATTTAAGAATTTCCGTCGTAAACTGCATGATTCTAACTTTATCAATATCATACTCGAGATTTCACCGTTGCATGCAAAACGTGAGATTATATTAGGTAATGGTCGAAATCAACCTGAGAAGTAGTTGGATTTACAGGAAGGAAAAAATATATTATATTTTTAATGTAATAAGTTCAATCGAATAATGTATACTGTTGTGAAACATTTTCTAACTCTCATTAAGTAAAACTATGTCCCCCCCCCATGATTTCTTTAATTCCAATAATAACGGGGTAACTCATGCAATTTTCGATCCTGTGTTTAGTTAACTCCCACTTCTTACCCGATTTTCACTTCAGGTGTCAAAGTTTGTAAATACCTCGTGCGTGCGTGAGTTTGTGTCATCATATAACTTCGAGACGGACTTGAAACAAAATTGCGGGACTGATGTTTGTGTACTTAACGAAGCCCCTACATTATGTACTCTTTTATTATTTCCTATAGCAGTTTTACCTGTTAAATATTAAGTGGTAATAATATAAAGATTAGATTAATGTATGCGCTAAGTAATCACTTCATTTTCGTCACATAATATAATATCATATGTATGTCCTGAGCAATTCACTAGTTATCCCCGCGATGGAAAAACTGGTGACGAAGAAATTTTAATGAATTTATGTTAAGAAATTGTGTTACTCTTAAGTGAAATAAAAATTTTTATCGTCGAAATATAAAAGATTTTATTAACAGAAGCAATAACTAATCCTTATATATCCTCTACATTATGAAAGATGATCTTTCTCTACAATCAGTATTACATGTGAAACATAGGATGCCTAACAGGAAAATATAGGTCATTTAAGCTCGTATAAGGGAACAAATAAAAATCCTTTAATATCAAAACATAAAAATCCCAAATTAACTAAGCAGTTTTCCCACGTTCGTCACGCATTTGCATTTATCTCAAAACTTAAAAGTTCCGTGAGAACAATATTTAGAATTTATGCTTCAAATAATTTGCTTCATAATAAAACAGCTTATTGAAAATATGAATTGAGAAATCTGCATACTGCTAACACAACACTAGCGTAGGTAAATACAAACGGTGATGAGAAATTTTTCAGTTAATTTCAATAAACTCCCCACTGAAACTGCTTCTGAATTGTAAACACATAGGTCTGCCAATCACTCAGAGCTGAATAGCTAGATAAACATATTCTTCACCGGAAAGAAAAACAATTACTGATAAACAACTAAATATAAAACAATAACGTTATTGTAAACTATTTATTATATCTAGTACCTACTGCAATTTATTATGAATAAGAATAATTTATATTTTAATAACTCAAATTTTAGTAGACCAAGAACTAAAGAAGGGGTGGCCGGATGAGCAGAACGTATTTGCATAAATCTCACAAAGTCAAAACTGAAACGACAAGAATGGTTAGAAGCTTCCACCAGAGCCTAACAGTTACGAAAACGGCCGAACAACACCCGATCACATGACCCACGCACTTTATAAAAATGTACATATCTCGGTTAATATTCAAGATAGAGAATAAATGTATATAACAATATTTTTAGTAAATTTAATTTGCAATAAGATTGATACAATTCATTGATACAAATGAATTTTCAAAAATCCCCCTCTAAACTCCCCTCCCTCTGGTCCGATTTCAGCCATTAACGAACTTGCTCTTTCTTTTTACATAGAACGGTTAAATATCGAGTTTCGTAACGATCAAACAAAAATTAGGACCGCTAGAGCGTTAACAGAGAAATATATATAAATATATATATATATATATATATATATATATACACATGTATGTATAATTTTGAACGGATCTCCTTGGTAGGATCGATGGACAATTGAAGAAATTTTTCGAAAATCGCGTCATGAGTACGACCTCAATAGCTGATTTCCCTTAAGGGAAATCTGCTAAAATTCAATTAGGAATTATGTTGTGATACACGGGAAGAAAATATAATTAATACTATAAACGCTCACTATTTCTTTCATTTCCATCATATATCAATAATGTCCTTTCTGTAAAGATTCTCTTGTGAAGGACGCAATGAATGATTTATAGGGGGGGATCATTCACTCTCATTTTTAGAAGAGATTGTGTTACGTGAAGTTGGTCAGGGCGAATACGGCCCCCATTGTGGGAGTGGTGATCGGACGGAGAAGGAACGCAGCCGGCATACCTCATCTAACAGGAGCCATGGAATCCATAATAGATTTGGCAATGGAGACGGACGTTTGTTTTCTTAATCAGGCCGATCTGACCACCCCAGTAGGAATACAAATTAAGAATGAGCTGAATTTGTCAACCGACTCTGTCAGACACACGGCCAGGCCGTCCTTCCATAGGTAGTTACAGCGAAAGTTCTTGTTACTTCAAATAAAACATATAAGCTTTCATTTGTACTCAATGCGTAATGATTTTCATTAAGAAAAATGAAATAAATAAAATAAAACTCCTTAGCGGAATTTCTTTGGCAAATAAGCTGATTTGCCAAGAGCTGGATTGACGAATAACATCACCTTACATTGTATTCCTTATTCCTTACAAAGTAAAATATGTATCAATGAGACTTAAGATTGCGAGTGAACACTTGTAGGAGTGGGGATTAAACCAAAAGTAAAACAAGTATTTTTGATTATTTTTGCATCCAAAAGAAATGTATAGGACGACATTGTATAGGAATATTCATTGCATAGCATGTTTGGAAGCATTTCTATATTTATTATAGACTTATTATACTGTAACCAACCTTAGCTTGTTAGGTAATGAAAGCAAGAATCGTAGAGAGTAATCACACACAACCACGTGTATGGAAGGCGGTCGGTCAGATCTTGTTATCACGTACACTCTCAGGACTCGTGTTTAAAAAAGAAGTTTTAGAAAAAATGAGGAACCATCAAGCATTAAAGGAAAGGCAGAGAAATAGAGTGCAGTTTTCTTACGTTTAGCCTACTTACAGGAATATCTGCAACTTTAATGTTGTAAGGCCACAGATCAAATAAAATATCAATTAGTGATGCAGTAATTTGTTGCATCAAAAAATAGCCGTATTTTAGAGTGTTTTCTTGACATTCTTGAAATAAGACGTACAACAGGGCCGTGGGTGGTAACACGCTCTTTCCCTTCAGTACGCTAAAGGTATAAATGGGTGGGTGTTTGAACACCGTCAAGATAAAACAATAGTTCATTAGCTCGCTGCCAGAATGCGGTAGTGTCCCAGCGCCTTTGGTTCAGCGGGTGTATATATTCCTGACAGACCCTCGGGATGAATAACGATTATGACTTCTTAGAATTCGTTTGTGGACAGGCTGACAAAATAGAATTAACCATTGACTCTCCCGAGCATTATCTCGTCAGTCTATTAGAGACAAATCATTCCAGTTCCTCTTTGGTTAACGGGAGTTGTACCTCAATCACTACGTTGAAACTCTGATTAAGAACTTGGGCCCGCCAAAGATCTCCACGGTCTGTAATGCTAACCGACTGTATATATTTGTACTTCATTTTCGTAAACTGCTAGGTAGAATCGAGGAGAGGCAGTTACTCAGTGGTGAAATACCTACAAAGCTTGGACTAAGTTCAAACTCCGGGACTCCACCTTTTAGCAGAATTCCCTTAAGGGAAATCAGCTATTGAGGTTGTACTCATGACGGAATTTTCGAAATTTTTCTTCAAATGTCCATCGATCCTACCTAGTAGATGACGAAAATGAGGTCCGTTCAAAACTGTATATATATATATATATATATATATATATATATATATATATATATATATATATTTGTCTGTTACCGTTCTAGCGGTCGCAATTTTTGTTTAATCGTTACGAAACTCGATATTTAACCGTTTTATGTAAAAAGACAGATCAAGTTCGTTAATGGCTGAAATCGGACCAGAGGGAGGGGGGGTTTAAAGGGGGGATTTTCGAAAATTCCAAATATCTCCGTTATTATGCATTGGATCAAAAAATTGTATATAGCCAATCTTATTGCAAATTAAATTTACTATAAATATTGATATATACGTGTATTCTCTATCTTTAATATTAACCGAGATATTTGCATTTTTCAGTTTTCAGCAAACCGCCACTTCTACTCATGTTACATCAACAATACTCTGCTACTTAATAAATCACATTATTGGAAGTTTAAATACCAAAAATTGTATTCAAGAGACCTTTATTACACGCATTTATGCAAATATGCCCTGGTGACCCCCCCCCCATCTTATAGTTTTGGACTACTAAAATTTTATTGATTGAGATAACAATTATTCTGACTCATTATTAATTACAGTACTAGATATAGTAAATAGTTCTCAATAAAATAATGTGTTATATTCTGATATATTTCAGTAATTGTTTTTCTTTCCGGTGTGAGCCGGGCCGACCCGTTTGTTTACATTTCTAACCTAACGCTTCCTGTCGGCAGGTTATTGAAATTGGATGAACATTTCTTATTTCCGTTTGTATTTATTCACGGTGTTGTTGTGTTAGCAGTATGTATATTTATCTATTACTAAACTTCACGAGGAAAATCTGCTTAGTTTACGCAGCCCCTGCGTGACGGACTTTTTTTCATTTTACAGTTTTTCCAAATTTCATTTAGCTGAGCTGGCACTGGTCCTTGAGATTATACATCTATAGTTTTGTTAAACTCTGTCAATTATTGCATAATCTTTGTTCTATGTGACCTAGTTATATTTCCTAACAAGACAGGACATAACTTAAAAAACACGAAACATGTAATATTGATCATCACTTAATAAAGAAATTTTTTTCCTCAAACAATTATTGTCAGGAGTGTCTAAGGGTTGAACATTTATCTGCAAATCGAAATTATGCAAACCAATAAATAAATAACCAATTTCGAACATCTTAAAATTATATTGTGTCCTCGAGTTACAATTTAGGCTCAGTTTTAAAAAATATAAATAATCACATTGCCACGCTAAAATAATTCATAGATGACCGCACATTGTCCAAGAAGACTAACTGTGTTTGGCTAAAATTATATTAATGAGTTTGACTTTAACTCATTTTTATTATCTGCGAAGTTATATATATATATATATATATATATATATATATATATATATATATATAATATATATATATGTTCTCCACTCCTCAACTTACATTTGGTTGAATTTTTCCGATAATAAATTACATAAGCCCACAGAAGCCTTCCTATTTTTATTTTAAATAATTCGCTCCTTAATGGACCATGAAGAGCAGTTTATAATAATTTGGTAGTAACTGAGCAATAAAAGAATAATGGGAGTCACGTCTCGATGGGCTGAAAGACCTGGGGCCTTGGTAGCTGAGCGTTGGCAGATCGGTCATGGTCAGACACCGAGGAAACAGACCAGTCCTTCGAACAGTCCGACCAGGAGTACACTATGTTTACAATTATGTAACTTTGGCTCACTTTGAACATATGTACTCAATTTTATATGTCTTCATTACAAATTATAAGCTTCTCATTTAGAATATTTGTATGCAATACTCTGTAACACTTAAATACCACATGACAGTCGTAATCATCTATTAAAGCCAAGTCAATAATTATTAATTACTCCACTGTTAACTTCGGGGTGAGGAAACAGCTTTATTTACATTATGAAATACTAAGTTTATTCGAAAGATCCAACATTCCAGATGAAAGAATTTCTTGACTCAACTAATGTACCGTTCTGCTGAGAATATCAATAAATGTTATATTAGTTATATAACTAAATAAAAATATTTAATCACATCATAGGTCAATCAATTTTTGACGTGAGTGGCTAGTGGTAGATCACCCTTTGGGAAGAAAAATGTAGTTAACTCTCTTGTTGCTTGAATGAAATATGTTTAAATTGAGGAGTCCGTCAAGCAGGTTCAATGAGACCAATATTTGGTATTTTGACTTCAAATAATGTGCTTCATATTAAAACAGCTTATTGTAAGATGACATGAGTTCGGGGTTTCCTGATAACCGAAAAAAACAAAAAAAAACAAACAGATATCTTGGTTAATAATAATGGTAGTGAAAAACCGTACATAAGAACATTTAATTTGCAATAAGATTGATTAAATTAAATTTCTCGGTCCGACGCGGATAATAATAGATATATTTCGAATTTTCAAAATTCCCACTTCTAAACCCCCCTCCAAATTGTCCGATTTCAGCCATTAACGAACTGTTTGTATCTTTATTATTATTTACGTCCGCTTTATGCTACTGTGGCTAATCGGTATGGGTTATCTACAGTTACACCCTTTTCTAGCCAGGGTGGGCCCAAGGAGTTTATTTAATGAGTCCGTCACTAAGTAAATTTCTACTGCCCAGGGCGGGAATCGAACCCGCCTCTCTGGGTCCACCACGCGAGATAAAGACCAACGCCTCAACTCGCACGGCCAACATGAGCCCCATTAACGAACTAACTTGATCTTTCTTTTTACATAAAATGATTAAACATCGAGTATGGTAATCATTAAAGAAAAATAGCGACCGCTAGAGCGTTATCAAACAAATATATAGTACAAACAAGTATATAGTTATGAACGGAAATCATTTTTGTCATCTCCTAGGTATGATCAATGAACATCTGAAGAAAGTTTTCGTAAATCGCGTCATGAATAGTACCTCAATTGCTGATTTCCTTCAAGAGAAATCTGCTAATAATACACTAATGCTCTTGTTATTGAGTAAATGTGTTTTGTGCGTTTTTAATACTAATTTTCTCTAGCAGGAGTAATTATTTATATTTTTCAGTTTTTTGCTTATCTGTTATTATAATTTGTGTGAAAATCTCCTCTCCCTCTTTTCGTTTCGCCAAAAAATATTGGAATTATTAAACTTCATTTAAAAGCACTCAAATTGTCCATTATTCAAGAACTTTGAGAAATATTTATGTTATACACATATGTAGCCCGTAATTGGAATGTCAGCTCCAATACAAATTAATGATTGGAAATATGAATATTTGCGAACTTAAAACCAAATTACGATTTTAAAGATAAAATGGACTATGAGTTCTATTTAATCTGTCAGTTATTAACGATGTAAACAAGGGGCTACGGGCAACAACGAGTTGTTGATTTATGTAATTTGTTGACGTTTCATTTGGCTATTTGCTCACTTTTAATTCCATATCAATTTGGAGAGAAAATCCATTTTGTGAAACTGTTTTTTCTTCATAAAATGTATATTAATGGAAATGATTCGTTTTTTTTGTTAATAATTAATATTAATTTATTTTTCCATGTCACAAGATGCAAATACCTCATTCGGAAATGGGTGATCTTAAAAAAAAAGAAGTATGCTTTTCATATACGCTTATCGTTATTTTTTCATTCTATTTTTTCTTAATATTTATTAACCATTTAATGTTAAACCTTGTGTGGCGAGTTCAATTCCAGCCTGGGCAATAGGAATTGATTTAGTGACGGACTCAGTAAATAAAATCCTTAGTCCCACCCTGGCTAGAAAAGGGTGATAACCTGTAGATAACCCGTCGATTAGTCTTAGTAGCAAAAGATGGACATTAATAAAAAATTTACATTTAACCATTTGTTTTGTCTTTTGATTAAAGTATTTAAATCAGTTATATGTGAAGTTAATAATGCACTAGCCATTTCATATAACTAATTTCCACAGCATGCAATTCTTCAAATATCGTTTATAGAGGTGAAACAAAGTCAAGAAAGCTAAAATTGTCCATCCACTAATTAATCAACTATGGAGAGTATGACATAACCAAAAGAGTTATATCTGTGCTTTATTGTATATTATCTAATATTATAAATCATACATTACTCGAGATAGAGATTTATATATATATATATATATATATATATATATATATATATCCCCTTTGCCTAATATTAATTTCTTATATACTTTTTAAACTACTAAATAAAATTATTATCAAATTATGGACTTGAAGTTATGTCATTTTGAGCTAATGGGCTTTTATAAAATCAATTATTGTTATGATCTCTGCCTCCAAGACTCGATGGGTTTAATCAAATTATAATTGGTCAAAACAAATCAAAGGATAATTCCTTTTTTTTCTTCGTTGAAAAATGAGAGCAGTCTATACTTTTTGATATTTTTTATTTTCTTATCAAATTGGTATATACAATAACCATTGTTATATAAATATTCCTTTAATAATATCCTTAGAAATGTTTCATCTCAGAAATATCTCAATATTAAATTGAAAAGCTTTGGAGAGAACAGCGGTTTCTCGGGGATGTTGACAAATCGCAGACCGTAAAGCACCTAACTATTTTTTTTTTTTTTACTCTTTGCCTTGGAGTTCGGGAAGAGTTCTGCTTTTGACGTTTGCGATTGTTACAGCAACAGTGACAAAGACAAACTGTGAACTTCAGGTGGATTAACCCTTTGTTTGCTTGGCTTGTTTGTGAACTCGTAACAAGAGTTTGTTGTAGTTCACGTTTATAGTTGTGACAGGGTCAGGATATAGTTTCCTCTACAGTATATGTGCGTGTAATTCATTACATAACAACAGAAATGTGCTGTTTATTATATAACTCAATATTCTAGTTCTGTTTCTTTTCATTCAGAATTGTTCAGAAAGATCCATATTCTAACTCTTGAAAAATCATATAATTGATCACAACCCTTTCATTATCATATTTCACAAAGACAAAGACTCCTATCATTGTCGTCAAAGATTTAAGAACTCCTGAACAGAGGTGCGTACAATTCGGAAGTCACTGTAAGGGAAATTTGCTAAAACAATACCAATTAATTATTATTTAAATGTTTCAAACTTCAATTTAAGACTATTTCAATAGAGCAGAACGAAGAAAATTAATTTAAATACGAATATAATTACTTAAAAGTATGTTTATCAACAATACGCCCCACTTTACCAAACCCTAGCGCTATGAAAAGACTCCTCCAGCACATTGAGATAAATAGAAATGAATGTTGCAACTGAAAATGAATTTAGCTAAGTATTTATGAATTCCATTGAATGTAATTAATTTGTACTTGACAGTATAAATATTTATGAATAATTATAAATTATGTGACGAGAATAGGTAAGAACAAGTGGATACACGATGATATCAAGCTTATATGAACTTGGTCATTTCAAGCTTATCTTGATTTTAATGTTTGTAAAACTTAACGGTTTTTCACTGAAACATTTTAGAATGGCCGCTTTGGGGTTCAACAATGAATTTAGTACTCCTTTTTACATTTTTCTTTGCTTAATTAAAATCAGGCTAATTAATCTACTATTTCATTGTTACTTCTGTCTATAGTGCTTTTATACAACCCTGGGATTTTTCTCTACTAGACGAAAAGTAATCTACTGCATTTCTGAATGAGGATTCACCTTTCAAAGTATAGGTCGAGTTTGTAAATCTTCTTAATTGGACGAGGAATGGAGTTGTACTCCAATGGAGAAGGCATAAATATAAAATAGCAGATATTCTCATTATTACGCATCGAAAAATGATCTATGTCCAATCTTTTGGTCGATTTTTTTTTTTTTTTTTGGCGGTTATGCGGTATGTACCCAATACCCACTTTATTATTGAAATCTAATAAGAATAAGGTAATTAAAGTAAACAGATTACGTCACCTGTAATCTATCTCGTTAAAAATCTGCTTTCATGACGCAACCACTTGCCTGACTCATTTTTTAAAATGTTTATCCCATATTTTTTCGGTGCCTCTTTATTTCTGCTACCGCCGATTTCCACTCTCATTTATGTATTTCAATTAGTATTACTGTAGAAGGGGTTTCAAAAATGTTTTGTTGTTTCTATTCGTTTTTGCAGTTTTATTATTTATTTTTAAAAGGTGAAGAGTAGAAGCTCTTTATTTTAACAACAGGAGGAAAATGATTCGACATTTTACATATAAACCTTTTTAGAGTAAATAAGTATTTTTTACAGATCTCAACTGGTCTTTTTACTAAGGAAAAGGAGGGAAATGCGCAAGGGAGCGGTTAAAATCGTTAGGGGTAGGATGGTTAGGAGAACAAACCAGAAAAAAATTAATTTTGAATTCCTAATATACCAAAAACTACAAGATTTCACCAGCTACGGCTGCTTATATGACTTTTTAAATTGACAAAATATACTAAAGTGTCTTACGATATCCACTTCACATAAAATGTTTGCCTACTAAAGCTGGGAATAGATGCCAAACGAAAAAACTATGCCTTCTAAAGTCGGACTCAGCACACTGATCACGGAGGGCGGTAAAGTAGGGATTAGCAACGATAAAAGGGTTATTTACTATATAAAAGCACTTTGGAGTGCTCTCCATTTCATTTTCTTTGATGTCTCAAAGAAAATGGACCAACGTAAAGGTCATGGCTTATCTCTGTCAATGAAATCCTGCCAGGTATTCATTCAGGTATTAATAGCACCCAATGAATGTCTTGACTCTCACTATTCATAGCTAGGTAATAAATTATTGCCGCTTCGACAGTTTCTCTTTCATAGAAAGATTTAGTTCAAGTAACTGTGCTATACCTCATTGACGGATTGACCTCGTGGGTGGACTTTTTGCATCGAGTACAAATTTTGGGAGCTGTACGGGTTATGACTTGGCTACATCTACTACACATCTCTAAACTGTCGGTAAAAATAGGTACTGGTTCGATCCCTCCAGGATAGAATATTAGTTCACGAGTTTGCTACAAGAGCGCGTTAGAGTCACGCATAATTGTGGTTATCGGGAGTCTAGGGAGTATATACATCTGACAACCCCTAGGGATGACAAACGATCATGACTCTTCTGGACTCCGTCCACAGGGAAGCTAACACTGAATGAACTGACCACTGAGCCCCCGGCATTATCGAGGCCAGTCAGTCTGCTGGAGGCAACTCATTCCAGGTCCTCCTTGGTTAACAGGAGCTGTATATTGGTATTATTTCAAGGTGATCACTCTATATCACTCGAGTCTCACCCAGGGTTAGCTAAAGATCTCTAAAGTTCCTCTCTGACTAATAAAAAAAAGCATTTATTTTCTTTGGTCGAATATTGGAAACTTCATGGTTAAAACATCATGAGGAGTTGAAAATGGTTTTCCATCTAAATATATAAAAGTATATAATTTAATACCTAAACAAACGCTTAATTACTTTTTGCACAGTCATTATCTTGTTTTATACGTGAAGAATGGAATATCTATTGGACTAATATTGATTGATAAATTAATGGTCGTTCTTAGATTCAAATTACTATCGTTCCCTATCAGTATACAAGTACATCAGCTTTGCATTAATGGAAAGAAATATTAAGAAATTTTAAACAGACTTCCTGAGGTTATTTCGGACAACTAGAAATTGGTGACAGGAAGTCTGAAGTTCTTTCATAACCTGATTTCCAAATTAAATAAATATAAACAACGTTAAAGGACTGAAAAAAGTATTTTATTAAAATTTCGTTGATTTAAATTTTTCCTATAAGTCCATTATTTAAGTTATAACATCCAAATAAATTCTCAATCTTTCCAGTAGTTTACATGCGATAATATAGCTAATGTTGCCAATTTTCATTTACTAAATAATTTTCTAAAAAAAATTACAATTCTTTTGTTCAATTCTCACTGAACGGGATTGAATTTTATTAAACGGCCGGAAGCCATGCATAAATATAAAAATATATACATTTCAAGTTTGGGAAATATTTTCTAAACACAATTAGTTCTTTAGAGATCTTAGATTAAAAACAAAATATTATCAAAGATATTGTTGAGTATGTAATTATATTGTTCTGTATTTATTTCGGAGCCACCCCCCCCGCTCTCCTAGTTCTTAAAACAAAAATAAAAATGTCCCTTGGGATAGTCGACTCACAAGTATATTTATTCATAACTGGACATGCTGCCAAGATATATTTTGATCACATTGGACTAAGAATAACCAGAAACGTAAAACAAATAAATAAAATTATTCCCTACGGATTTAAATAGGATTTCCGATAGGGCATATAGTTTTATTTATTCTGAATCTAGACAGAAGTATAAATTCTACAATGAGGCGTCTTTGACAGAAATTGTAAGGACATTTCTTTCCGAGTACAGCGGTTCATTTTAAAGAATAGATTTTTTTTATGTTTATATTATATTTAGAATTAACAAAATAAGTTCTGCTAGGGTAAACAATTTATTTACTTAGAACAATCCAGAAACCACCATGAAAAATATCTTATAGAAATAATAAATTAATTTTCCTGTTTCCTGACTCCAATTGTTTTCCTCGCACAACCAATGCAGGTGATAACTTCTCTCTGTAACATTTATGATGCCAGAAGTAGGAACAACACTAGTAATTTGAAAAGGAACTTCCCTACCCTAGCAACAGAAATGTTTCCTTTTTCATTTATAGGGAAAAAGAAATGTTTATACATAGTTTCGTGTGTTCATCTGGTAGATTTATTATGATAAAATGACGAAATTTCCACAGATGTATATGTTTGAAAATGACACTCCAAGAAGAGCATTCGAGCTCTCGTGATAGCTAGAGTAAATTACTATATTTGTTGTTATTAACAGAACGCAATTAACTGTTAGATGTTTACCTTTAGCGTCCTAAGACAGACTATTTTGCTATGTTTTGAACTACTAGACAGTCAGATGAAACCCTGGAGTTTATCAAGTCAAGTAGAGGAGATTACATACTTATTTGATTTCGCGCTTCAACACACAAACTAATAACCATGCGATTAATTATTGGTAGAATGTATATTTCTTAAATGCAAAGCTCTTTGGTGCTTAAACCAGAGTCAAGTCTAATTGGCTAATGTCAACACCATTTCAGATGATGATGATGATTGTATCATGCTTGATTGGATGCCAATTATATGCTTGATACTGATATCGAAGGTGCTCAACTGATTAAATGCAATTTTTGTGGAAGCATAATATTTTAAAATTTTAATAAATTAGGTTAAAAAGAAACCGCCATCTCTGTAACTCATGATTAACCGCTGAAGCATAAACAGTAAAAGAAAGGAGAGAAAAAGATGGAATTGTGCAGATGACCGAAGGCACAGCCACTTTTGTCGAGGAAGAACTGAAATTTTGAACCGCTAATGGATTTTCCCTGAAATGTCTACACCTAGAATTAATGGAGATTAAAACATCCTTTTCCTATAATAAGAATAACTTAAATATATCAGATTAAGAAAATTTTAACGGGCCTTATTTATGACATCGACTAAGCAGGTTGACTTGAAGAATTTCTATGTTAAAAATTTTGTTCAGTTCTCCCTAATCTATTCCATTTCACTCTATTTAATTTATAATATCCAAGTAAATTCCCAGTATTTTCAGTGATTGAAAAGCGATAATATAGCCAAGTTTGGCAATTTTCAGTTGATAAATAATTATTCGGGGGCTCAGGTTAGCTATGTGAACTAAAACGTTGCCTTTAATCTCACATGGCAAACCTAGATTGAAGAGTTCGATTCCCGCCTGGCCAGAGGAACTTATTTAGTGACGGAATTCAGTAAATCCTGAATGCCACCCTGGTTATAAACGGGTGGTAACCTGTAAATATCCCGTCCCAATTAGCCTTAGTTGCAAAAAAGTGGACGTTAATAAATAATTTAAAATTTTTAAATAATTATCCAAATTATTCTTATGTTGCCTTCTCTTTAAAGAGGATTAAATTTTATTAAACGACCTGAAGTCATACATAAGTATAAAAATTTAAACATTTCAAGTTTGGAAAATATTTTCTAAAGACAAATAGTTCTTGTATATCTTAGATTAAAAAGAAAATATTATCAAAGACATTGACAAACGCCAACACCATTTTAGAGTACTGATTAGATGCCGATGTTAAGCTTGATGCTAATCTAGAAAATGCTCAATGGATTAAATTCAATTTTTGCGGAAGGACAATGTTTTTATATTTAACTAAATTAGGTTAAAAAGAAACTGTCATCACTGGAAACCTTTTATCCCTGTAAGGAATACCGCTGAAGCATAAAGAGTAATGAGAAAGGAGCGAGAAGAAAAGAAGGAATTGTGTTTATGACTGAAGGCACAACCACTTTTGGGGAGGAATAATTAGAATTTTGAATCGCTAATGGATCTTTACTGAAACTTCTTCACCTTGAATTGATGGAGAGCTGATTTTGAAATATTATTTTCATATAAGAAGAAATACTTAAATATTTTAGATGAATAAAATTTTAACGAGCCTTATTTTTGACATTTACTAGGTAGGCTTGTTCTAAGAATTTTTCTGATAAAAGATTTGTATAATCCTCCGCCCTCTCTTCCATTTCAGAGATGTTACAGTAACTTGTGAAATCAATAATTCGCTCATTTTAATTTTAAGTCCCTAGAAATTCATTATTTAACACTGTGCCTTTCTCAAGTAGATACACAGATTATATTAGCTTTCGTACATTATGATCACAAAGTAAACGAATATTATTTGGATATTTCAAGTGATGGTCTAATGCAATACAGTGTATACATAATTTAAATTCTCCTCTGTTGAGTGCTTTTATAAAAGATCCGTCCTCACAAACAGAATTTTTGAGAAAAAATTATTATTTCTAAAGGACAAAGGAGTATTAAAGAAAGTTTGATGCGAGTTTTAATGTTTGACAACTATTCTAAGTAATGACCGAACAATTTAAAAATATATAAATTAATATTTTTTTCCCTCATCAGTGCGACAAAGACTAAGATCTGACACGGGAACTTCATGTTAAAGTACTTCAGCTTTTTATTCATGGAGCTACTAATTATTCTTTTGAAGGCGAGTCTCGAAGATGGTCAATAATTTCAGGAGTATGCAAAGTCAAGGAATTTATGACCAAATGACACAGATGAAAGCCTAATCAAAATGATATATTTGACGGTGAAAGTGGATCTAGCAAGTTTCCCTATTACTTACAATTGATATTTCGTATACACACACACACACACACACACACACACACACACACACACACAGTCTTGCAATGCATGTCTTATAATTATTTTTTCCAGGAGGTAGAAACATGGTAGGTGAGACAGATTCTCATCAATTCTCTCCATCTGATGACTCTATCTCACTCTGAAAATTTCGTAAACAGAACATTTATCCAAATTTAATCAAATGAGTAGCCTTAATGTAGGATTAATCACCATTTTACCGATAATAAAAAGCTTAAAAATTGTGCCTAATGTACCAACACATAATACAGTGAAACGATTCTTTAATCAGCCTTAAATCCCTCATTTACTGAACGAAAGATTAGAATGATATATATTATAGACTTCTGACATCATGTGTGTTCTATTTTAACTTGTTATTGGCTGTGTTATTCTTAAATTGCATGTCAGAATTTTATAGTGAATATAAAATACTAATTCCTCTGACGGTTATTTATTGCTTCCATCCATAAGGTGGAAAATATATTTTTCATCGTTTAATGTTTTAAACTTATTAAGAATATAAAATCACTTTTTAGTTTTTAAGTAAATAACAACTCCCTTTTCATGGGGAATGATTAATACTGCAGGAGTGAGATCCATTTATCATACTATACTTCAGTTAGTTCTCTTTCCTCTTCTATTTCCTTCATAATTTCGCATAATTTCTTTGATGTGTGTCAGGAGAAGAAGCTCCGGGTACTTCCGGGGTTTTGGGAGTGTGGGATACATTGGGGCCGTGGTTCGAGGAAGGTCGTTTGTCACCGGCAAAACTCGGAGAAGCTGACAGTTACGTAATTGATGGATTGCTGACTTAATCCCACATTTCCGCGTGTCATAATCCGCGCTAATCTTGGCTGGCTCAGCCATAAATTCATGGATGGTCAGCTGATGTTAACCCATGTTAAAAAAAAAAACGCAAGTTTTATCTGGCTACGAACTTTGTTTCATTTTTTCCATAGGATTACACTGAAATTATTATTTGTCTGCTTGGACATGCATATGCTTAAAGTGTTTTGTGCATTTATTGTCCACCCAAATGCATAAATTATCTGTAAAATGAAATGTGAGCCTCTAAAAACGTGTTTTCATCAAGAGACCTTGGAATTAAACGGTTCATGATATAACAGCGATATGATATGAGTAGGAGGGGGAGGGGGGTTAATGATAGCCGAAAACTAAAATATAGAAATATCTGGGTTAGTATTCAATATGGAGAAAACATTTATATAAAATTTATAGATTGATAATTAGATAAATTGCAATAAGATATGCAATTTTTCGATCCGACGTATAACATCGGAGATGTTTGGAATTTTCACAAGTCCCCTCTACCCCCCACCCCCATTAACGAACTAGATATTCATTTCAACATAAAATTTTTAAATATATGGTAACGATCAGACAAATATTGCGACTGTTTGAGCGTTGCCAGACACACACACACACACACACACACACACATATATATATATATATATATATATATATATAACATTTTGGGTGGACCTCATTTTCGTCATCTCCTGGGTAGGATCCATGGGCGTTTGAAGAAATATTTCAAAAAACCCATCATGAGTACAACCTCAATAGCTGATTTCCCCTAAGGGAAACCTGCTAGCTGAAAAATGAGAGAAAAAAACAAAACGAGTATATACGCCGACTAAGTCAGGTTAATTTGCAGTTTTTCTATTTAAATATCCATTAATTTGTTAAATGAAAAATGCACAGTGAGTGGTTAATTATGAACTTATTCTAATTACCCCTTAACAATTAGAGATCATGGCAATCACCATCGCTGTGGAGCACAAACCAAATAAATAAATAATCATGAACTACGTTTAACTGTTGCTGCAGATACGTACCATAATACTTCGCTATTTATACTTTGTTAACCAGACACAAGTTTCGTTGAGAACAACATACTACAAAAAATACCTGTTACCTTCCATACTTCCTAAGATTGTGTGTACTCGTGAAATATTCCAAGAATGAATGCAGCATTCCTGTAAGAGTTGTGAAAAGCGGGTGTATAAAAATGTATGGTATTTGAATTTCCTGTAATGAAAGAGGGCACGCACCCTATAGAAATACCTTTCTGGCGGAAAGGGTTCTCAACATGCACATCGATCTGTCTCAGACAGCTGAATAGAATTTTCTCCACCTTCCTCCAAAGGAGAATATTTCATGTTTTAGATTCTTAGTTTTTTTTTGTTTTTTTTTAAGTTTCCCACCACTTCCTACAATAATATTTCCTGCTATTTTCTGCCGAACTATTCTCACTCAACATTACTTTAGAATGAGGGAAGAAACATAATAATATTAAGCTTTAGATAGTCGATCAAAGACTAAAAATTACGCAATAAAATATGAAATTCAATTTAAATAATGGTACTAACCTTTGCCAGCAATAAAAATCAATGTGAGAATATCACCCAATTTTAATGAGCCTTTTGTGATTAAATAAAAACTGCTACACCTCATACCGAAACTTGGAAGACTAATTGTTTTAAGATAAATTTATGAATTCATACTCGAAACCCGATGAAATTCATATGAAACAACATTTTTAAAGTGTATCTTAAACCCTTACACAGATTGAAATTTATATTTCATGAATACGAGGGGGCGTACAAGGAGGGGAAAAAAGGATAATCGAAATACATATCCTTCATAAGAATAATACATGGATGACCTCTTCCTCTTGAAGATTATTTATATTTTCCTTATTAAGCGGCAGATGTAAACAATACATGGAATACATAGTCTATAGGCCGGTTTCTATCTACATTTGAGGATTTTAAGTATTCCATTAAACCTTATAATTTTAGTGTTATAATAGTTATTTATTATACAAGTGTCGAAAGTAGATCATTTTACAACTCGAGTGAAACGTTTACCCACACGAGCGAAGCCTTGTGTGGTAATTTCACGAGAGTAGTAAATTCTGCTTTCGTCACGAGTGTAATATTACATTTTTTCTGTAATCGTGTAATACATGATCAGATCTAACCAGAATATGAACAAAATTTGGATGTTGTGAAGATTATGGTATGTTGTTGGTAGGTTATAAGCATGGTTGTGAAAGGTTATAAGCATAGTTATAAAACAACTAGAGATGATTGTGAAGTAGAGCAGTTATAAACACGTGCAGGTTATAAACAAGGAAGGTAATTATTATTATATTTAAATTTTAAAATATATTGGTTATTTCCACAAATAATTCATTCACATTTCAATTTATTTTGTTAAAATAAATTCTTACAATGTTAAGAAACATTTAAAAGCATTTAATTTCCAACTTCAAATTATTTTTTAATTTATACTTATTACTAATTAAGAAGGCAATTCACTGATTACATTCTTCACTCTATTGCAAAATGTTTCACTTTCTTCACTCATTTCAGTTTAGTAATGTTACCATTATTCAACGATTACAGAAAAAATACTCTACCTTTAGTAGTACCAAAATATGTAGCAAACGTGAACGTTTATAACTTTTTTAAGAAATAAAATTAATTTATATTATACACCAAATTATAAACGATCAAAGCAAAACACATGCATCAAAATTATCTGGAAGACACTTTAAGTAAAAAATACATTAAGGCATTGAGCTGTATATTATATGTTTATATTACATTGATGTAAGTATGATTCAAATTTATAACAAACTATTAAATTGATCAAAATATGAAAAGAGGCTTGAGCTATTAAAGGAAGTAAAAGGTTATAAACCGGATAAAGGTCTTTTCTTCCTTAAAGGGCCGGCAAGCAAGGTTGAGGATAAAGCAGACCCAACAGCTTAAACCAACTCCTAGTATCGTCGGCTGATCCCAATTGATCTATAGATAGAGGATAACGGCTACCTACATTTTTTCAGGGAAATTCTCTTTAGGGAAATCTGCATTGAGGTTGTTATCAAGACTCGATTTTTCAATACTTTCTTTAAGTAACCGTCGATCCTATCAATCAGATACAAACTTAAACTAAGTGAATATATGTATATATATATTAATTATATATACAATAAATCTATTTAAGTGGTAAACCTCTAGGTGCGGTAACTGTTATTTTATAGTCAAACCACTCTACATTTTTTCACTCAAGTTAGTGAAAAGACAGTGGTTAAAAAAGAATTCGTAAGCAAATTCATTAGACTGTCTCTGATCGAAGATGTTGTAATGTATCGTCTTGGCTATTTATTTTTCTTTCTAAAATTAAGGAGTTACTTGTTGTTTTTTTCCAACGAAAAAGCCTACTCCTACACACACGATTTTCTTATACGTCAATGGCTACCATATATCCAACTTAAGCTTTAGATAAGTAAATTCACTCTCTTACTGAGGGAGAACTAGAGAAATTATATTGCAAATGGTGTAATTCGTACGATTTTGATAAATAGTTGAGGTGGCAGATATTTGTTTTCTATTATGAAGCATCGCACTCCTTATGTTTTCTTCTTATTTTTTTTTTTTTGAGGAAGGTGTAGGAAATACAAAACGTCCGTGATTATAATTATAATCTTACAAATATAATAATGTTTAAAAGGGTGGTAACCTGTAGATAATCCGTGCCAATTGGCCATAGTAGCAAAAGGTGGACGTTAATAAATAATAATAATGTTTATTTAAACCGGTAATAACTATTGTTGTTGAACTTGTAAAATGTAAATAGAAATTTATTATATATGACTTAAATGTGTGTACCATAGGAACAAATAAGTGATTAATATAATTATGTGAACTTTTGGTTATTTATAATTCCTATTTAGAGCACTGAGCTTGGTCGGATAGGTTAAAACTGTCTTGGATGGTGATATTTCTCCTGGACTATTGTAAATTGTAAGATTCGTGCACGCATACCAGATTTTCTTTAGCTAATACAATTTCCTTTCCATGTTGACAATCTTACTTAAAATACAGGTAGTTGCCTTTTAACTGAAAATAACAGTAATAACGGGTGCGTTTCCCTCAAGTTAGTTATGCTAATGAAAATTACTACTGGAAACAATATTTATCTGTTACTTTCTGTTCTCGTAGAGAAATAGTAGTCTTTTCAAAATCGATGCAGAATCCACCCCAATTCTAAGCGGCCTATTCAAACAGGTCTAAAAACCAGTGGGAGGAAAGCAGCTGGAAACAAAAGGAGACAAACGATCATGCAGAGGGAGACAAATATGTCGAGAGAGCAAGACCGTTTTTCATGGCCAAATAAGAACAGGATTGTTCTATGTCCGCAGCGGCTTTGGTGGGACCGTAGCATTTCTGTTATTTCACAAAAAAACTATGGCTATTAGTCCATGCTTGCAAAACATATATTTCGCTTCTCTGAATCGATGCATTACTCCTATTAAGCTGTCCTGCTCTGAACTCCGCGAAAACACCCAATTATTTTTGCAATTTCCACTTCCCCGCACATTTCATCTATTGTCATTTTCATTATAATTTGATCGCTTCCTATCACTTCCTATCTACCTTAAACTAATTAAATTACTTTGTTTTTAAAACCACAAATCAAACCCTTCAAACACATTACTGACAATTTTGTTTTACAATATAAATTTCAACTCTCCAACCTAACAAACCATCATGGACACAAAAAAAAAGGGGCCAAAAGTCAGACTTAAAAAAATGGAATATAATACTTGTAGATTGGAATCAAGGGATATGTTGATTTGACCCAGACTCGAATTCTAGTTTGCAATTTTGACTTAGAGAAATTATATCATTGTTAATCTCATGCATCTCATTATGTCTCGTGCTTCTTGTTATTCAAGAAAGAGAGAATATGATGTGGGAAGACAACATTAGTGAATCATTGAAGCTGTTGGTAAATCCGTTGATTCAATAAGTTTGCTCCGGACTTTAGAGATTTCTACCAATGAGACCCTGATCCCTTAGGAAAATTTTGGGTACTCATTTCTTTAAGTAAGTCTCAGTGATCCAATAGAAAAAAGCCTTCATGCATCGGCTATCAGAACTAAGCAGAATTTCCATTTGCTTATCCATGCTGTCATCCTGCGAACATTTACTGAAGCCCAGTTCAAGTAGTTCCGTTGCTTTAAGGATATGCTCACTTCTATTCGTTTCTCTTATTATACCCCATATGTGAATAGAAAATCGTAAATAATTGCTTTGCGTTAAAGTATAGTTTGCATTTTAATACTTATTTGAACTCCCACTTCCATCACTATAAATCTGGAGTGCTACGAAGCTTTAGCTAACCAAAAAGGTTGGAGTACGTAGTTTAACTCAGGAGTTTGATTACGGCGAATCAAGCGACCTCTTACTTTATAAGAGATCGGAGTTCAATTTTGTTATTCTATGGCAAATCGATGGACACCAAGAGGCGTTATAGCTAGCTACTCTCAAGTGAAATTCGCTAAAATATGATTTCTGAAAACCTGAAGGATATAGCAATTTGAACATTGTGCCCTTGATAAAGAGTTCACCACTTGCAATCCTTTGTGAAGTTTTTCTTTATTCGTTTCTTTCCTCAAATTTCAGCCGTTTTTTAAACCGTGAAAAAAAATATTTAAATCCACTTGGAAAGAGATAAAAACATATTCTTTGGTATTCATATTTAATATATTCATATGTTTGTGTTTATTTAAGCATGCATTTGTGCTTCAAATGTGTATTAGTTATTACCGCCCGTGTAACTCGGTACTAAGTAATCTGAATTATGCTAATTCCGTGTTTCATATAGCACGATTACCATATTACACGGCATCAATTAATCGTGTTGCAGGAGGGTTGAATGATTTTGAAAAGTGTAGAATTTCATTGAAGTTCAAAGCGAAAATAGAAGGGGGGAGGGAGTCAGTGGAAGGAGATTTAATCCTTTCAATGCTTTTTAATCCTAATCTTTTTTTAAAGGGCATTCTCATGAAATTGATATTTCTAAATACTTTCAGGAAATATATTAAAAAAAATGTAATTTATCTTTAACATTATATATACATCAGTATATTAGTTTGAGAAAATGTTGTAATGTTTTATGTATAAACAAACGTCCATAGATGTCTCATTTGAAGAGGGATTTACTCTGAAGGAATTATTTCTGCTAACATATCTCATATTATTGCAATCATGTATTTACTAAATATTTCCCTAAAAGTAGACATTTGCAAAGCCCCTACCTCTCAAGAGGATTTGATAAATCCAGACATAGAAATTCGAGGAAAATGCTATCTTACAAATATCAAGTATACCTAATGCTCGTCCTGTTCACGGATATATGTATTCATGTAGAAAATAATACGTACTGCGTTCTTGTTTATTGCTTAACTGATTTCTCTGAAAGAAACTCAGCTACAGAAGTTGTAATCATTAATGTAGAAATTTAAAAATGCCCTACGATCCTACCTCATCATCATAAATTCAAATTATCTCCCCGATATTATGAGACTGGTCAAAATATTGTATACGTTAAATTTCAATACAAATTTAACGTTAAATAATTGTTAATATATGTTTTTTTTTTATTACTCTTATTTATTTTTTGTATACTAGCCAAAATATTGGTTTTCTTTTAGATTTCTGCTTTCAGTAAACTCCCAATCCAACTTGTCTCATATTTTGAATAAGTCAAAATTCATAAATCGTCTTATTCCTTACTTAAATACACCCTAATATATTTGTCAAACAAGGACATGGGAGGGTATAGGGAGGGGGTGCAATTAAAAATTCCTCGTTACTAGGAGCCATATCGAAAACTATTACATGACCGACCTTGTTACAATTCTCTATAATCGTTGTTTTTTTCGCAATTAGAATATTGTAGTATTAGTCTTTACTTAGAGTATCTGAGGCACTAATATCTCATGCCCAGCTTAAATTTTGATTCTTACTTAAGTAAAAAATTGAGAAAACACGTAATCAGGCCAGCTGCACACCAAGTACATTTGGAGTAATATCAAAGTTAACCGACCAATGAGGTCTTCTGTTTTATGCATATGCGATTTTTGTTCATATATTTATCCTATAGACATAGTCGTAAGGCATTATCAAACACTTTAAAGTATAAAACATAAGGCTATAATTTTTTTTTATGTGAATATGTTTAAAATAGTCCCTATTATATGAAAATAACCCCGCCCTTGAGTGGGGCATTATACTTATCGACGGGCTTAGAAAATGTATATGGATTGGAATAATCAGGGAGCTAGACGGGTTCTCATCCATTCTCATCCATTCGAAGCAAGCCACTCAACTTAATGGTGATGGAGTTCGACATGGGCATTTGAATAAGGTGAATAACCCCATTTTGTAGCCCCCTCCCCACTCACATCCATTCTTACGAGGAACATTTATTGTGCCAGAGATATTGTTTTGGAAAGTATAAGGAAAATATTATAAATACAAAATAATGTGTATTATTACGAGTACGGGATAAATCATTAGGGTTTCAGATTATTGAACCCGATTGAGATCATTTGTTTTTACCTTTTTTACAACATATATAATTGTTAAATGCATTTGTGTCTCGATTTCGAAAATCTTCTTCAGTAGTTACAATTGTTGTTGAAAGAGAATAAATAGCAATCACTGAGCCTTCACGTATTCCATTTGGTTCAATGTTACATGCTTTGAAGGTGTTTACCCATACTTAAAATGATTATATCATATTTCACTTTATGAGGAAAGAAATGCTACAGTTCTGATGAAGCATAATGAAGCCCTTTGTTTATGTCCTAAATAAATCCCAATGATTTATCCCTAGATGGTGGACGGTAGAGGAACCAATTGATCAGGATTATTTAAAAGGCCTTGTCCTCTGCAAGTACTTTTATATATGCAGAGAGAACTTAAGAGACCACGTTCCATCATCGGTGCCTGCTGACAAAACAAAAAACCTTGAGAAATAACAATCATAGTCTAGAAAACAGTCACAAAACATTAAAGAACAAACATGTCTAGTACTAGAAACAACAAACATTTAAAAAAAAAATATACAGCCCACAACCATGCTTACTTCTTAAAGGTAATAGTTATTTTCATCACTAGTACGCAAAGTGTATCTTTTCTGTACGAGGTCGAGTTTCACGTACGAGGCGAAGCCGAGTTCGGGAATAAGACCGAGTAAAAGATACTTTGCATACGTATGTTGAAAATGACTTTTCATAATACTGTACCTATTCTTAAAAGGAAATAAGGTAAATATTTTAATATTTTTATTCTTATAAAAAAATCAGAAGATAAAGATTTGAATTCTAAAATATGAAACATATGTTTATTAAACTGCAAAGGTTATTCAACAGATAAATAGAATAGATAATAGACCTATAATTTAAAATTAATATTTATTGTGCAATTTTTATTGTTACTTATATTAATACCTTTTTGCGGTATTATTAACCTACGCACTATTATTAAACATTGTTTTGATTTAATAAATACAGGTTAAGTAAGTATGCAATATACAATGAATGATAGTATAATGAAGAATATTCCAATAACAGCTGTTACTTTTCTGTACTAGTAAAGAAAAGTATCACTTTGCGTACTCAAACGATACACTGAAAACACATGTTATTTTAACAGTATAATGAAGAAAGTTCATTTCACGCAAAGCATCAGAATTAAAAGTTCACACAAAACTTTACTCAAAGTGCACTCCGCATAAATTAAATCACTTTTAGAGGAAAAGATTTTCTTATTAATCCTGAGACCCTAATTATTTCTTAGGAATTTAAAAAAAATAAATCCAAAAAATGGAGAGGAGACTGAAAGAAAGTCCCAGAAAAAATTGCAGTCACCAGTGTTAAATGAAGATAAGTAAGGAACTATCATTTATTTCAGTTCTCCCAAATACACTTAAAATTACTACTAAACTAGTATAAACTACTAGTAAGTAGTACTAAGTAACTAATCCTAATGTTTAAGTATATATTTATATTAAACACTGAAGTGAAAATAAAAAAGTCCTTCACGCAGGGGCTGCGTTAACTAAGCAGATTTCCCGCGTGAAATTTAACAATAGATAAATATACATACAGGTAACACTCCCATGAATGCTCAGTAAATGTACAACACAAGTTAATCTCTACAACGGAAAGCCGCTGAATTGTAAACAAACAGGCCAGCCAGCCTCGTAGCGCTGCATAAATAGACCGGAAAGACGAACAATTAATGAAATATATCTGAATATAACATATTAATAAAAACAATTTTCTACTAGCTTTAGAAAATTGTTTTCATTAATATGAAACTGTAATTTTTAATGAATCAGATTCAGTTTTATCTCAATCATTCAAATTTTAGTAATCCAAAAACAAAAGAAGGGAGGGGTCAACAGAACGTATTTGCATATATCTCACAAAGTAAAAGTTCAATGAAAACAATATTTGGTATTTAGGCTTCCAATAATGTGGTTTATAATAAAACAATGTATTGTTTATATAACACAAGTAGAAGTGGGGGTTTACAGAAGGCTGAAAAAGTTCAAAAATCTTGGATAATATCCAAGATAGAGAATAAATATACATGACAATATTTATAACACATTAATTTGCAATAAGATTGAATCTATACACTTTTTCGATCCGACTTATAGTAACGGAGAAATTTCCAATCTTCAAAATTCTCTCCCTTTAAACCCCCCTCCCCCTGGTCCAATTTCAGCCGTTAACAAACTTCATCTTTCTTTTTACATAAAACAAATAAATATTGAGTTTGGTAACGATAAAAAAAAAAATTGCGACCGCTAGAGCAGTAACAGATAAGTATATAGATAGATAGATTGATATATATATATATATATATATATATATATATATATATATATATATATATACAGTTTTGAACGGACCTCATTTTCGTCATCTACTAGGTAGGATCGATGCACATTTGAAGAAAAACTTCGAAAATTCCATCTTGAGCACGAACTCAATAGCTTATTTCCCTTAAGGGAAATCTGCTAATAAAAATCGGATACTCGTATTTTCTTATATATTAAGATTAGTTACTTTTATAGATTTACTCACCAATTTCAAAGTAAGCCAAATTCAATGAGATCTGAAATCCAAAGACTTTAAATATTTGAACTTGCTTTAAAATATCTGTTATTATTTAACGGGTCCAAGCCCACCCTTCCTGTATTAAACTCCCACTTCACCATTTTAGCAGATTTCCCTGGGGGGGGGGGATCAGCTATTGAGGTCGTACTCATGACGCGAGTTTCGAAAAACTTCTTCAAATGTCCATCGAAACTACCTAGGAAATGATGAAAATGAGGTCCGTTCAAAATTTTATATATATATATATATATATATATATATATATATATATATATATATATATATATATATATATATATATATATTTGTCTGTTAACGCTCTAGCGGTCGCAATTTTTGTTTGATCGTTACCAAACTCGGAATTTAATCGTTTTATGTAAAAAGAAAGATCAAGTTCGTTAATGGCTGAAATCGGACCAGTGGGAAGGGGGGTTTAGAGGGGGGATTTACGGAAAATCCAACATATCTCCGTTATTATGCGTCGGAACGAAAAATTGTATAAAATCAATATTATTCCAAATTAAATTTACTATAAATATTGTTCTATACATTTATTCTGTATCTTGAATATTAACCGAGATATTTGCATTTGTATTCTACTTTGGTCGGCAGGAGTGAGCTGTATGGTACTTTCCGAAGAGAGCTCTGGCGGCCGTTTTCGTAACTATTCGTCCCTCGTGTATAAGTTTAGTGATTCCTTAATACTTACTACACTTGTTATTGGGCAGATTTCTCTATTGTAAAACTTCAGGTGGAAAATCTGCTTAGTTTACGCAGCCCCTGCGTGACGGACTTTATTCTTTTTCCATTTAAAACACACCGAGTCAAATCATCAAACCTATTTGCCTTGATTTTTAAGTCTATCATTCAATTACAAAGACGAACGAACAATGCAGCCCTTTGCGTGACGGACTTTACTGAAATATGGTTTCATCCTTCAAGAAGTGCAGTTTCCAATGATTTTCGAATTTCATGGGATCCATACTAGAGGAATGTGCTAGCCAATCAATGTTTGTAATCCCTATGTCCACATCTAAAGGACGCCAACAAGACCATAGAGAACCGCTTCTTGATGAATTTTCCTTAGTGCTGCTGCAAAGTATTCATTCCATCTGATAATCAATTCGGTACGTTTATGGACGTTGATTCTACTCTACACCATGACTGACTGTCTTAGAATAGCTATGTCGCGCACGTTGCATGAATAAAGGGCTTCTAACCAACATTAGGTACTCCGCATCGGATAGACAAACAAACCCAATAATTGTATTCCTGTGAACACTATCATTTGGCGTTGCATTAAAGCTAATAGAGTATTTACTAAATTCCTATACTAAGGGCTATAGTTCTTGGAAGTCCTGGACTCCTTCCAAAAACATGACCCATTCAGTGAGCAACAAGTTTCCGCTACTGGGATCCTCCAGCAACGGACCCAAAGCCTATGTAAGTTCTTCTCTTGTTGAATAAAAGACTATTTCCTGTGCAGTCTGACAGCCATTCCATCGATCTTATCTTATGATAATACTATCTACAAAAGTTTTCTAAAAAAACGTTGTTTTGCTGAATCCTAATTTGTCTGGGGGCTCAGGTTAGCCATGTGAGTTAAAGAGTTGACTTTAATCTCACACGGTAAACCTAGAGTGGCGAGTTCGATTCCCGCCTGGGCAAAGGAATTTGTTTAGTGACAGAATTCATTAAAAAAAAACTCTCAGTCCCACCCTGTCTAGAAAAGGGCTGTAACCTTTAGATACCCCGTCCCGATTAGCCTTAGTCGCAAAAAGTGGACGTTGATAAATAATTTAAATTTAATTTTTCTGGCATATCAAGAAGTTGGTGATTCCACCAGTATATATAAATACTATTGTCAAAAATATTGGTAGAGACTGTATTTATTGGTTAATTGTCGATTAAACTTTGCAAACACTTTCGACGACTGTTTCGAATATTGACCTTTAAAAATTCATTTTGCTAATTATAAGGCGGAAATTCAATAATATGAATTTTAATTTCAGAGATTACAATGATTTGAAAGTAATTCGTTTCTTGATTTTTATTGTCCTTTCACTGCATAATCCATGAAACAAAATACAGGAGTAATCGTCATTCATATCATTGGGTCATTCCATTTCAAATCATCCAGCAAAATTGAAAAATGTCACAAATGGAAATGGAATAAAACAAATATCTTCCTTTGAAGGCCAATAAAAAGATGGTGCAGGACCATGTGGGTGTAAGAATTTAACTTTAATATCACCTTCATCTTCGTGTTTTGACAAAATTAAACCTAAATGCCAATTATTGTCATAGGTGCATGCAACATAGTTATGCTGATGTCAGACATTTTTATGAGAGGTTGTTGTCCTGAAAAACTGAAGACTGTGCAAAATTTATTGTCAATGCTTATTCTTTTTGTCCCAGTGGTATCTTCAGATATGGGCACAAAATGGTGAAAGCTCCGTGTGCCATCTTTTTATTGGCCTTCGAAGGAAGATATTTGTTTTATTCTCATATGTAATGTAATAGCTTGTGTCGCTGCACCAACAACAAAAGGCTCTCGTAGAGTGTACAATTTCCCTGAAAAGGACTTAACTGACATTCAAAAACAATGCCTCTTAATTTCAAAAAGAAGGCATCACTAAATGATAATATATTTAAAGTTTTATAATACATTTAAGATAATCCAGTTCTTCAAGTTTTTCAAATGATAATTTGTCATTTAATAGAGATTTAATTTTTTTAAATCTTATGTGTGCATCCTTCCCTGTTTATCCATTCTGTAAATAAATATTACATTTTAATTAAACCAAGGAAAATTTGTTTTTAAATTTGTAAGTCTTTTTAAAAGGTCATACACCTAAATTAGCAATTATTTAATTTTTTTTTAGTATTACTTTTCATATTTGTTCATAGAAGAGCATTTTTTGAGAAAATTCCAAAATATTTTGGTTTATCTCCAAAAAAATGCATAAACACTCAAAAAGCCGCTATTTTTCTTTCATAGCCTTTTAGTTTGCTCATTAACGGATAATTTGAAAAAAAGTTTGCTTGCTTAATTACTCTGCCTCATGTGCAAAAACATATATCAAAGTAAAATTTTATATTCTACATAAGGAAGGTAAAAAGTGTTGCTAAAAAAATTTTCATTGAAATCTGAAACCATGGGTGACATGGTCTGGATGATTTGAGATGGAATGACCCCATTGTATCAAGAAAGAAGAAATAAAAAAAAAATGAATGCTTTGATTTATATACAATGTGTAATGTATACATTACATTATTATGAATACATTAAAATAGTAAATAGTGCATCTTTAGTCAATCGAAAGAGATTTGTATATCGGAATGTGAGATGGAACCAAACTAATTGGGACATTGTAATGACAAACGCCAATATCCCATGACCACCGCACTCTGATTGTTTCAACTAAACTGTAATCAATGCGGATTAAGATACATCACACAACTGATTGCTAGAATTCATGCAGATCAGTTAGTAACTGAACGAACCAATTACATCCTAACACGTGCAGCACTGAAGGAAGCTGTATTCGTTCTGCTTGACAATATGTTTGTTCCACATAAATAAACTGTTTATAATATAAAACACCACAGAGAACAATTGTACATTGTATATATTTTTAAAATGGCCAATATCGACGTTTTCGAAATATATTTTTAAATTATTATATTTTGATATGTAATGCTAAATCAATCTTCCGACCCAGGTGGTTCCCCATTACCTTATCATTGGAACTTTCCCATTCATCTTATCATTGGAGCATTATTCGACAAGATAAATGATAAACCAGTAAATCCCCAATATTTTTTATATCCATGGACATGGCTCAAATATGGACAATTCATTTACTTTTAATGGAAAAAATCAATTCCATTTACGATGTACTGAGTATTTGTGCTAAAACTTGTTTTATGGAGTTGTATTGTCGGCAGGTGGTTGTTTACATTTCGTCTGCGGAAGTTTTTTTTTATTTTAATCTGTGGTTGTATTTTTTTTTTATCCTGCCAAAGTATATAAATGAGTGTTTATGTAATATTAAAGATCGAGTTTGTAAAATTAAATTTTAATTATTTATTAAAGTTCGCTTTTTGCAACTAAGGCTAATTGGGACGTGGTATCTACAGATTACCACCCTTTTATAACCAGGGTGGGACTAAGGATTTTATTTAATGAATTCCGTCACTAAATTCCTCTGCCCAGGCAGAAATCGAACTCGCCACTATAGGTTAACCATGTGAGATTAAGGTCAACGCTTTAACTCACAAGGCTAACCTGAGCCAAGTTTGTTAACGGTCTATTGATGCTCTGCGATTGCTGTTCGATACATTTTTTCGTGGCTCAAAAATGAAGTGAGTTATTCTTACATAACTGTATTCAGCTTACAGTAAACCCCCCATTTCTATTATTCGGATTTGTACATGGAAATAGTAAACAGTAGAGTGTGATCAGAAGTGTGTTATACTAGCACGTGGAAAATCTGCTTACTTTATACATCTCCCGCGTGGCGGACATATTACTTATCAAGTTGGATCGGGTGAGAACAAACACTCGGGGGGCGTTTTTAAAATCTAATAGACTTTAAATCAGTCGAGACCAGCCAACTTCGGTGGCACTGATGATGGAGCTCTTGCTCTGAAAGTGCTCAGTCGTTGTTAAATATAATGTTTTTGAAAGGAAGGTCTGCTTGTGTGTTTTTCTCTTGATACATACATTTCACCGTCCAGTACACCTCTTCGGGAAAAATGGAAACGTGTGAATAATGCCATGGTATTGATGGAACACATTCAGAAACCTATCAGTAGCCTTCTTCAAACATGTATTTTTGAGATAATTTTTCCTTTGGAAAATTCAATACCGTGTTCAATTTAACAGAGAAAGAGCTCAGTTCAATTAAAGTGAATTCTTTTTATATCAGATTATTTAATAACATTTATTATTTTGTAGGACGGGTATAAAAGAAAAACCATTTATACTGACGCATCAAATTTTGTGAGTTCTATGTTTTAAGTAACTTTATAACTTACTCACTAAAAATTGTTTTCTCTCTTTTAGTTTATTTTATCCTCCGGGAATCATTGCTTAAATAAAGTCTTAATAATTTATTTTTAAATATATTTTGTGAATCAATATAACTTCTCTCCTCTCAGTTCCTTCTTCAATTTTCCACTTTTTTCTGACACATTTTTATCCCCCAACTTAAGGAATACAATATAATAGCATATAGCAATATATAGCCCATGCAATCTTTATCTATTATTTTGCATTCTGGGACAAGTAATAAATATATACAGACACAACTTTAATAACTTGCGTGAATTTAGTATTATTCTAAGTATTTTTCTGTCAACATATTTGCATTTCATAAGTACTCTCTGACGGACTGAAACAGACGAATAATCCGCATATACACAAAATAAAACTGTTAGCTCATTAATTGTTATTACTTATTAGAACCCACTTTTTGCTATTATTGCTAATTGGGACGGGTTATATACAGGTTAACACCCTTTTCTAGCCAGCATTTAGCTCATTTTTTTAAGGCTATAGAGGAAAATAACATCATGGAAGTTGCAAACCGCGTTTAATTTAAACATCTCACAAATAAATCACATTTTTAAAAACCTATTACAAGGGGTGGTGGAATGTCCCTAATTCATTGTATACTTTTTTTTATTTTACTTAAAATTGTGAAATTGACAACTCATTTGGTCACAAATACAAACTACAACTAATGCTAACGAAATAGAATGGAGTGAATGTCAGGCGGGGTCACTCCATTTATTAAATGCGAAAAAAAAAGTTGTAATTACAAGTAGCAGTATCATTCTCTAATACCTGCACATCAATGTCATCATCAACAGTTAGACTCACGTAAAAAGTTGTATACACATACATATCCCTATATATATATATATATATATATATATATATATATATATATATATATATATAGACAAAAGAATGAAAAGCAAGTTGGGGAATGTTTTCTTATTTATACAAAAACGGAACGTATTCTCCTAATTCTGTTCAATCATGCTCATGAGATTCAAGGTATAGTCGGCTAATCAATATCAAAGTTAATTAAAAATTATGTATTATTAAGTAAACAGGCATTCATGATTTCTGGATTCGACGCCATTCTTTTTATTATTCGGGGAAACGTTAAACAAAGTTAATCTCGCAAATTGTATCTTTATTTTAAGGCAAACCTTAAAGTTTCAACATATGTATGTATCTCTGTCATTTGTAAATGAGCTTTTAACCAATAAAGTATATTGTTTCTGGATATTTTGAAACATTTCCCCAAATGCACTTAAGCTACCTTGTAAGTTGACAACGTTAACGAGGTCCTTTGTAATTTATATATACATAGGTATGTATATGACTTCTTTGTTACAGACGGCCCCGTTTCTTAACTTGTTTGAAAGTGTAGTCACACTGATTCAAAAATATCTAAAAAATCTCATTTTATTTTCAACGAGGAACATTTGTCATTGATGGGGTTTCAATCTACACACACACACACACACACACACACACACATATATATATATATATATATATATATATATATATATATATTTGTTGTCAGAAACCAACTTGGAAGGATGGACATATAATTCAAAATAGCAGGAAAACTGTTGTATATTCGATCTTGTTCTAAACATTTTCAACAAAATTGAAGAATGTAGGAGTATATTTCTGTTATTGGGAATTTCCGATTAAAGTTTTGGTATTACTTAACAACTCATGGGCGAATAAAATTTAAAATCTTTCACAATTATGGTTCTTTCTAAGAGAGTAAAATGGAATAGAATTACTTCATTTCTACATGCATTCTGGGATGCGGAAAATCTGTTTGGTTTACTTAGCCTCGCATGAGGGATTTTTTAATAACGCCTGCTGAATTCCCAAAGTAATGTTTCAGTAAGGTTGACTGAATAAATACTTGCACTTCTTTGAACAACTAGAAATTCATACACGGCCTATTACCGAACATGGTTCTGCCTTGCCTAGCAAACTTTCCAAAACCCTAGTCTTGCTTAGTTATGTAGTGATTTCGTAATCACGACATGGTTCCCACTCTGCATTCAAGCTCTATGAATATTCAGACCGCTCTGGGCTACAGCTGGAAACCACATCCACATTTTAGCAGATTTTCCCGCGGGGGATATCAACTATTGACGACGGTTCACTCATGAAGCGAATTTTTAAAACTTTTTCCTAATGCGCTCCGATCCTAACTAGATGACTTATATCGTGGATCTTTCCAAGTTGTTCCTAAAACATTAATGGAAATCATTCCCTCAGTAAATTGTGTTAAGCTATGACTTGTCACACGACGTGTTTGAAGTTTTGGAACTTGGTATAGCCCAATATGATTTGTAGAAGTATACTAGACACAATGATTGCGTCTTCAGTATTTACGAGTAAGTAGTAGTGAGAATCGGATGGAAACCCTAATTCCAAAACTGCCAACCTCACAACAAAATAACATATAGTATTGTATAGCCTGGGTCTTAATACGAGCTCCTAGTACATAAGTTATGTTAGGCTATTTATTTATTTGTTATGAGTTATGCAATAAACTTTTGTACAGACATCACGCCATTACTAGTCAAGTTGGGTTCAGTGTGAGAGTAGAATGGGAAGTTTCCTTCGAACATAGAAGCAAAAATGAAAAGTAGTACTTATAAAACCAGACAGGAGTTGGCCCCTATTTCTCATTCAAAATACATTAGATGTATGTATTGTAGGAGTTTAAGAGGTGGGAAAGATAGAGAAAAATGATCATTCTCTTTTTACGAGTATGCGTGTACTCCTGAAAAGGATAAGCTCTCGTTTATAGCGAGGCAGTGGGATGAAAATAAGGAAAATTTGCTGAGAAATGATAATAGAATAGCAGAAGGCTGTGAAGACTGCGGTGAAAAAGAGTCCGAGGGGCTTTTAGTGTGAACGCGTGAGAGTCGGTAAGGGACATTGCATGAGTGTGAGAGTGTTTAGGGGAGGGGGGGGGTGAGAGAGAGAGAGAGAGCGGGTGAAGAGACAGGAAAGGGGAGAGGGAATGGTTATATGAAGGGTATGAGAAGGCGGAGAGAGGGGAATAATAGCCCGGAGGGAGGAGGATAAAAAGACAGCGTATCCTGATTGGCCGGGACGTCCTGGAACAATCGTCCTTATTGTCCCAGGCCGGGACACCAGGATTCCTTGTCCCAACCACGACAAAGGAATATCCCACAAGACCGTGCTCTATGGGCCCTATCTGACGCTCCCTATTACTCCCTAAGGAGAAGCCAAATCAGGAATACACCCTTCTTAATCTTCAACTTATCTTCCTATTTTTCTTTCTTCTTCTCAACGCCGCTAAACGTTTGACTTCTACCACAGATCATATATTCACCCTATATATTTATTTATTTCAGGAATATGATCAGCGGCGATTTTAGCATGTTGATGCACAGTGAATATACCTCTGTTATAATAAAATGAGTTACACATTTTAAAATAAAAAAAAATTAAAAATTTATGAACAAGATTTTTATAGATGAATATTAATTATTATCTGGATAATTGATTTACGCTGTTAAACAGTGTTCAATGATATAGTAAATGATAACAAAATTCAGGAGAAAGAAGTGCAACAAAAGTTATATAGTAATATACGTAAATTAAGAAGAAATGATAAATAATATAACAAAAAACCCAAATATATTGAAAAATTAGTTATCAATAATTATTATAAAGAAATAAAAATATTAGAAAAAAAGTCCGTCACGCAGGGGCTGCGTAAACTAATCAGATTTCGCACGTAATGTAATACAATAGAGAAATCTCCTTACGAGTACCGAACAGTTACGGAGCCGGCCGAGCGGCTTGTTATATTCGGGAACGAATAGAAGCGACCACAACTCATCCGTTACACTTTATAAAAATGCAAATATCTTGATTAATAATCAAGATAGAGAATAAATGTATATAACAATATTTATATTAAATTTAATTTGTAATAAGATTGGTTCTACATCTTTTCGATCCGATATATAGTAATGGAGATATTTCGGAATCCCCCCCCCTTTAAACTCCCCCTCTCACTGGTCGGATTTCAACCGTTAACGCACTTGATCTTCCTTTTTACATAAAACGATTAAATACCGAGTTTGGTGACGATTGCGAAAAATTGCGACCGATTTTCACGGTAACAAACTAGTGAATAAGAAGGGCACTAGGACATGCAGTGGCTTCACGTTACCTTCTGCATCTGACCATCCAACAATAAAAGCATTACGAGGAATATACTGATATGAATGGAGAAATTTCCACTCAAAGCCAGAGTTGTTACCTATCCGTCTGTACCCAGTAGCCTACATAATCTGACTAATGATAGTTAATTTTAAATATTGTAGTTTTAATTTTCTAAATAGATATAAAATTATAAGTCAATATAATCATGCATTTGAGATTAGTCATGCGGGGAGGGGGCAAACGAAATAAAATTAAATAAATGAGTTAAGGAATAATAAATAATAAATATAAAATAGTGAAATGCATGAAATTTCTTAAAATGAGCTGATTACTATCCATAAGAATTTAAATGAATGAACTAACAAACTGTGAATACTTAAATATAAGATACCTTTGAATCTAAGGTTCTCAAACTTTTAATAGTTATTAACCACCCATAACTCACCATAATTTGCTTAATTCGGGACAGTTTTTCTTAGCCATCATACTTAATTAATTATTGATATTACTATTAAATTTTATTATTATTTATTAAGATTCCCCTTAAGGGAAATCAGCTATTGAGGTCGTACTCATGGCGCGATTTTCGAAAATTTTCTTCAAATTTCCATCGATCCTACCCAGGAGATGACGAAAATGAGGTCCGTTCAAAATTATATATATATATTTGTCTGTTAACGCTCTAGTGGTCGCAATTTTTGTTTGATCGTTACCAAACTCGATATTTAAACGTTTTATGCAAAAAGACAGATCAAGTTCGTTAATGGCTGAAATCGAACCAGTGGGAGGGGGGTTTAGAAGGGGAGATTTTCGAAAATTCGAAATATCTCTGTTATCATACGTCGGATCAAAATATTGTATAGAACCAATGTTATTGCAAATTAAGTTTACTATAAAAAGTAGTTCTATACATTTCTTCTCTATCTTGAATATTAACCGAGATATTTGCATTTTTATTAAATTTGGGCCGTAACGGATGATGAGTTTCCCGCCAAAAGTTCGGCCCTTTGCCTTAACTGTTCGGCTCTCATATGGACATTTCTCTATTGTATAACTTCACGTGGGAAATCTGCTTAGTTTACGCAGCCCCTGCGTGACGGACTTTTATAGCCAGGGTGGGATTTAGGATGTGATTTAATGAATTTCGTCACTAAATAATTTCCTTTACCCATGCGAGAATCGAACTCGCCATTCTAGTTTTATCATGTGAGATAAAGGTCAACGTTATTATTATAATTACTTTAATAAATTGCTTATTAGTATAGATTACTCATACTAATCTCTTCCTTCCCACATTGCTTGATCTAATTGGCATAATTAAATTATTCCTTAAATTAGTTTTTTTTTTTCCTTTTTTCTAAGGGGCACCGAACGTAATTAATTTAAATTCGTTCTAATACTTGCTTACCTCATAGCTTGGTCTAATATGCTGATAATAATAATCATTCATAGCTTTCAGGCAATAAATTGTAATAACTTGATTGAAATATTTGAACTGTTTTGTTCTAATTGACTTAATAAAACCAATCCTTTGATTGCTTATCTTAGGTTATTAATCCTACTGATTCACCAAATACACAGCTCAAGCAACCGTTCACAATAGAAGACAATTTAAGGCCTTTGATACCTATAAATTTGTTATTAATGCACTTAAAATACGAGCTTTCATAATGTTTGATTGATTTATCACTTCCAACACAAGTTGTAAATATTTCATTTATTATTATAATTATTTATATATTTTATTTATCTATTTATTTTTCATAATTAATGTTGTGCCTTCGGAACTGATTGATGATTTAGAAGAACTGTCTCTTTATTTTGTCTATTATTATACATATATTTTTATTATATTTCCTTATTATTATAATTTCATTTTATTATATTATTATTTTTTCTTTATTTATTTATTTTTCTTTAATATAAGCAGATTAATGAAATTTTATGTTCTTGTTTAATTTTATTTTATTTTCTTTCTTTCTATTTCTTTATTCTTTATTTTTATTTTTGTTTCTATTAAATTAGGATTAATTATGTATCAAATTTGAAGATCACCCAATGTTGAGTAAGCTATTTTTACTATAATGTAATTCTTTGTTTATTGATATACTAATTATAGCCAAATTATTTATTTTATCAATCACCAATATTATACGTATTACTTTAGAGAAGTAAAACAATCTAGCTATGTGTTTTAATTTTTCTTCTATTTTTTTCTTTTTTTGTAAATGTTCGGACCCCCTGTAAAAAGTTTATACTTAAATACAGAATTTTTATCTATCTATCTATCTTATCTTAGGCATCAAACTTATTCAATTTCTATTTTCTGTATCAATTCCTTACTGTATTCCTAGGTCGAATTGGTTTGATTCAATTCTCCTGCACTTTGTATTTCTTTGGCAGAAAACTTAATTAATTTAAGTTCTTTCCATTGGTTTATTCTGTTTATCTTAGTTCCATTACTTTGATTAAATTAATACGGGATTTATTTTTTCCTTAGAAAGCAGTATTAAATCATTTTAAACAATATACTTTAAACGACATACTAATCTCTTCTTGTTAACTTCCTTAGTTGTTGGTCCTTGTTTCTCGCATAATTGAATTAAAACATCACTTTGATTTATTGAGTTTAGTAACCTTTAATCCATTTAAGCTAATACCGTTAACATTCAGTGTTATCCTTGTTATTTTTCTATATTCCTTGATTGTGTGTTCCATAGTTGTGGGTGTTTGATAGAGATGAGGGTCGACCTTTAGCAAGTCCCAACTGTTCCAGCCCTTTATTTGTACAGCGTTAAGTGGCTCCTCCTCTCCTCCTTTCTGAATAATAGAGTTGTAGATAGAACGTGGTAATTTATTTACCCTTTCTGTAATAACAATTCTGTATTGCATTATTCCATTCTGACATTTTAGCAGATTTCCCTTAAGGGAAATCAGCTATTGAGGTCGTACTCATGACGCGAGTACCGAAAATTTTCTTCAAATGTCCATCGATCCTACCCAGGAGATGATGAAAATGAGGTCCGTTCAAATATATATATATATATATATATATATATATATATATATATATATAGAGAGAGAGAGAGAGAGAGAGAGAGAGAGAGAGAAAGAGAGGTTTGACTGTTAACTCTCTAGCAGTCGCAATTTTTGTTTGATCGTAACCAAACTCGGAATTTAATCATTTTATGTAAATAGAGAGATCAAGTTCGTTAATGGCTGAAATCCGATCAGTGGGAGAGGATTTATGAAAATTCGAAATATCTTCCTTTTTTCTTCTATAACTTCAAGTGTCCATCGATCCTACCCAGAAAATGAGAAAATGAGGTTGGTTCAAAATTATATATATATATATCTATATATATATATATATATATATATATATATATATATATATAGCGGTAGCACATTTCACATTTCACCCGCGGGAGAAGTGTGAACTAAGCAGATTTCGAACGAATGATGTTCTCAACTCGTACCCCAGTTTCGCATGCAGGGAGAACTAATGCAAACAAGTCAGGTAATATAAGCTGTATATGAAATATTCAGTGAAAAAATACATGAAAATGAACTTCATACGATCTAGAGTCAGAGCTTATTGAAGGCTTGAGAAGAGAGAAAACCATTAATAACCCACGTCTACTAAGTATCCATTTTTGAGGTGCTGGATGGTGAAGGAATTATTATCTCAGGTAAGAAAAAACGCCTCGTTCCTTCACTATTCTTTATTCGTTGTGACAGAGCGCTTTCAGAGCATACGCTCCATCATCAGTGCCCTCTTCACAATGATGTGACAGGAACCAAGGATTCCCTGTGACTCAACACAGGGAGGAGGAACAGGGAATCCTTGGTTCCTGTCACATCATTGTGAAGAGGGCACTGATGATGGAGCGTATGCTCTGAAAGCGCTCTGTCACAACGAATAAAGAATAGTGAAGGAACGAGGCGTTTTTTCTTACCTGAGATCTACTAAGTATCTTCTGTTAATTATATTTTGAATCTTCTATTAATTTCATTATTTATTACTACTGGGAGGGGATGGAGGTTGTCAATGTTTAGACGTTACTTTCGACTAAGATAGATTATTTTCTCCTCTAATACTTGTTCCAGATACTATACCTCCATCATTGTAGCTCGGAAAAGTTTACATAACATGCGTCTACTGCTGAGTATGTATATTTAATATCAGAATACTAAGAGGAAGGTACTTCCACTTTAAAAAATAAATGCCTGGGAACTAATTCGAACTAATACCAAAGCAAAGACGGACATATACTGACTATTGGTGTATTATTATGTTTGGAAAGAAGGGCTGGAGTTGTAATTGGTGTTGTGATCAGAGCTTTAAAAAAGTCCGTCACGCAGGGGCTGCGTAAACTAAGCAAATTTCCCTCGTGAAGTTTAGTAATAGATAAATATACATACTGGTAACGCAACAACACCGTGAATAAATACAAACGGAAATAAGAAATGTTTCATCCAATTTCAATAACCTGCCGACAGGAAGCGTTAGGTTAGAAATGTAAACAAACGGGTCGACCCGCCTCTCACCGGAAAGAAAAACAATTACTGAAATATATCAGAATATAACTCATTAATTTTATTGAGAACTATTTACTATATCTAGTACTGTAATTAATAATGAGTCAGAATAATTGTTATCTCAATCAATAAAATTTTAGTAGTCCAAAACTTTAAGATGGGGGGGAGTCACCAGGACATATTTGCATGTATCTCGTATAATAAAGGTCTCTTGAATACAATATTAGGTATTTAAACTTCCAATAATGTGATTTATTATGTAGCAGAGTATTGTTTACGTAACATGAGTAGAAGTGGAGGTTTGCTGAATACTGAAAAATGCAAATATCTCGTTTAATAATCAAGATAGAGAATAAATGTATATAACAATATTTATAGTAAATTTAATTTACAATAAGATTGATTCTATACAAGTTTTTTACATAAAACGATTAAATATCGAGGTTGGTAACGATCAAACACTCATTGAGGTCGTACTCATGACGCGATTTACGAAAATTTTCTTCAAATATCCATCGATCCTACCCAGGAGATGACGAAAATGAGGACCGTTCAAAATTATATATATATATATATATATATATATATATTTATATTTATATTTGTCTGTTAACGCTCTAGCGGTCGCAATTTTTGTTTGATCGTTACGAAACTTGATATTTAACCTTTTTATGTAAAAATAAAGATCAAGTTTGTTAATGACTGAAATCGGACCAGTGGGAGGGGGGGATTTAGAGGGGAAGGTTTTCACAATTATCTCTGTTACTATAAATCGGATCGAACAATTGTATAGAACCAATCTCATTGCAAATTAAATGTACTATAAATATTGTTGTATACATTTATTCTCTATCTTGAATATTAACCGAGATATTAGCATTTGTATGAAGTCTGTGGTCGGGTATAGTTCGGTTTACGTCGGCCATCTTCGTCATTTCTCGGCTCAGGCAGAAGCTTCTTCTAACCTGTCGTTTCTAACCTTACCTTACCTTTCTTACTTTGTTAGATTTATGCTAATACGTTCTGTTCATCCGCCGCCCCCCTCTTTAGTTCTTGGACTACTAAAATTTGAGTTATTAAAATATAAATTATTCTTACAATTCAGAAGCCGTTTCAGTTGGGAATTTATTTTAATTAACTGAAAGATTTTTCATTATCTAATCACGGTGGTGTTGTGTTACCAGTATGCAGATTTCTCTATTGTAAAACTTCACAGGGGAAATCTGCTTAGTTTACCCAGCCCCTGCGTGACGGACTTTTTTTTATTTATTTGATGTCACAGACGTCCCAACATTAAATATGCTTATTGCATAATTACCATCATTAGTATTAAGATCTTTGGATTTATATTTGCAGCCATGTTTTAATTTCAATTAAATTGAACTTAAACTCCACCTATAGTATAGCTATCGAAATACATGAAATTTCATATTATAGACTTTTATAATTTCTCAATATGCAACTCTACTTTCGATCAACATCAGTAAGGGGAAAGTATTATTTGAGCTATAGGGTTGAGTTCCTGTATGTGGTGCACCCAAACTCACTAAAATGTTTTGTAACACCTTGGCTGGAAATGGGTGATTTACCATATTGTCATAAATATGGATGTTGATAAATAAATAGCCTAACATAATGTATGTAAGAGAAGTGCCTGTTATGACCCAGACTATACTTCTACAAATCATATGGGGATGTGCCAAGCTCCCAACCTTCAAATACGTCCTGTGATAAGTCATAGCTTAACACGTGTTGCTGAGGGATTGATTTTGATTATTTTTTTAGTCACAAATTGAAAAGATCCATGATCGGAGCTAGGATCGGTGTGCATAAAAAAAAGTCCGTCACCCAGGGGCTGCGTAAAATAAGCAGATTTCCCACGGGAAGTTATACAATAGAGAAATCTTCATATGAGAGCCATACGGAAGGGGCCGACCTAGCTTTTGGCGGGAAACTCACTCGTGCGTTACCACCCACATTTAATAAAAATGCAAATATCTCAGTCAATATTCAAGATAGAAAATAAATGTATAGAACAATATTTATAGTAAATTTAATTTTCAATAAGATTGGTTCTATACAATGTTTTGATCCGACGTATGGTAATGGAGATATTTCGAATTTTCGAAAATCCCCCCTCTAAACCCCCCTCCCACTGGTCCGATTTCAGCCATTGACGGACTTGATCTGTAGTTTTGCATAAAACGTTTAAATATCGAGTTTAGTAACGATCAAACAAACATGCCACCGCTAGAGCGTTAACAGACAAATATATTTATATATATAATTATGAACGGACCTCATTTTCGTCATCTCCTGGATAGGATCGATGGACATTTGAAAACATTTTTCGAAAATTGCGTCATGAGTACGATCTCAATAGCTGATTTCCCTCAAGGGAAATCTGCTAAAATGCAAAAAAATCAAGAGGCATCAACAGGACAACAAAGTAGTCTAACGATTAAATAATACTGGAAATTATTTCAATTCTGCGTTCCGTTCACCTTCAACCTTGTAATGGGAAATATTAGTTTCATAATTAATAATTCAAATACTAATTACTTGTACATAAAAAAATCTACATTTTATCATAGTTGCCAACCTCAATAGCTGCTCATCTATCTAGCTATATATATTTTCTTTGGGAGAAAATAATTTTGTATTATAAAATCCCTGGTACGATTTAATATTAAGTATGTTTTATTTTAATATAATATAGCTTTGGAGTTTTCCCCCAACCAAAGAGTTGGGGTTTTATTGCTTTTCAGAGACGAGCCGAAACCCTCTGCTTAATGAAGTTTTACTTGTATAGGCTTAGAGTGGTACGTGATCGGAGGGGGCCGGGAAAGTTTAATTCTATCGGGCTTCCCCCTTCCCTTAAAATATATAACCCATTTTAAAATAACAATAATATTCGACTTATCCCAGAATAGAAAGTAAATACATTAAAAAAGTGTTTTTTTTGTTTTTTTAATTGTTTTTATAAATGAACATGTTTGATAGGAAGGTCAAACATTACCACTACTCTCAGTCAAAATCAAATTGAAAGTCCGTCACGCCGGGGCTACGTAAACCATGCACATTCCGCACGTGAGGCCCGTATTTACATTTGTCTTAAAACGTAAAAGTTCAATGAGAATATATTTGGTATTTGGTTTATTTGTGGTTTTAAATAATTGGTATTTATGTGTCTAGTAACTAGCCAATAATTATCATAGGGTTTTTTAAATTTATTTGACTATTTTTTGAAAAGGGATGGCTCCTGAAGAGTTGGTAAGCCATGAAACATGTTGGGCAGTATGAGTAAAGTTTTAGAGGAAAAATTGTTTTTTATTGGTGTCCCTTCTCATGAAACATATATAATTATCGAGTCCAGAATAAGAAGAATATATTCTCTTATTTTAAGTATCTTCGATAAATTGAATATGAATGAAATGATATTTTATTATTTATTAAAGCAGGTACAACTAGTCACAAGGACTTAATGATTCTTGAATTATCTGTGATTTAATAGAGTCTTTGGAAAATCCATAAAATTTATAAATTGATAAGCGTTATTTTCATAGATGGGAGTAAAGTGTGTTCTCTTGCCAACAACCGAGAACGATCATCAAATTTGACATATATTATAGAAAAAAATTGCCCTAATCTTTCTTGTGTAGTTAACTAAAGCTTTCACACTACTGGAACCATCATTTGTGCAATTAACTTGGAAAGATGTGTGATGGAGTTCTGGACCAATATTGTTACGTTATTATTACCAAAACCAGTAATAAACGTTGTTAGTTCTTTTGGATTGCAAAATTAAACACTCACAAGATTCACAGTTTTTATCACTGCACAATATATTTAACAATGCACAATACACTTGGTTAATTGTTCTTAATTGCTACTCACAGTATGCACTGATAGCGTCACTGTTCTTCAATGAGTCACAGTCCAATAATTCACTCACGGTCACTGAAATTCACAAAAAGACGGCACTGCACTGCCTTAAACATGGCACTAAACTGTTACTTACAATCACGGCACAACACTGTTCTTCACATAAAACACTTTACCGCACTGCACTAAGTCGCACTGTAGCACTGATGTGAACATCAAGACGGGTGAGAATAAAACTGACTCGCTCGCGGCTGGCCGGTTCTTTATATAGGTCGTCGGCATACTTCAAAGGGGAATTGGCTGGGCCTTTCGACGTCTGGACTGGAAAAGTCTAGTACGGGCTAGACCTTTGATCTCCACCCTCCCCAAACACGTGAACATCTCTGTCTAATTCTTCCAAGTATTTAATTTTCGCAACACTATTTAATACAATTTGATAAGGTTCCTTCACCCACCATCAACATTATACAGAATATTTAAATTTTCTTCTAACTAAATCTAAAAAGTCCGTCACGCAGGGGCTGTGTAAACTAAGAAGATTTCCCACGTGAAGTTTTACAATAGAGAAATCTGCCTAATACCAACAGTAGTAGTAACGAGTCTCTAAAGCAATTCACGAGAGACGAACAGTTACGGAAACGGCCGAACTAGCTTCCGGCGGAAAGTCGCGAATATTGGCGAATTCTACCGGCCACACACACTTAATACAAATACAAATATCTCGGTTAATATTCAAGATAGAGAATAATTGTATAGAACAATATTTATAGTAAATTTAATTAGCAATAAGATTGATTCTATACAAGATTTTTACACATAAAACGATTAAATATCGAGGTTGCTAACGATCAAACAAACATTGCTACCGCTATATATATAATTTTGAACCTCATTTCTCATCTCCTGGGTAGGATCGATGGACACTTGAAGTTATAGAAAAAAAAGGAATATAAATAGATAAAAAAATGTTCATTCCTTTGAGTGTTTCCCTTCATGTGCTAACGTATGGAGGAAAGGTTAGAAAATGGGTGAGATATTCAAGCTTGAGTAATGGCCGATGAGATAAACAGACTTGGAAAGGAAAGGGTGAGGTGAGGGAGGGGGTGAGATTCTTAAGGTGGTTTAGCTTCGGGAGAAGGGTTGAAAAGTAGCTGCACGCTTTATGCTCAAGAGAAGGAATTTAGAATTCCACTGCCATCTATACATACCGTCTTCCTTTAGTCACGGCATAACACACGATTCCTTAGCAAATCCTTTTGTATTTTATTTGAATGGTTTTCTTCTTCTTCTGCTATTGAGGTTGTACTCGTGAAGCGATTTTAGAAAAGTTCCTTCAAATGTCCATCGATCCAACCTAAGATATGACAGAAATGAGGTCCGTCAAAATTTTTGTTTAAGTAAATAATTTACAGTATTATTATTATTTATTAACGTCAACTTTTTGGTACTATAGCTAATTTGGATGGGTTATCTACAAGCCGCTACGTTTTTCTAGCCAGGGTGGGACTAGGGATAATATTTTGATGTGTTCGTCATTAAAATTTTAATATTAATAATAATAATAAAATTTTAATAATATTGCTCAGGCGGGAATCGAACTCGCCACGAGTTATGACCCACGCTTTAACTTACCTGGCTGTTTATTTTTATTTATTTATGTACATCACGTCAAAGGTAATCTGCCCTTTTAAATGTTAAAATTGTACAAAGTCAAATAAGAAAAGCAAAATGAATAAGAAAGAAAAACAAGTAATAATAACAAATAACAAAGAAAAAAAAACATAAATAAATAAGCACAGTACTAAATTCAAGTATTATAATCAGTATATTTAAAAAAAATAATAACATCGGTAATGAGCGTAGTTGGTGAATGATTCGTAGTGTAGGAAAGAAATGGCTGAAAATGTTACTTTTCCCAATGATTGTCGAAATGTCCTCCTTTAGGGTAGCTGTTGTATATATATATATATATATATATATATATATATATATATATATATATATATATATATGTGAATCCATATAATACAATTAATACATAGACTTTGAAATCTTGTTTTGCACAACAGGCTTAATTTTTGTGTTATATTTTATTATATGTTTGAATTTTGTGTATTTACGAGAAAATGTTGTTAATTTATGAGCTGCCTTCAGTCAATAGTTCTTATAAGTCATAGAGGAAGTACATTCTCTTGCAGATTTTGACAAATTCTCACTTCTGTTCTTGTTCTCTGAGGAACAGGCAGAAAAAAAAAAGAAATCACATGAATAACCAGGGCTCCAAATGCTCAATATAACTCCACTAATAACTATAATATTTTTTGCGTGTAAATATTCCCTTATTAACAAAAAAAAACTAAAATGATTATTAAAATAATTTATAATTGTACATATAAAAGAGAATATTATCGGTTTTTTCACAACTTAGTTCACTTCTTTTATTTTGTTCATTATTCAGCTCTGAACAAAGGGACCAATAGTGCCCGAAACTGGTAGCACTTCCAATAAAATTCTCTATGAGAAGAATTAAGAAACCATTCTTTAGCCGACACACAGCAATCCTCTACTAGCTTAAAATAATTATTAATTCTCTAATAGCTTCCAGTCCACATTACCGTCTCAACAGAAGAAAATATAATACTACAGGGTTACTAAAATTATGGATACATAATTACAAAGGACCTTCCACTATCTGTGCTACATATACATCATTTACTTAGCACAAGATAGTAATTAATAAAGAAAATTGATTTCCGTTAGGTGTGTAATATCACTCTGCTTCCAAATTTCATTAAGTCCTGGGATCACTGAACTGAGGGATTCCTATTTTAAATCCACTCATTCTTCAATAATAATACAACATTCTATACATGTCAATTTAAATACTTTATCAAGGAATCTATAAAGGCAATCGAAAATAAAAGTTAATTTGATCAAGTCTTCCGTAAGTGAAGACAATAAATCAGAAAAGTCTAATCTTTTATATTAATGAGATCAATAACCTCTATAGAAGGATATCATTAATCATTTTGAATTAACACATTGTACAGCCATGAAGGAGGTCAGGATCGAGCCGATTAGGATCTAGCTGTTAACCTTTGACATTTTTAGGTTGCCCCAGCTATTCGATTTATAGTTTGAGAGAGAGGGAGAGGGAGAGGGAGAGGGAGAGGGAGAGGGAGAGGGAGAGGGAGAGGGAGAGGGAGAGGGGGAGGGAGAGGGGGAGAGAGAGAGAGAGAGAGAGAGAGAGAGAGAGAGAGAGAGAGAGAGAGAGAGAGAGAGAGAGAGTTAAAGAGAGAAAAGGAAGGAGTAGTAGCATAAGAAAGAAGATGAAAAGGGTAATAGACGATAGATAGTTCGTGGTTGTGTTGTCGTGTATGGAGGGGGGGGGGGTAAGATATAGCGAAGAGGGATTTCGCACATGTGAAGATTTACAATAGATAATCTACAAGCTGATAACACTTATCATCACTGTGAATATTGAGTGAAAATCTTTCAGTCAATTTTAATAACCTCCCAACGAAAAGCGTCTGCCAACCGCTCAGGGCTGAACAGATAGATAGAAATATTCTTCACAGGAAAGAAAAACAATTACTGAAATATATCTGAATATGACATTTTAATTTTATTGAAAACTATCTACTATATCTAGTTCTGCAATGTTTTAATGAATCAGAATAATTTTTATCTCAATCACTCCAATTGTAGTAGTTCGAGAACAAAGAAAGGGGAGGGGGGGATCAACCGAACGTATTTACATATATCTCACAACAAGTTCAATGAAAACAATATTCTGTTTTAAACCTTGGAATGAAGTGGTTCATGATAAAACAGCTTATTATTTATATGGCATGTGTAAGAGTGGGAGTTTGCTAAAGGCTGAATACTGAAAAATGCAGTTATCTCGGTTAGTATTCAAGATAGAGAATAAATGTATATGACAATATTTATAGAACATTTAATTTTCAATATGACTGCTTCTATACAATTTTTCGATTTCATATATATTAACGGAGATATTTTGAATTTTCGAACATCCCCACTCTATACCCTCCTCCTCCTGCTGGCTCGGTTTAAGGCATTAATGAACTTGATATTTTTTTTTTTTTTTACATAATACGACTAAATATCGAGTTTCGTAACGATAAAGCAAAAAGCGTTAACAGAAAAATCTGCTAAAAAGGAAAGAGACAGACCGAGAGCTAGCGCAATGACATAAGGGAGAAGAATAATGAACTCCGTCACGCAGAGGCTGCGTAAACTAGCGGGTAGCATCTGAAATGTAAACAAACAGTTCTGCCAACCCGACTCTCACCGTAAATAAAAATAATTACTGAAATGTATCAGAATGTAACATATTAATTTGATTGAAAACTATTAACTATATCTAGTACTGTAATTTATGATGAATCACAATAATAATTTTCTCAATCAATCAAATTTAAGTAGTCCTAAACCTTACGACGGGGACACCGGAACATATTTACATGTATGACATCTAATAAAGGTCTCTTGAAAACAATATTTGGTAGTTAAGATTCGAAAAATATGAGTTATTACATAACCGAGTATTGTTAGTTTAGCATTAGTAGAAGTGGGGGTTTGCTGAAAGCTGAAAACTATAAAATCCAAATATCTCAGTTAATATTCATTATACAGAAAATACGTATATAACAATATTTATAGATCATTTAATTTGCAATACGATTGGTTTTATACAATTTTTCGATCCGACTTATAGTAACATAGATATTCCGAATTTTCAAAACTCCTCCTCCCACTGGTCTGATTTTAGACATTTTAGACACTTTCTGTTTATTAAAACGATTAAATATCGAGTTTGGTAACAAACAAACTTAAATTGCGACCGCTACAGCTTAACAGACAAATATATTTATATATAGATATATATATAATTTTGAACGAACCTGATTTTCGTCTACTCCTGGGTAGGATCGATGGACATTTGAAGAAATGTTTCGAAAATCGCGTCTTTAAGGGAAATCTGGGAATAAAGACAGACAGACAGATAGACAGCTGGTTTGAGATGAGAGAGAGATTCATAGGACTGATGAAAGGGACTTGATAGACAGATAGTTTGGGAGTTAGAGATAATAGTGGATATTGACCTTATTATCGCTAATGAAGTACCTAATCTGCATTATTGTGTTAATACAAGTACTTAACATTATTGAATCAATTTACTCTGCTGTGTAATGGCCATTGTCTTCAATAAGGGATAAGTCCAATTGATGCAAATTGTATTGCAATTATAGCTACTATTACCAGATCTCTGATACTAGGATCATAAGTACTTGCGGGTTATGATCTGACAGTCTCCGATGACAGTAGATAAAATGTTTGTAAATGTCCATTGATCCTAGTCAGGAGATGACGAAAATGAGGTCCGTTCATACCTGCACAAATACACAAACACACACATATATATATATATATATATATATATATATATATCATTATAAGGATTTCGGTTATCTGCTCCAGCGGTTGGAATTTTTGTTCTGTAAATTTTCGATGGAAATGCGTCCATCTTCGTCAGGCATAAATTTATTTATCAAATTTATGCCTGGCGAAGTTGGACGCATTTCCATCGAAAATTTGCAGAACAAAAATTCCAACCGCTGGAGCTGATAGTCGAAATCCTCACAATGACGATACTTCCCACCGATGCAGCCTCAAAAATAGAAAATATATATATATATATATATATATATATATATATATATATATATATATACTAGCTCATTCATTCGAATTCATTTGAGGCTGAATGGTGATGGTATTTCTTTGGCAAGTCTTTACTTTCCACAATATTTTGACTTTTACCCGTCCCAGTATTTAGGGGTTATACCCGTCGTAGCTGTGGATTCTTTAATAATAAAATTAATTTTTTATGTAAGACTTCACTGTCCTACATATTGTCATATTTCCCGTCTCCTGTGCATTATGCATAGCTTTGAATAATTAAGGTCAAAATATTAACATAGATTTGAATTAATTGTTCCAGGCGAGGTTCCTGGTAGTTCATATTGGAAAGAATTGATGAGCATATCAATATTTCTACGCAAATTACTTGATTCATACATTGTTCCCGAAAAAATGTATAAAACAAAAGTTACTCTAAATAACAAAGTAAACAACTTTTGTTATGTGCACGTTTGTCGAAAAACAAATAGACAACGAAACATTGCGAATTTTTATTTCAGGCCTCCCTTATAACCCCCACTCCCGTTCGAACCTAAAAATTTTAATATAGCTTATAATCATGGAAGTATTAATGCTAATTGACAAACCGAGTTTTGTTAAGTTCGGTTCAATCCGTTTATACTTTGTTGTAAGACAAAAGTGAATATCACAAAAGTTACTTCAAATAAAAAAATGAACTACTTTTGTCATGTGCATATTTGCAGAAAAACTAATAGAAAACGAAATACCGCTATTTTTAAATTCAGGCCTCCCTTACAACCCCCAATCCTGCCCGCCCCTAGAAATGGTGGTATGGCTTATTATAATGAAGGCATTAGTGCTAATGGCATTAATGAGTTTTATTTAGTTCGGTTGAGTCTTTTGTGCCAAATAAAATTGTTCATTTCCGCTATAGGTTTTAGCGTATATCTCGTTTAAAATGCGGGATACGAAAAAAGTGTATATAACAAACGTTACTCTAACTAACAAAGTAAACAACTTTTGTTATGTTCACATTTGCCGAAAAACCAATAGGAAACGAAATATCGCTATTTTTAATTTCAGGCCACCTTTATGACCCCCACTCCTGTTCGCCTCAGAGAATATTAATATAGCCTAAAGTCTAAGTTGGGTTAGTACGTGGGTGAATCAAATATAAACGAGACTTTTCGCCTTTCGGGCACAGTAGTGGTGGGGGAACGTTCCCGCCTTTTTTGTTGTTGGGTAGGTTAGTCAGGAGTAGGGGAAGCACGTGATCTCGCCACCTCGATCGTCTCGGTGTCCACCGTGACGATGTTGGAGGAAGAGGTACCCCCGTCGACTGCGCAACGTGTCGTACTTTAGTATCTCGCCGCAGAAGGTGTAAAACCGGCCGAAATCTTGAGGAGATTGACTGCACAGTTTGGGGGAAAGACACTTTCGCGAGCCAGAGTGTTTGCATGCCATAAACAGTTTGTGGGGGGTCGTGATCGTGTTGAAAATCCGACTTGCATATCGCCGCAAAAGACGAGACCTACCGATCAGAGAAGTGGTTCTTCTCCATGACTATGCTCGCCCCCATACAGCAGCCATGACTAGGGAAAAATTGGAGCAACTGGGGTGGGAGACACTGGAACACCCTCCTTACAGTCCAGACCTGTCACCCTGCGACATTCATGTGTTTGGCCCTCTCAAGGAAGCTTTAGGAGGCGAAAGATTCGACAGTGATGGTGAGGCTGAAGCCTATTGCGCAATTGGCTGCAGACACGACCTGCATCTTTCTACATGGAAGGAATTGGAAAGCTACCTATCCGTTGGGAAAAATGTGTTTCCAAGTCAGGGGATTATGTAGAAAAATAAGCTATATTATTTTTTGCGTTTAAAAATAAAATAAATTAAAAAAAAAAAAAAGTCTCGTTTATATTTGATTCACCTAATAGTAATGTAAATACCAAGTTTCATAAAATTCGGTTCAGCCGTTTATGCGTGAAAAGGTAACACACAAACAAACATACACGAAAGAAAAAAAATTGGAGATATGATGTCTATGACATGTGAAACGAAAAAGTAACATGAAATTTTGAAAAAAAAAAATCAATGTATAGACAGATATTTTTGTTATCTGGATTATTAAGCTAGTTATTTGTATATTCTTTGTATTAGTAAACACCCCTTCTATTTTAAAAAATTCCGTCACGCAGGGGCTGCGTAAACTAAGCAGATTTCCCACGAGAAGTTTTACAATAGAGAAATCTGCCTAATAACAACTGTAGTAGTAAGAAACCTCTAAACCTAAAACATTATTTAGGGCGTAATAACCCAGTAGTTTCTAGCCCCAAAAAACAGTTAACCTAACCTCTAAACCTATTCACGAGGGACGAATAGTTATAGAAACGGCCGCCAGAGCTCTCGGCGGAAAGTCCGAACATAGCCTACTGGTGACCACATGCAGAATACAAATGCAAATATCTCAGTTAATATTCAAGATACAGAATAAATGTATAGAACAATATTTATAGTAAATTTAATTTGCAATAAGATTTATTCTATACAATGTTTCGATCCGACGCATAATAACGGAGATATTTTGAATTTTCAAAAATCCCCCCTCTAAACCCCCCCCTCCCACTGGTCCTATTTCAGCCATTAACGAACTTGATCTTCCTTTTTACATAAAACGATTAAATTCCGAGTTTGGTAAAGATCAAACAAAAATTGCGACCGCTAGAGCGTTAACAGACAAATATATATATATATATATATATATATATATATATATATATATATATATAATTTTGAACGGACCTCATTTTCGTCATCTCCTGGGTAGGATCGATGGACATTTGAAGAAATTTTTCGAAACTCGCATCATGAGTACGACCTCAATAGCTGATTTCCCTTAAGGGAAATCTGCTAAAATTAGATTGTGAGATGGGTTCATATGTGTATCATTCCAACTTGTGGGATATCTTCTTAGTTTATGCAGCCCCTGCGCGATGGACTTTATTTATTTTAAATGTCTGTCGGTCATTCATGTCACAAATTTAAGTAATGGTCATTATTGTTTATGTGTCCATATTTGTAAAGCGGCGTCACAAAGGCAATGCGGGGCACTGGACAAAGCGATGTCTTACAGCTCGTCGAGCACCAAGTCAAGCTTCAACACCGCAAATACCAGGCGCCGTTGTTCAATTAGCTTCACTTTTATATCATGTTATACGCTCAATTTATCGGTATTTTCGAAGAAAGTAATGTTAAATGATGATTAAATGTTTTCTGGGCTGCTCCTGAAAAACCTTATGATTCTACATTATCCTTAAGGGAAATCAGCTATTGAGGTCGTACTCATGACCAAATTTTTTATTCAAATGTCCATCGATCCTACCTATTAAATGACAAAATAGAGGTCCGTTCAAAACTGCGTATATATATGTTAACACTCTAGCCTAAATACCAAATATTGTTCTCATTGAACTTTTAAATGTTGTGATAAATGTAAATACGTGACACACGTGGGAAATCTGCTTAGTTAACGCATTCCCTGCGTGATGTACTTTATTTTTATGGCCATGGAAAACTAACTTGTCTAGAAAGAAGAAAACAATATATTTAAAATTTGTATGGCTTGTTGATCACATCAAAAAATAATTTATATCGCAATTTTTGTTTGATAGTTACCAAACTCGATATTTAGTCGTTTCATGTAAAAAGAAAGATCAATTTTGTTAACGGCTGAAATCGGACTAGGGGGGGTGGGGAGGGTTTAGAGAGGGAGAATTTCGAAAACTCGAAATATATCCGTTACTATAAGTCAGATCGAAAAATTGTACATAGAATCAATCTTATTGCAAATTAAATAATCTATAAATATTGTTATATACATTTATTCTCTATCTTGAATATTAACCGAGATATTTAAAGTTTTAAGTTTTCAGCCTTTAGTAAACCCCATTTTCTATTAGTGATACATAAACAATGCTCTGTTATATAATAAAACCTATTAATTGAAGCCGAAATACCTCATATTATTTTCATTGAATTTTTACTTTGTGAGATATATTCAAATACGTTCTGTTGACCCCCCCCCCTGAACTTGAGTGATTGAGGTAAAATTGATTCTGATTCATTACAAATTACAGCACTAGCTTTAGTAAATTGTTTTCAATTACAAAATTAATATGATATATTCACATATATTTCATTGATTGTTTGTCATGCCGGTCTATCTATGCAGCGCTACGAGGATCTCCGTTGTTGAGATTATAAACTTGTAAATGTACTGAGCATTGACGGTAGTGTTGCCTGTATGTATATTTATCTATTGTAAACCTTCGCGTGGAAAATCTGCTTAGTTTACGCAGCACCTGCGTGACGGACTTTATTTAAACATTAAACAAGCGTTTTGGATTGAATATTTCTGACAAATTACTATATTGGTAAATACTTATTTTATAGTTTCCTGTAAAGCTTTTATTGTCAATTGACTCAGGAGAATAATACTAAACTAAGCATTGTAAATGCACAGGAGGGCGAAACGTTTGCTCTAAAACAATAGTGTTGTGGGGAGACCCGAAGAACTCTTTTTTAGTGACTTAAAATTAAAAAGCCCGTCACGCAGGGGCTGCGTAAACTAAGCAGATTTCCCATGTGAAGTTTTACAATAGAGAAATCTGCATACTGGTAACACAAGCACACCATGAATAAATACAAACGGTAATAAGAAAACTTTCAGTTAATTTTAATAAATTCCCAACTGAAACGGCTTTTGAATTGTAAAAATAATTTATATTTTAATAACTCAAATTTTAGTAGTACAAGAACTAAAGAAGGGGGGGGGGGCGGATGAACAGACCGTATTTGCATAAATCTAATAAAGTAATGAAGGTAAGGACGAAACGACAGGTGAGGTTAGAAGAAGCTTCCACTGAGCCGAGTACTGACGAAAATGACCGATCTAATCCGAACTACACCCGACCACAGACTTCATAAAAATGCAAATATCTCGGTTAATATTCAAGATAGAGAATAAATGTATATAACAATATTTATAGTAAATTTAATTTGCAATAAGATTGGTTTTATACAATTGTTCGATCCGATGCATAATAACGGAGATATTTCGAATTTTGGAAAATCCCCCCTCTAAACCCCCCCTCCCACTGATTCGATTTCAGCCGTTAACGAACTTGATCTTCCTTTTTACATGAAACAATTAAATACCGAGTGTGGTGACGATTAAACAAAAATTGCGACCGCTAGAGTGTTAACAGACATATATATATATATATATATATATATATATATATATATATATATATATATATATAGTTTTGAACGGACCTCATTTTCGTCATCTCCTGGGTAGGATCGATGGACATTTGAAGAAATGTTTCGAAAATCGCGTCATGAGTACGTCCTCAATAGCAGATTTCCCTTAGGTGAAATCTGCTAAAAGAAACACTCTTCCATGCAAACATACGGCAATTGTGCTCAACATGTAGTGTTTATACCAGTTGAAATTAGCTTACTTATTTCTTTCTCCCACTCTGTTTCCTAGAAATATCAGACAGAGAACGATAAATGAATATTGAAACACTATAAAGCCCGGCCAGTAGGTAAAGCTTAAACAAAGCAGATGACGTCATCTGACATTCTATTTACTATTCTCTCTCAATAACAAGATGTAAACAGGACTTAAAATTTAAACTGTTTATGTTTATTGATACAGTTGCATTAAATAGAAATCTTATACGCAGAGCTAGAAGTCAATTGAATCTAAACCTAAAAAAAAAATCAAATATAACTCTGTTATCATAAGTGTTATAGAAAAACTGGGCATACCAAGAATTATTGGAAAATGAATTTACAGCAAGATTAGTTATATGATAAATTTTTAATAAGGGAGCTATTTCCTATTTTAATTTCCCCCCTCAAAAACAATCATACTTGACTAGAAACTGACAAATATTTTTGACAAGGCATTACTATGGACAATAATTTTACAATCTCCTGTGAGATTTCTGGGCTTATGCCTGCATATCTAGTAACTCAAGCGAAAATTAAGCATTTTAAAAACTTTTTCTCAAATTTTCTTTAAGCAGATTTCCCTTAAAGGAAATCAGCTATTGAGGTCGTACTCATGACGTGATTTTTGAAACATTTTCTTCAAATGTCCGTCGATCCTATCCAGGAGATGAAGAAAATGAGGTCCGTTCAAAACTGTATATATATTTCTCTGTTAACACTCTAGCAGTCGCAATTTTTGTTTAATCGTCACCAAACTCTGTATTTTATCGATTTACGTTAAAAGAAAGATCAAATTCGTTAACGGCTGAAATCTTACCCGTGGGAAGGGGGGAGGGGTTTAGAGGGGGGAATTTCGAAAATTCAAAATATCTCCGTTACTGTACGTCGGTGAATAGTGAAAAAGTGTATATAAACAATCCTATTGCAAACTAAATTCACTATAGATATTGTTATATGCATTTATTCTCTATCTTGCATATTAACGAGATATTTGCATTTTATTAAATGTGTGACGGTAGAGACGAGATCGGCTAAGGTCAGTTCTATTCGTTTCCGCTGAAAGCTAGTTCGTCCGTTTCCGTAACTCGGCTCTCGTATGGAGATTTCTCTATTGTATAACTTCACGTAGGAAATCTTCTTAGTTCACGCTGCCCCTGCATGACGGACGTTTTCAGTTTTTCTGTCAAAGACATTGGCTTAAATGTCCCAAAATTGTTTTTGTTAAATAAGTTAAGCCAAATTTTTTGTAAAAAAAATGAACAAATAAAAAAAATTATTCAGTTTTCAAATCTTCCAGAATAAAATTTTATTTTTACTACCAAACCTTGTATATTATTGAACTGTGTGCATATTTGTTGCTGTCAAATGTAGATATATGTTTGTAAAATTGTACAGCTCATTTTAAACCCTGGGCCATGACATTAAACCAGATGCTGTGTTCACGTTTCTTTAGAAGGTTGTTCGGCCCGTCCTCGAACTTGACCAGGCAACCGGTGGTTGTTGATCCCGGCCTATCACGCAGTGCCTATTTCCCTATCCCAGTCATCATATCATCTTCTTGTTGTTATGCACACACCTACAATCAGCGAGAACCACGCCCAACTCCAAGGCCGCCATTATCCCTCTTCCATCAACTGCCCTGCCCAGACCCGATATTTTAAAATGCCCTTTTAACTTAATTCGCTCCTGGCGTCCAAAAACAAAGAGAGGAAACCGTATCCCACTGCTAGAAATAAAATCGCCACAATAGGAGTGGTACATAAACAAATTCCGTAACGCAGGAACAGATTTCCCACGTACGTAACGTATGTGCATTTATCTCAAAACATAATAGTTCAATGAGAACATTAATTGGCATTCGGGCTTCAAATAAAGTGCTTCATAATATAACAGCTTATTGTTATTATGACATGAGTAGGAGTGGGGGTATGCTCAAGACCGAGAACTATAATAAGCAAATGTCTCTGTTAATACCAAAGATAGAGACGTAAAAAATTGTATTTGTAATAAAATCGAATTTTGGAAATTCTCCCCCTCTAAACCCCTCTTTCCACTGGTTCGATTTCAGCCAATAACGAACTCCACCTTTAGTTTTGTATGAAACGCTTATATATCGAGTTTGGTTACATATATTTGTCTGTTACTGCTCTAGCTGTCGCAATTCTTATTTGATCTTAACCATATATATATATATATATATATATATATATATATATATTGAAAATCGCTTCATGAGTACTACATTCCTTAAGGGAAATCTGCTAAAACAGTTAATTACGAGAACGTTAACGCATGACACCACATTCCTTTTTTCACCTAAAGAAAATATTAAGCTCAAAAACCCATGAACTTGCCCTTCACTTAAAACCTGATTTCTAGCAGATTTCTATTGAGAAAAATGAGGTCGGAAACGGGTAAATGCAAATATCTCGGTTAGTATTAATGATAGTGAAAAAAACATATATATCAACATTTATAGAAAATTACATTTGCAGTAAGATTGGTTCTATACAGTTTTTCAATCCGACGCATAATAACGGAGATATTAAGATTATTCAACATTCCCTACCTCTAACCTCCCCCCCCCCTCCCCTGTCATATTTCAGCCATTAACGAACTTGATCTTTATTTTTACATAAAACGTTTAAATAAAAAATTAGGACCTCTAGAGCGTTGATAGAAAAATATATAAATTATATAGAAATATATAAACTTTTTGAGTGGACCTCATTTTCATCATCCCTAGGTAAGATCGATGAACATTTGAAGACATTTTTTGGAAATCACGTCATTAGTACAACCTCAATAGCTGATTTCCCTAAAGGTTTTTGAGATTTATTAACCAGATCAGATAATGCATATGTAGTAGGCATTGAGTATTTTCCAAACATTTTTAAGTTGAAGAAAACTTCTGGCGGATAATATCCCAAGTACCTGGACGACTTGTTCCTGTAAACATTCATTACTTTTCGGTTAGGTCTGAAGACTCGGTGATGTCATCTTAGTGTTATAAATTAAAGTATTAAGTTTCGAATGAAAATAGATAATAGCTACATACCAACTATGACTTGCTAATGAAGTTTGTCGGTAAGTCTGTTTGATCCAGTAGATAATTGGATGGAAACGCCCCAGTGGGAGTCGTGCCTGAAGCTAGACACCGTAATGGAGATAGAAATGTTGCAACACCCCCCGAAACATCCCTGATGATTGGTCATCATCATTGTAGCAATGGTTCATCATCGCATTCCTAGACGATAGTTCAATTCAATCACATTTGCTCCAATCAACGAGACATGGAACCCAAGAATAGTAATCTTCTACACTAGCATTTAAATAATAGGAAAATATACTGTGGAGACCGCAAGGGCAAGTATAAATCAATTAACACATTTTTAGCAGATGAAAAATATGCCATAACTTTAGATTGATGAAATTTGTTAAGTTAACATTTATTAGAATGTTTCCTTTCAATAGAGTTAAAATCATAGCATGCTTAACATACAACAAATGTAATACAATATTAATTTCGTAGAGCCAATATTTGATTGCATGTAGTAAAAGCCAAAAATAATTGCAATGCAGCTCTGTTGAATAAAAAAAAATTCTTTGTATCACTAACCAATTTTGTATTAAATAACCGTTATTTAAGCTGTACTTCAATCATAAATATTACACTAAAACTATATTTTATTTTCAGGAATATAAAGTATAAATTTTCATTTGCGTATATGGTATATATGGTATGATATATTAGTATTTATTGATGACATATTTTCTGCCCTGTCAACCCCCGCAAACGTATTCATTTTTATTTGCTTTTATTTTATTTTTTCAGCATGAGTGCCCTATCCAGAACACCAATTTAATTTTTTGCATGTTCACTCTGATTAATCCATAATTATGACATGTATCTTCACCTAAATAGGGGTATAGTCTTTCATCTAGTCGATGGTTTTTCTTTCAATCAATCCGATGGATTGTGGGCCCCAGAACTTCACATGGAAAACGGAATATTTGCTTGTCTTCTGTTGGCTTTAAGGAACTTTTAAATCTTTCATTCGTGCAAATTCCAGCCGTCTACATCATTATACAAAACTGGGCAATTTTTTTCCAGTCCGTTCTACGGTCATCCGTCTTATTATCTTCGATCGCCCTCGTTGTCGGCATTCATTGTCATATAAAGAAATATTATTGCCCATGTCCTATGTCCCACTCTTCGTAGCCCAGTTTACATAAGGCGTGCTTCGATTATAATGCCTCGTCTCTGGCTATCCGTCTTCAGAGTTCTAAATCACCATGTCTCACTAGGCTTTAACCCTCGGTCGGGCGCATCAAGAATATTCCGCCTTCGGGCGCGTGTATCTCAGAGATACAACCTCAACCGTTTTTACGGAAATACAGTTTTTTAATATATATTTTGCACTAAAATGTTCAGTGTGTAATTAGAAATCATATCTGAGGAAGTATTTGTTTGAAAGAAGTAAATAATTTTCAAAATTGACACGTACTATAATAAAAAAAATCATGGTAGATAATATAACCAAGTTGGTTGTAGATTCATTGTTATTAAAACCGTGGACGATAATTTTTAAAATATAATTAAAACATACAAATACCAAAAGAAATAGTTTAAATGCACATATCTTAATTATTCATAATTCATTTCAGTTTGTGAACAATATAAACAAAATATCTAAATATAACTTCATTCAAAAATAAGTAGCACGAAATCACTTTTAGATAAGACTTATTAAAAATCATCTAAATTTTAATGTACCAATCCTTTTAAAAATGCCAGTTTAGTTATTATCTCTTTTGCAGAGCTGCATTACAATTAGGACAAGGCGTGGAACTATGTTGTAAACAAATTTTGCTTTTGCAAATCTCCCAAGAATAATGAGTAAACCTACATTTCTTTTTAGTTTTGCTTGGTTCACATCATTTGCTTTTGTTCGTTGTAGTGGAGGGACTTTTTTTATGCTGTTCTGTACTTTAGTTCAATGTATCGTCCAATGAGTCCCTGTACTCGTCAAGTTTCTTCCCTAGTTCGGTTGGTAAACGTCTACTGTTGTCACTGCTTGGTCACTGCGTCATACAATATTTTCTTGAATAAGTTCTTCTGAAAGCTCATGTATGAGCAAAATAATAGAAAAATTGGTATATATAATTCCATTCAATAAAGAGAAAGTTAATTTATGTATATGTTTATGAAATACAGATTTCAAAATAACTTCCGAGATCGGGCGCGTGGTATCTAGGAGATATGTACAACTGAATGACAGGTGAAACACACGACTCCATCAAACGCACTGACACTACTGACCTTGAGGGGGAGACCTATAAAGCACATAACTCGAAGCACTACACCACCACTCTCTGCTAGGAGGAGTGACAAATATTTTTCTAGAAACCTTGTATCTGAGAGATCACGCGCCCGACGGAGGGTTAACAACCCCTGGTAATAACCATGCCTCGCAGTCATACATCATTACGGGTTTGACTATCCACATACAGCTTCTTAGCTTCAAAGTACGTGAGACCTTTAGCAGATTTCCCCAAGGGAAAATCAGCGATTAAGGTTGTACTCATAATGGGATTTTTGAATAAAATGTCTTCAAATGTCCACCGATCCTACCTAGGAGATGACGAAAATGAAGCCCCTTTAAAATTATATATATTGGTCTGTTAACGCTCCAGTGGTTGCTATTTTTGTCTGATCAATACCAAACTAGATATTTAAACATTTTATGCAAAAATTAAAGATCAAGTTAATTAACGGCTAAAATCGAACCGAGGGAGGTTTAAAGGGGGGAATTTTGAATATTCTAAATATCTCCGTTATTATGCGTCGGATCGAAAATTTGTATTGAATCAATCATATTGCAAATGTAATATTCTATAAATGTTGGTATGTGCATTTTTTCATTATCTTGATTATTAACGGAGATATTCGCATTTTTCAGCTTTCGGCCTTCAGTAAACTCCCACTCCTACTCTTGTCATAATAAAAATAAGCTGTTATATTATGAAGCACTTTATTTAAAGCCTAAATACCGAATATTGTTCTCATCGAACTTATACGTTTTGAGATAAATGCAAATACGTGACGCACGTGGTAAATCTGCTTAGTTAGCGCAGCCCCTGCGTGACGGACGTTTTGTTGAACTGAGGCACTATTGAATACTGAGATGGTGCACATTAGCACATTTTTTGATCGGCTTCAGTTAACAAAGTCGTTGTTATTGCATTTGATTCTATCATCACTTAATGCCGTGAAGCATTCTTCGATATTGAACAGTGACCACTTTGAAGATTGTCATTGGACAAATAAGGAGTTAAATTAGGACAGAAGTGCGTTTGTCATAAGACATAAAATGAAATATTCGCTATAGCATAGGCTTGTTAGAGAAGCCATATTAAGGTGCTTAGTCACGGATACAAAAGAAAAATATACAATTGTTCAATCATATCAAATTAATTAAGAAGCTATTGTAAAAAGAAAGATTGATGATTTTTAGTAGGACAAAGCTGGGCGGTCTCGTGTGATGCTATCATCATGCACGCCCGCACTAATCATTTCAAGGCCAACCGAATATTAGATCGAACACAGATATAAATCATATCCAGGATCTAGATTTTTCTACCATGACACTACAATATTCGACGTAACGTCTTCGCTCCCCTAACGACCGCGGCAACAATGGGAGCAGAGCAGGTGGTTTGGGAAAAACGAAGAACTGGCATAATGAATAGTCAAGGAACCGGAGAGACCCGTCCACAAAGACCGTGCTCAAAGACAAAAAGGGCAAAAGGATAGAGGTTCTAATTGCAGATTTAATATTTATAGATGAGGTCTTTAGAGAAAACCAGTCTTCCCGAGGAAAATTATACTCAAATAGGCCTCAATTCCATGTGCCCATTAAATGCTAAACGTCTCCTCTTAACGACTTCATATTTTCAATCTACTTTATAAAAATAACAAGACTTTCCTTGGAGAATTTCAAATTAATGGTTCGTAACTGTTTTCACCACGAAGTTATTTCATTTAGTTTTAAATCATTTTACAGAATAAAAAAACATTTTTTATAATCAAATATCTAATTGTGTTCATAAATTTTTAATTCTTCATGAAAATGATTTCAACTCCATGATTTGAGTCCAGAGTGACCAGTTGCACCAATTCTACCCAGCTTTTTCTTCAAATATACACAATCAAACATAAATTTTCTTGCACGGTGAAAAATTTCAACTTAGAATTTTTAATTACTTTATTTGCTAATGATGGGCGTCTTCATCTTAGAATTCCTTCCTATGTTTCACCAATTATTATTTATTTGAGATGCCGCTACAATGGCGATTCATCTTTTAACATGTTAGAATATAATTTCACAAAATTAAATAAATATTAAAATTTTTACAAAGCAAAATTTTACAAATGTACAAAACAAATAGAACCATGCCGCTACAATGGCGATTCATCTTATAACATGTTAGAATATAATTTCACAAAATTAAATAAATATTAAAATTTTTACAATGCTAAGTTTTACAAATATACAAAATAAATAAAATGGACAAAACTAAATACAAATTGTTAGTATATTTACAACATGAGGGGGAAAAAAACTATGGAAGAAGACAAAACTTATATTCTGCATACAGTGCTTGCTATTTATAATTTTCATAATGGCAAATAATAACTATTATATTTCATCCGTAAAAAAAGTCCGTCACGCAGAGGCTCCGTAAACTAAGCATATTTCCCTAACAAACGTTTAGGATAAATAAATGTACATTCTGCTAACACTTTACACCACCATGAATATTAAGTGAATAAATGCAAACGGTCATGAGAAAGCTTTCAGTCATTTTACAAGTTAATAATCTGTACAAGGGAAAGCTTCTGAATTGTAAACAAACAGGCCAGCCAAACACGCAGAGCTGAATAGATAGACCGGTATATTCTAGACCGGAAATATCAACAAATAATGAAATATAACTTAATATAACATATTAATTTTATTGAAAACTATTAACTATAGCTAGTGCGGTTATTTGTAATGAATCAGAATAATTTTTATGCCAATCACTCAAATTTTAGTAATAGAAGAAGGTTGGGGGGGGGGGATCAACAGAACCTATTTGCTTATATCTATACAAATTAAATGTTCAATGAAAACAATATTTGGGTATTTAACCTTGTAATGCAGTGGATAATGATAAAACAGTTTATTATTAATATAACATGAGTAGTAGTGGAGGTTTGCTGAAAGCGGAAAACTGTAAAATCTAAATATCTCGGCTAGAAAACACGCATGGAACTACATGTATAGATTATTCAATTTGCAATTTGATTAGTTCTATACAAGTTTTCGATCCGACTTATAATAACGGAGCTATTTCGAATTTTTTAAATTCCTCTTCTGAACCCTCCATCCACTGGTCCGATTTCAGTCATTAACGAACTTGATATTTCTTTTTACATAATACGATTAAATATCATGTTTCGTATCGAACAAACAAAAATGCGGCCTCTAGACCGTTAACACACACACACACACACACACACACACACACACACAAACAGACACACACATATATATATATATATATATATATATATATATATATATATATATATAATTTTAAACGGATCACATTTTCGTCATCTCCTCGGTAGGATCGATGGACATTTGAAGAAATATTTCGAAAATCGCGTCATGAGTACGACCTCAATAGCTGATTTCCCCTAAGAGACATCTGCTAAAATGCATTTTCTTTAGCAACTTACTTGTAATTAATTCAAAAGTTATAGTATACATCCAGGATAATCAGATATGTATTAGTTTAATGTACGGCTGACTGACTGAAATTTTGATTTCAACCAAACGTTGTTTATGTAATTTATTTTTTGAAGTTTGGCGAAAGCAATTGTAGAATCTGAAAACGAATTCTCTCCAAGCGATTGCAAAACGGATTTTGCATGAAGTGCTCCGAGATAATAACAGGCAGAGTTAAAAGCTACTTCGATAAAGCTGTAACTCGCCGTGCACAGATTACAAAGGACTCGTTTCTCATTATAGTTTTGTCTGGATCAAGCCCCTGTCAGCGGGCATTTAGATTCATCTCATTTCACTCTCTCTGCAGCTGACAGCCTGTGAGCATTGCTTATGTTCATCAGGTACATGGTTTCGCCCTAAACGCCGCATGGCTGCAACGTTGGAAATCTTGGATTTTCATAAAATTAATAATTACTGCGGCTCTATTGAAATAATGTAAAGTTATTTGCTTTGCGTAATGTTGTGATGTTGGCCATTCATTTCGTGACAGACTAACCAAATAATTATTACAATTCTTCCTTAGATAGAAAAGAGTTGTTTTAGTATATTTACCTTGAGGGAAATCAGCTATTGAGTTGGTACTCATGACTCGACTTTTGAAAAATGGGAGGCCGCCTTTCTACTCGTCGATTTTTACCAGATTACCTTAAGGGAAATCAGCTATTGAGGTTGTACTCATGACGCGATTTTCGAAATTTTTCTTCAAATGGCCATCGATCCTACCCAGGAGATGACGAAAATGAGGTCCGTTCAAAACTGTATATATATATATATATATATATATATATATATATATATATATATATATATATATATATTTGTCTGTTACCACTCTAGCGGTCACAATTTTTGTCTTATCGTTACCAAACTTGATATTGATTGATTTTATGTAAAAAGAAAAATTAAGTTCGTTAATGGCTGAAGTCGGTCAAGGGGGAGAGGGGGTTTAGAGAGGGAGAATTTCGAAAATTCTTAATATCTCCGTTATTATACGTCGGATCGAAAACTTGTATAGAACCAATCTTACTGCAAATGTAATTTTTGTAATTTTCTATAAATGTTGTTATGTACATTTTTTCACTTTCTTGATTGTTTACTTGCATGTTTTAGTTTTCGGTTTTCAGTAAAGCCTCACTCCTACTAATCTCAAATTTTCAATATTCTATTATGTTATGAAGCACTTTATTTGAAGCTTAAATACCATATATTGTTCTCATTGAACTTTCAAGTTTTGAAATAAATGCAAATACGTGGCGCACGTGAGAAATCTGCTTAGTTAACGCAGCCCCCGCGAGACGGACTTTTTACATATTAATAGAGAATACGTGGTTACATGAGATGACAAGTGTTTTACCAGCAAGTGGGAACTCTGCTTAGTTTACGTAACCCTTTGCGTGATGGACGTTTTAGCCTACAAGATAAATAATTTTTCGATCATCTTTCTTACCATTGCTGGGCACCTACAGGCCCCAAATATATGCCACTGGCCAGAAACCAGGAGGCATTACATGCAGCGTCTGGTCTCTACCCTTGCGTTGATGTTTGCCTCTCTGGAAAACCAGATTCCGCTCAACACAACAATTTTCCTCAAATATCCATTGATCCTACCTAGAATATGACGAAAATGAGGTCCGTTCAAAATTATATATATATATATATATATATATATATATATATATATATATTGAGTCGCATCGTAAAATGTTATAGAACCAATCTTGTTAAGATATTAATGTTCTACGCTTTTTTTTTCTTCGTATCTCAAGTATTATTTGCGCTTTCTTGTTTTCAGCCTTCAATACCCCCCCCCCCTTCTCCCACAACTCATCCATTCATCGGTTTTTGTTTTTTTTTTACTTAGAAATATTGAAAGAGATCACAAGTGTGTTAACTAGCTTATTTTACGCAGAGTTTGTGTATCTCTGCCCGGAAATTCGCACATCTCTGCTTCTTGATGTGTTTGCTCTTTATACATTAACAGGTAATACATCCAGATTACATCCTTCATTTGTACTTGCTTAAGTATTAATTTTTATTATACATCAGTATATTAAAACGGGTCTATCTAATAGCTTATTTGTTATCGTGTATTTTGCAAAGGAAAAGTCCTATTAAAAGAGAAGTGTGCTTACAAGAAAGGATAGCTAAAGGAGACGAATTGATTCTGTATGCACTAGATAATATTGATTCGAGGCAAACCTTAAAGGTCAAACATCCTGACGCTCTTATAACGAGTTTGAACACCATTAAAAGGGAGCGAAGAAGGTAACCAACCGATCCCGTGTAGACGATAAAGAGAATACAGTAATTAAATTCAAAGGGCGGTGGCTGTTCTAGAGTGTTGTAGCTCTGGCTGATATAGAATTATAAAATGAAAAAAAAAAAAAAAATGAAATTTAAGAAGCAAACTGAAATCTGGTGGGTGTGTCCAAGACCTTGGGGACGAGATGGTAGGTCTGGTTCAAGTACAAGGTTATCCTGCCCAGCCCCTCCATGACAGCAGCTTAATACTGGGTTTGGACCAATGAAACGTCAGGATTATTTATTTTTAAGGAATTATTGAAAAAAAAGAAGGAATCTCTCTCATTTGCAAGCCCATACTCAGTGGTCATTACATTACTGAGTTGACATTTCTCATTCCTAATCGTTCAGTAAATTGTGAAATACTCCAACAAATTAGTACTTGTCATAGGGAACTGCGAAATCCGACGTTGTGCTTCCATGTGAATTTCACTTGAACATAATATTTCGACACCACAATATTCATTTCAGCAATGGCGCAGTGTTCGGTATACCTGTATGGGTGGGTCCTTGTGTCAATGCAAGTCTCAGAAATGGCTCCTTAGTAGAACCAGAAACAAATCTCAACGATGATGGTTAAAGTACTATCTTAAAATGGACCAGCGTGTGCCACAAAATCATAAGGAATCGTCTTATTCTGGGCCCAATTTATTTATGTTCTTCATAGTTTCATGTCAATGGTCACCAATAAAAAACATTTTTCTCCGCGCAAACTTTATTCATTCTGCCCCACATGTTTCGTGGCTTACATACCACCACTTCAGGGGCCATCCCTTTTCAAAAAATAATAACATTAATTTAATAAAACCCAATGATAATTCTTTGCTAGATACTGTATTAATAAGTGCCTACTTACATGTGACATTTATTACAGATTGCTACTTACATTTCTCAAGTGCTCGTTCCCTCTTACGTTCGTTGAGTCTGTTCCCTCCTCTCTGGGGAGGTCGTTATGTCATGTAAGAAGGCACTTATTAATACAGTTTTTAATAAATTAATGTTATTATTTATTGAAAAGGGATGACCCCTGAAGCGGTGGTACGGAAGCCAAAAAACATGTAGGGCTGAATGAATAAAGTTTGGGCGGTAATTATGTTTTTTATTTGTGACCCTTGCCATTGAACCTATGAAGTACATAATTAATAATGAAATTTAATTTTTTACTCATTGGAATAACAAACAGAATTGCTAAGTGCGCCATCCTTACCAATGATAGAGGAAATATGTATCAACCTCGTTAACTTTATTGTAAGAATTAAAGGAAATATTATAATCCCAAAAACATTCAGCTTTCATCAGAATTATCCATTTTGACACTCCCTGAATTCACTTTGATTAGTTATAGCGCGACGGCTGTATGAATGTAGGTATGTGTTTTCATACTGCTCAAAAAATACTATTGCTTAGATTGTTTAAATTACACATACATATAAGACTGTTATAATTTCTAGTTGTGCACTTCTCCTTCTGATCGGCATCCACTAACGAGGATGGAGAGGTTTAGAAGACCACGAAAGTATTAAACTGCCTTTTGCACCTAAGGCTAATCGGAATGGGTTCTCTACCGGTTACCACCATTTTCTAACCAGGGTGGGACTAAGGATTTTATTTAATGAATTCCGTCACTAAATAAATTCCTATTGCCCAGGCGGGAATCGAACTCGCCACTCTAGGTTTACCATGTGAGTTTAAGGCCAACGCTTTAACTCACATGGCTAACCTGAGCCCCCACTATATTTAACCGTTTCATTAATGTCAGAAATCGGACCTGGAGCAGTGTGGGGGGGGGGTTTAGAGGAGGGATTGGTAAATTCAAAATATCTTTGCTATTATGACTTGGATCGTAAATATTATAGAACCAATCTTGTGAAACTATTGATGCACTACAATTGTTGGTCTATACATTTTCTCGCAAGACAAATATTGGGGGAGCTATGCGAACTTTTTTGTCTTAAACCTTCAGTATAAAGTAAAATCCTTCTGATCGGATTTTTATTTAGAAAGAGGAAATATGTGGCGAAATGAGACACCCAGTGTATTTTCCAGTGCATGAGAAATCTGCTCAGTTTACGCAGCCCCTATGTGAGGGATTTTTTTCATGAATGGTACTAATGAACAAACTACTGGGCTTTATTCTTGTCCTCGTTTGTCACAATGGTAATAAAAATAGTTGAACGACTAGAAACCCATTCACAAAACTCAATCATCATCAAAACTCAAGTAAAGAATACCAATTTTATGTATTTTACGTAAATTGTGACATACAACTTATGTTAATGTGTATGTAATATTCGGTGTTACATAGTTATGGACCCCGGATTCTTAATTGTCGTATGAAGTCTATATTTTTCGGAAGAACGGATGAACTCTCGTTTTTAGGGTTTAAAGTGCGAATACTCCGCACATTCAAACGTTGCATGCCAGAGCACCTTCCCTTCATTGCAAAGCAATACGATTCAGAATGGACGACAGTAAGTAAGCTGAGTGTCAAAGGAATTTCTTTTATGCTGCCCGCCTGTATTTGGATATCGATCGCAGAAGTCATAGGATCAGGTTACAATTCGATGCAAGGTTTTGTTACACATTGTCTGTAGTTACTGTTCTTCATTAACTCAATCGACTTACACATTAAGATATGTATACGATTTCCTTTGAGTGTATTTTTTACAGAGTTAAATAAACAAAAGAAAACTATTCGTAAGAAGAAAATCTTTTTATCAAATTCAATTAATTCCTTTCTATGTGTGCATCACTAAAACGTACATTTTGTACTCACGTTATACGATGATTTGTCAATTCTGTGACTAGAAACCTTCAAGTTAAAATTTACAGATAAAACATAAGATTTATAAATTTACATCAAGCTGTCAAGGTGATCATGAAAAGATTCTATCCCAACGTGAAAATGTAATGAAAAAGGTCCTTTATTCAGTAACATTTCTTCTTTCTTTGATCTTTGACTATAAAAAATTTAACCTTTGATTATAGTTATCAGTAATCAGTTAGTTAATAATATAAGACAATAAATGTATCAAATGTGTACGGAAAGTTACATTTTATTTGAGATTTGGGATGGCTTGTGGAGGTCCACCATTTTTTATTTTCGCCTTTCTCTAAACCCCTCCCTCTAAGAAAATTTTAATCTAAAGAGAAGTGCTTAACTATATGTTAGAACAGAAATGAAATTTCTGGACATTCTATTGTTACGCGGTTTTCAGTTACTTAATGTTGTCAAGGGGCTCAGGTTAGCCATGTGAGTTAAAGCTTTGGCCTTAATCTCACATGGTAAACCTAGAGAGGCGAGTTCGATTCCCGCCTGTGCAAATAGGAATTTTTTTAGTGACAAACTTATTAAATAAAATCCTTAGTCCCACCTTGGCTAGAAAAGGAGAAAACCCGTCCCAATTAGCCTAGCAGCATAATACATAATAAATAAATAAAGTGGACGTTAATAAATAAATAATAATGTTGTCAATTACACAATGTTGTAAAACCGAATCTTGTCAAGATGTAATTAGGGAGGGTAAAACGTCTAAATCTCTTGAAATATGAATCAGATGTTATTGGCGATTACAAGACTTCTTTTACTTCTTATAAGGAAGTACAAAATCGTTCAAATGTTTACGTTTTGCGAGGAAGAAGGAAGAGATGTTGGAATGTCAGGAAGATATAGAAACGTTTATGGAAAATATGACATGAAAGAAGGACGAAGCTGTCAAGCAATGGAAGGAAGCCTGCAGCCATCTTAGTTAGGCCTGTAGAAGCATCCAGTCATCAGCAAAGCAATCATAACCACCGCCAAACAAAAAAGAAGTAAATAAAAGAAAATGCCAGCTTCAATTCTCATGAAGGTTCACATGAAGTTATCAGCTGATTGTTCCGTATCAGAGCCAACGTGACGATGGGAATTCGTTCCAGATCACACTTTCAGCACGGCCTATTCACTCGTCTTTCTTTCGAGGAGGGTCGTTACCCAAAAAAGAAGCAAAAATCCTCCTTCGTCGAATGGTTGTCAGATCGTATTGGACACTCTTCACCATGGCTCTGGCTGACAACAACTGTTGTGCTTCGTAATGTAGGCAGACTCCTGCAAAGCTAGACTTATAGGCAAGTACTCTCAAGCATGTACTCAAATACTTGAAAACAAATGAGTACATATTCTATGTCAATGCCTGTCTTATTTCGAGAAGTTGCGGGTAATAAATTGATTTCCCTTTGGGTCAGAGATACGTTTTAACTATAGGAAAAAATAGCCATAATCAAATAGGAATCGTAACTACTTCTAATCTGATTGATTTAATAGGGGGAAATGTATTTATTCAAGTACAGTAGTCACTGCGACCCAAGCTTTACGAATAAAATATCAAAATAGCTGGTTCTTTTGGAGAATTAACCAAAAGGCTCAAAGGAGTATCGGCTGAAAATAAGAATAGACCAAGACTAAGTATGTAAGAAGGTTCAAGAAAAGGGAGATTTGTCCAAAATGGTGGTTTCTATTTCCTATTGGAAATACGTACGGAACGGCAATAATTTGGAAGCAAAAAAAAACGTCAGAGTTTTTGATAGGACTTAGTGCTTCAATGTCTAGATAAGTTATCTTCGCTTTAATAGTCTACAGATAGTCAAAAATCATTCAGTTAATCCAATCGTTCAACAGGTAAGAAAAGAGAACACTATACTAATTGTGTTCTGTCAATAAAATGTTATGCAGTGGGCTCAGTTTAGCCATGTGAGGAGTTCAAGCGTTGGCTTTAATCTCACATGCTAAACCTAGAGTGGTCAGTTCGATTCTCGCCAGGCAAACAACAATTTATTTAGTGACGAACTCTCTAAATAAAATCCTTAGTCCCACCCTGGCTAGAAAAGGGTGGTAACCTGTGGATGACCCGTCCCGCTTAGCAATAGTAGCATAAAGGACGTTAATAAATAAATGGGGGCTCAGTTAGCCATGTGAGCTAAAGCATTGGCCTTAATCTCACATGGTAAAGTTAGATTTGCGAGTTCGATTATCGCATGGGCAGCGGAATTTATTTAGTGATGGAATTCATTAAATAAAATCCTTAGTCCCACCCTCGCTAGAAAAGGGTGGTAACCTGTAGATAACCCAATTAGCCTTAGTTGCAAAAAGTGGACGTTAATAAATAATAATAATAAATAAATGTTGTGCATTGAAAAAAAAATACTTATAAAAACAGTATAATAGCTTATTTGTGGCTAAAAATATCAGTTTTAGGGAGTCAATACTGTTCAGAGGCCAAAGAAGTGCAACCTACACATATAAAAAGTGTACAAAAGCAAATGAATAACGACGGTAAGGCATAAAAATACAAACTAATTTTTAGATTAGATTGATGTATATGTTCTAACCTCTAATTATTTATTATAAAGATGTCTCGCTATCCGATGTCTCAACCAAAACTAAAATGTAGAATGTGGTTAAAATCTCTAGAATAAAAAGACTTATATCCCACAATATTGTTGGGATGTTTCACATCCGATCAACTCATAAAAATAACACTTTTAATTAGAAAATTCTCTTAGCCTAAATACAATATATTTTGAAGTTGGTAAGATGTGAATTAGTACAATAGAGCCCTAATTATAACTAAGAATTGTAATTAAATGGCTTCCTCCAGTTGCCCACCATAGACTGCCCAGTCGACTATTCTTAAATATATTAGTCTTCTGATAAGTCTTAATGGCCAATATATATTTTCCTTTACTTTTCCAATATCTTCCAATCAGCAGGGTCGTCATTAATCCTGCCAATTAGTTTAGTAAATAAATGTGCCTTTCCTCTGTAGCACTACTATATTTTTCCACCTAATTCCTTACTCTGAAGCAAAAGACTTATTAGTCACAACAAAGGGAGTAGTTTTTCTTTAGTTTTCACAATGGGAAAATAAGCTATTTCGGTTGTACTCATGAGTCGATTTAAAAAAAAAAAAAGAAATCATTAATGGCAAATCTATATAGCATAGTACAGGGGTGAGCAACCTTTTCAATCAACGGGCCAAATTAAATTTTAAATTTTTTTGGCGCGCCGGACAGAAAAAAATATATATTTATAACAATATATTCAGTGGAGATAGCCGATAAAATAAATTCATTTTTAAAAATGCTTGGCACGTTGGTCATCCCTGGCATAGTACATTATCAAGGATAAAATAGCATCCAATAATTTTGGTTGTCTTAAGATTTCTCTTTTCTCGGAGTTTAAAAATAAAACTTGTTCTGATTTATTATAAACTGTGGTATTTAAAAAAAAATATTTATTAACGTCCAGTTTTTGGAACTAAGGCTAATTGAACGGGTTACCTACAGGTTACCACACTTTTCTAGCCAGGGTGGGACTAACGATTTTATTTAATAATTCCGTCATTAAAATTACGGCATTTGATATAGTAAATAGTTTTCAATAAATTTTGTATGGTGTACTCAGATATATTTCAGTAATTGTTTTTCTTTCTGGTGATGAATTTTGATATCTATCTATTCAGCCCTGAGCGGTTGGCTGACCTATTTGTTTACAATTCAGACGCTTCCCGACGGGAGTTTGTTAAAATTGACTGAAAGATTTCTTATTTCCGTTTTTATTTATTCACTTAATGCTCACGGTTGTATTAAGTGCTAACCACCCCTGTATTAAGTGACACCAGTATGTAGTTGTATCTATTATAAAACTTAACTTGGGGAATCTGCTTATTTTCCGCAGCCCCTGCGTGACGGACTTTTTTTAGGTTTCAGAAAACGCCCACTACTACATTGGCGATTTTCATTTCAAGCTAAAATAACAACACTATACTTCTAAGTTCTACAGCTTAAGATGTAAGTCTTCTTCACATAGGTTTCTTACTAAGTGAAAATTGAGAATAGAATATTAGACGCGCTCTGTATGTTATTTCAGCCCGTGGGAAACATGCATAGTTTGACCTGCGTAGAGTATTGGTTTTCTTTTTTATATAAAGGCGGTATCTGCAAGCGGATTATAATTAAATGAAGCTGATTTTCGTCTTGCAGGAATGGGTACTTATTTGCCATCATCACTCATTCTATTAACTATTTCTCCCATAAGTGCAATCCTGTGTGGATGGGTGTGTGCTTGTGTCGTGCGTGCGAGTTCAAATAAACTGACTTATAACTTAAATTGATTGGCTTAACGCCAAGATGTTGGGTTTTACAAAACGCTGAAACTAAAAAAAATAACTCTGTTAATATTCGACTTAGAGAATACTTGTAAAAAAAATTATTTTAGAGAATTAAATTTTAAACAAGACTGGTTATATAAAAATTTCGACTCATAAACTATAAAATAATAAACTATAGAGTAATAAACTATAGATATTTCCAACTATATTTATCCCGACTCAAAGATATTTCGAATTTTCGTTTATTTACACTCATAATTGGTAGAAATAAAAAAAAAAAAAAAAAATCCAAACTCTCCGACTTGCAATGTTCACTCAACAGTCAAACACCGACTTACTGACTGCCATCAACATAGTAACTTAAAGTAAATAGAACATGATTTACACGAATTATTGACGAAAAATAGTACATGCATTAGCATAAAACTCCAATATAAACTTTTTAATTTTAATTCCACTTCTGTGTAACATTTTATTAGCTTTTTACTTAGATATTCTCGGTTTTTTTTCTTATTTTTTTAAACGCGTTTTAATAGAATTGTTGAACAATTCATTAGTTACTATGTAAGTACAAAGTATTTTTAATTATTTATTGAAATGTATTACTTACTGTTTTAACTTGTTTTCATCTTATCAGCTATTTATTCATTCCACATAATATACACAAGCTTACTATTTGTAGCGGTTCCAGTTATACATCAGTCCTTATTTGGACTTCGGTTTACCCTCCCCCCACCCTTAAAGTGTTATTGTTCAATTTTTTCATGTATTTATTTTTAATTTCAGTTTTTGTTCATGCTTTTGTTATTTAAGCATTATCGCCTCATTTGCTCCAAATAAATAAATAATATAAATGATATGGTATTGATCAAATAAAGATTTTCGAGTTTCGAACATAAATTCATATATCTCGCACAGAAAAAGACCATTTTTCGAAAATCACAGTATGAGTTCAACCTCGTAGCTGATTTCTCTTAACATAAACCTGCAAAAAGGATGTAGAAACTCTTTTAAGTTATTGAGCAGAGTTGTCTACAGCTTTTTTAGTTAAAGCACAGATTTTTAGAGTTTTTTAGTTATAGCTTAGACAACAAGCTCGCAATCCTAATTATCAACATACTTAAGGCGATTAATACGACTCACTTATCTCTCAGCTACACATTCTCGTACCAACTTTTAATATTGTTAACTCATTTTGAACTATATTTTCGATATTTAATTGCATAATATTAGGTATTAATTTAGAACAGGTATGGGCAACCTTTTACATGTTGCGGGCCATCGTTAGTGTGTACATACGTCCGCGGTTCGATTTCAAATGTAGTGCATTTTGAAGTAGTGTTCAAAATTTTTGACGATAGATATCAGACATGAAATTATACGACAATCTAATTATAATATAATTTATTAAAATAACAAAATGAAATGACAAAAATAGGTAAAACATTATAATTAATTAGTAAAATTTGGAATTATTACAAACAACGAAAGTTAAATAACGACACCGAAATCAATGAGATACTTGAGCATGAATTTGGAAAACTAATCCATCGATATTTCACAAATACAAAGACGAAAAGAATTTTCCAAATTATCGTCAGTCAGCATTGTACGATGTTTTGATTTATTAACTTTCATCATTGAAAAGAATTGTCCGCATTTATAAGTACTGCCAAACACAAAAATCTCTTCTCATTTGGAGTAAGTAGTGTAATATTTTTGCTTAATTGGGTTTTTCAAAATGTCTCGCGGGCTGGATCAAACCTTACCGGTGGTTGCCCAAGTATGATTTAGAACAATAAATTTTAGGATATGAATATTCAATAGCGTTCAATACCCGGAAACTAACATGTGTTTTTATGCGCACTTAGCCCCTGTTCATTAGTATTTGAACAGCAAACTGAAAATAAAGACATTTTAATTATAGCATTAGTTCTACATAATCTTTTTTATATAATTTATATTTGAGGAATTTCACATCGATAAAAATATGCCTGCTTTCTTTGTCGCAATTATTCATAAGTATATATACTAATAGAAATTGAGTGCCTCATAATATTTTAATTACAGATCGGAGAGCCATGGCGAATCGGAAGAAGAAGCAAGTGGATCTTCAGCTCCTACACCCACTGGAACTAAGCATAAGGTATTATTAGAAATTATTTACTGTTTAAAAAAATATAACGTATTATGGTAAATTATACAATGTTTAATGGGATAAAAAGGAAGTGTTTCAATGAAAACGATGTATAGTGATAATTTCCTACCTACATTAAAAAATTCCGTCACGCAGGGGCTGCGAGAAGTAAGCATATTTCCCACGTGCGTCACGTATTTGCATTTATCTCAAAACGTAAAAGCTCAATGAAAACAATATTTGGCATTTAGGCTTCAAACAAAATGCTTCATAATATAACAGCTGAAACCGGATTAAGTGAAGGGGTAGTTCAGAAGGGGGGAAATAGAAAATTATGAAATTGTGAGTCACGTTGAATAATTGTATTGCATTAGTTTTATTGACAATTGGGTTTTCTATAACTATTCTGTACATTTTTTCTCTATCTCGAGTATTAACCAAGATGCATGTTGCATATTTTAGTTTTCGGCCTTCATTCAACCTTTACTACTACTTATGGACTATTCACTCTTCAGCAATTGTATCAGTAATCAATTTATCTCCAACTAAAATATGAAGTTGGGGTTGGTTTCTTATAAGTTGTTAGATTTAATACTGATTTTGAGATGACGTCAGTGTACGATTCCAGCACGTGGGAGATTAGTTTGCACAACACTTGCGTATGGAACTTTTCAGTAAAAACTAAATTTAATTTCTATATTCAAGAATAACACTTTAGTCTCCCAAATGCGTAACTCTATAAGTATACCAAATATAGTAGTAAATCTAGTCTTTTTCCTAACCCTTCACACCGCTTTTCTCGATTATTTCACTGACTAATTGAAAGTAATACAGGAGCGAAAAAGAAGAAAATAATGTCTGTTGAAAAGAAGTTGCCCTTGCGAAGATAAGGTATTCCGGTACGAGTTAAAAATTTAATTTTCTCAGAGAGAAAGGAGTGAAAAACGGTTACAAAAGAATCATATTTGGTAAGCACCATGTCTTGCTTACTTTAACAAAACAGGCTAACTGGTTAAAAGGGTTTTTGTGTCACCCTTTCCCTTTACGACAAAACATGGAGGGGACGGATATGTACATTTCATTACCGCACATTACATTCTCTGCCGGCAAAAAGACTTTCTTAATCGTTAAAATCTTCCGCGTTTCATATCAGTCAGGGCTGTTCAAACTAGAAGAGATTATCTTTATCCCTTAGCCTTTGTACAACATTAAAAAGCTTTATTTAATTGTTTCCAATAAATTAATTAACTTCATTAATGTTTGCCCATTCGGTCGCTTATGCACATAATATTGCTTGTCAACTTTAGTAAAGTAAATTGATGTAATTTGTGATTACTTTGACAATTTGTATTAATTTAAATTTGTTTTATTTATTTAGGTGTGTCGTTTTTAATTTTATATAATCAATGGCCATTTTATGCCGCAAACGTCAAGCGGAAATGTTTATCTCTAGATAAGAGCTTTGTTTATCGAGATCGTTTACAAATGAGCTCATATGAACATATTAGCAGATTTCCCTTAAGGGAAATCAGCTATTGGGATCGTACTCATGACGTGAGTTTCGAAAATTTTCTTCAAATGTCCATCGATCCTACCTAGGAGATGACGAAAATGAGGTCCGTTTAAAATTATATATATATATATATATATATATATATATATATATATATATATATATATATATATATTTGTCTGTTGACGCTCTAGCGGTCGGAATTTTTGTTTGATCGTTACCAAACTCGGAATTTAATCGTTTTATGTAAAAAGAAAGATCAAGTTCGTTAATGACTGAAATCGGACCAGTGGGAGGGGGGGGGGGTTTAGAGGGGGGATTTTTCAAAATTCGAAATATCTCCGTTATTTTGCGTCGGATCGAAACATTGTATAGAATCAATCTTATTGCAAATTAAATTTACTATAAATATTGTTATATACATTTATTCTTTATGTTGCATATTAACCGAGATATTTGCATTTGTATTCTGTGTGTAGTCGGCAGGAGTTGGCTGTTCAGTACTTTCCGAAGAGAGCTCTGGCGGCCGTTTTCGTAACTGTTCGTCCCTCGTTAATAAGTTTAGAGATCCCTTCCTACTACACTTGTTATTGGGCAGATTTTGTCTACTGTAACACTTCACATGGCTCCGGCACGGGGCCGGCTCTCCGGCACGGGGCCGGCCCTCCCCAGTGGTACCAGTAAGCCCCCGCTGTGTAGCTGCTGGGTAGGGGAACCGTAGGAACAGTAGGTCCTTAGTCGGCTTTGCTGTTCCGGGCAGGGGATCACTCCTGCCTTAATGGGGTAAGTTCTAGCGGCTTACTCAATGTGAACTACGGGCTGGGTGGTGTCCGGAGTGGAGGCTTGCCTTCACTGCCGGTCATAGACGTAGTGGTCGTGTGTTCAAAGCACGAGGACATACAGGCCAGGTAAACTGGTACATGTGTGGGAGCAGTTCTCTCGTGTGGGAGCTGGGTAGTAGGAGACTGTCCCTTCCATAGGATTCGCTTCTGACCATCGTAGCGAATCCTCAGTCCCCATGAGGTTGTTGGATTGGTGTAGGAGGATTAAGGCTTAACGGCTAGGTGCCTCCTACATTGTAGCCACTCCTCGATATGGGTACTCAATGTAACACTTCACATAGGAAATCTGCTTAGTTTACGCAGCCCCTGCGTGACGGACTTTTTTTTAATATTAGAGATACAAAAAAAATCCATAGAACATGAATTCTAGAGCATCAATTGTTTAATAAGATTTGTTATATAACATTTTATGATTCGACTCATAATGACGGTGATATTTTGAATTTTCCAATTCCCCTATTCCTGATCCAATTTCAGCCAATAACAAATATTATCTTTAATGTTGACTGAAATGGTTAAATATCTAATATGGTATAGATCATATAAACAATTTCGGGAAAGTCAAATCTTAATTGATTGTCATCAAAAAACGAATTTCCATGCATCTCGCATAATAAAGGTCTCTTAAAAACAATATTCGGCATTTACTTGCAGAATAATGGGGTTCATGACGTAATAGTTTATTGTTGGTATGACACTTGTAGGAGTGGGGGTTTACTGAAGGCTGAAAACTAAAAAATCGCAATATCTTGGTTGATATTCATGATAGCGAAAAAATATATATTAGAGCATTTACAGGCAATTACATTTACAATAAAATTGGTTCTGTACAAGTTTTCGATGCGACGAATAATAACGGAGATATTTCGAAATTCCCCCCTGAAAACATCTCATTCCCCCATTTCAATTTTCCCTATTGACGAACTTGATCTTTAGTTTTACAAGAAACTCATATATAGAGTTTGATAATGAAAAAAGTCCGTCACGCAGGGGCTGCGTAAACTAAGCAGATTTCCCACGAGAAGTTTTACAATAGAGAAATCTGCATAATAACAACTGTAGTAGTAAGAAACCTCTAAACCTAAAACATTATTTAGGGCGTAATAACCCAGTAGTTTCTAGCCCCAAAAAACAGTTAACCTAACCTCTAAACCTATTCACGAGGGACGAATAGTTATAAAAAAGGCCGCCAGAGCTCTCGGCGGAAAGTCCGAACATAGCCTACTGGTGACCACACGCAGAATACAAATGCAAATATCTCGGTTAATATTCAAGATACAGAATAAATGTATAGAACAATATTTATAGTAAATTTAATTTGCAATAAGATTTATTCTATATAATTTTTCGATCCGACGCATAATAACGGAGATATTTTGAATTTTCAAAAATCCCCACCCTCTAAACCCCCCCTCTCACTGGTCCGATTTCAGCCATTAACGAACTTGATCTTCCTTTTTACATAAAACGATTAAATTCCGAGTTTGGTAAAGATCAAACAAAAATTGCGACCGCTAGATATATATATATATATATATATATATATATATATATATATATATATATATATATATATATATATATATATATAATTTTGAACGGACCTCATTTTCGTCATCTCCTGGGTAGGATCGATGGACTTTTGAAGAAATTTTTCGAAACTCGCATCATGAGTACGACCTCAATAGCTGATTTTCCTTAAGGGAAATCTGCTAATATAAAAATTGCGATCTCTGGAGCGGTAATAGACAAACATTTATATATATATATATACTAGCGGACCCGATAGAGGTTCTCCTGCATGTTATTTCAAGCATTAGGATATTAAATTTAATAATATTATGTTTAAAGCAAAAGCTACTTTTAATAAGACAAAAAACAACTTTTGTTGTGTGCACATTTGCCTAAAAAGAAATAGAAAAAGAAATATCGCGAATATTTTATTCAGGACTCCCTTATAATCCCCACTCCCGTTCAAACCTAAAAAATTAATATAGCTTATAATCACGGAAGAATTAATGCTAGTTAACATATAGAGTTTTGTTAAGTTCGGTCTAATCGTTAGTGCCCAATAAAATTGTTGGCTCCCACTTTAATTCTTTAGTGTATATTTCGTTTATAGTGTTATATGACAAAAGTGAATATAACAAAAGTTACTCTAAAAAACAAACTAAACAACTTTTATCCTGTGCATATTTGCCAAAAAACCAATAGGAAACGAAATATCGCTATTTTTAATTTTAGGCCTCCCTTACAACCCCCACTCCTGCTCCATCTGCCGGGCTGATTAGTGATTTTAAACCATCTAGGGCATCACCCAGAAGTAAACAAAAAAATTCATTCAAATCGGTCCAACTGTTTAGGGGGATTTCAGTGACATACACACTACAGTAGAATTATATATATAACGACAAGCTAAGGTGTTCGGCATACGTCATCTGATGCTTATACTTTATTAATACAATGTTATTCTCAGAAATGTGAAATTTCTTAATTCTTATAAATAAATTATTTAAATGATGAACGCAGGTACTGTGAAAGCGCTGGAAAGGTGTACACAGTTAATTCGGTAATTTTTTAACACTGCTCCATTACTAAATATAATATGTACCGTTATGAGTATAAACATTCATAATATATACATACACACATTTTGAAACATAGTCAAATTTTTTGCTTAATTTTGATGATACAGTTGATAAATTAATTTAAGTTAAGGGCATAACTCCTGAATTAAATGCTATTTTGTTATTGTTTTGATAATACCTACCAACATATTTTTATGGTTTTAATGATTGCAGAGTAATAAAAATATTTTTTTCCTCTGAATTCACTTCAAAAAGAAGAGAAGCTGTGACATATATGATTTTCTATTACAGGTGGTTGTCATGGGTGCTGCTAAAGTAGGAAAATCTTCCATAATTTCTCAATTCCTGTATGGAACGTTTTCTCCCAAGTACAAAAGGACAGTGGAGGAAATGCATATTGGAGAGTTTAATGTTGGAGGAGTACGGTTAACTCTGGAAATATTAGATACTGCAGGTATGATTTTGAGCTTTAAAACTATTTTCCATTGATAATGTTATTCCTAGATTTAATGAAATCCAATTGATAAAAAGAATGTTTGCAAAGTTTTGTAGGAGAGCGGGGAGGGACTAGATATTGAGCAGAGGTCCCCAAACTTCTTTTTCCTCGTAGTCCACTTGCCATATTTTTCAGTTTTGGGTAGAACCCTGTTTCACTAATATTTGATTTTTGAATATTCCTCAACTTCAAATGTGTTTTTCCTGATGTTTAACTCTAGTGAGATGTAGAAGAAACAAAAACAATAAAAACACACGTTAATTTTTATATATTTATTGATGAAGCCGAAATTAAAGCATACCAAAATAAAATTAAGTTCTATATATTATACATAATCAATAAGTAAATAAATGCATTTTAGTGGGATGAAACTGGTGTTTTGATACTAAAATTTCAATATTTTGAATCAATTCAGCAAGTTTGGGAGTGCAAAACTCAAATTTGAACTCTGCCAGCTTTACTTCATTTCAAAATTAAGTAAAAATCCTTAATATAATCAGCATTATTCAGTTTTTGAATTTGTTTACTCAATCTGAAGAAAGAAATTTCATTATAAATGGGATTGCAAAAAAAAAGATAAAACTGAGGCATGTTTTTGGAATAGTTTAGATATTCTGTGTTGAGAGCATTAGTAAATAACAAATAAAGAACTATAAACACAAACATATTATAAACAAAAAGAATAATTATTGACATATATACACATTTTATCATTTATCTTCTTTAATTTTCATAATTATCACCCAAATTTCTTTCAGGATCATTCGAATTTCCAGCTATGAGAGCACTTTCCATCTCTTCAGCAGATGCTTTTATCCTCGTCTATTCTGGTGCTGAACCAGAAACATTTGAGGAAGCAAAGGTTATTCGAGATCAAATTTTGGAAATAAAGGGAGGGAGCAATGTTCCCATTGTTGTTGTTGGCAACAAAGTGGATTTAATTGAAGATCAAGAACAAACGGTAAGGAGTGATGTTAGAATTTATTTATTTATTAACGCCCACTTTTTGCAACTTAGGCTAATCGGGACGGGTTATCTACAGGTTACCACCCTTTTCTAGCCAGGGTGGGATTTTAGGACGTTATTTAATGAATTTCGTCACTAAATAATTTCCTTTGCCCAGGCAAGAATCTAACTCGCCACTCTAGGTTTACCATGTGAGATAAAGGTCAACGCTTTAACGTTAGAATTAAGTTTCTTTTAATGTTTATTATTTTTTTTTTTTTAGGTCTAATTTCTATTATAATAGACTTAATAATTATTAGACTTGATCTTATAGCACAGGTGTCTGAAGAGTACAGGATCCAGTCATTTCTAGTAAACCAAGTCCACCATAATAATAGCCATTTTTATAATCTTTCACTTCTCTAATGGCAATTCCACTGTTTCTTTTCTTCTTTTTAAAAAACAGTTGTCTTCAACAAGGCTGTAACAGTTTCGCTCTATGTCTATGTGTATGCCAGTCTATGAAAGCCCTTGTCCCTTTTTTTTTAACAATTAGATGTAAGTTCATGATATCTTGAATACTCTCCCCACATTTTAATTCTTCTTTATTATTAATAGTAACCAACTGTAAAATTTCGATTGGACTATTATTAAGGGCCAAAGTATATTTGTGGAAGGGAGAGAAACCACACCACATTTTTTTACACCTTCTATTTAACGAGTACAATGCGGAAAATTCCTCCTGCGCTAGCAGCATCTAGTCAGTATTACAGTCACTGATTGAACCACCAGTACCTGCTGTTTCTTGGAAGAATTGATTGAGGGTTCTTACAAATGTGGTTCCTTTAATGGCCAGAAAGCAGAAAGCTTTAAAGTGTTCTACAGTTATATAAATTTGTAAACCTGGAGTAGTGGAGTCGACCACACACTGACTACCTCATTAAATAAAATCCTTATTCCCATCCTGGCTAGAAAAAGGTGGTAATCTGTTCCAATTAGCCATAGTAGCAAATGGTGTACAAAAATAACTTTTTTAAAGATGCCACATAAACATCAATTAATAAAGTTCTGCCGATTGCGTGCAAATACTTTTGTCTGTTTTTGATTGCCACAACCACTGAATGGAAGGATTTATACTTTATAGGCGAAATTCTCATCTTTTTAGCTCTGGCAAAGAAAATTACGAGTCCCTTTAATAATCGAATGTTTTGATTGTTTCTGTAGCTCCACTATAAAATGCTCAGGAAAATATCTTTCTGACATTGTCCTTCATAAGTAACTTCGTATTAATTTTAATTTAAAAAGAATCTGCTCATTCGAGGGCACAGGTACAAGTAAATTTAAATGAATAAATAGGTTGTTCGTAGAATTAAAAATCCTCTGAAAAAACTTGCAAAATTCATTTAACTTTAGTTCTAAGGATCTCGGTTTGTCTTTATAAAAGCTTATGTACCTAGCAAATTGATTAAGTTGCTTATTGTGTCTCATCAACCTTCTGCCTGGTTCGGGAGTTTAAGGGAGCCCCAAACCTCCTTGATCCGTAAACTATTTTGTATTTTTTCTTATAGCTTATCCATAGGGTAAAAAATCTATTGCTAAAATGGTAATTTTATCTCTATCTTATTAATATTTGAAGCCTATTTATTTTCACAAAATCTGAAAAGTTTAGTATTTTCCTGAATATAACATTCTCACTTCTTCTCAATATTTTAACTGGGCTCCATTCAAGCATTCTTATATAATATAGTATATAATATTGGGATAACACATTTCACTTCCAAAACCTTCTTTCTTTAAGACATCTCAGAAAGTATTTTCATTCTACTGTTAGATTCAGGTATTTTGAAAAATTAACAATATGTATACATTACATACATACATTTTTCAGAATGTTCAAATATGTACATTAACTCTATAATAAATGTTTATAGGACTCTGCTAAAACATTTGAATCCATTGTCACAGTTGATTGGGAAAATGGCTTTGTAGAAACATCAGCTAAAGAAAATATTAATGTCTCACAGGTCTTCAAAGAGCTACTTTCTCAAGCAAAGGTAAATGTAAATTACTATTATAAGCTGTCTAAATAAAAATAGTTTGATATAATATATATGTAACTTTAAATTTAAATATATCTAATTGTATAGTACATTTATTCAAGAAATGTTATGTTAATTAAAACTTTAATAGCTAAACATCTCAGAAGCACAAAATGAATGAATAACTGAACACCATCTATAGCTTTTTGTGGAAGAATATGTAATAAATATGATGTGAAATGAAGAGGCTGAAAAATAGAGTTAATTTATTTGAACAGTTAATTTAATTATTTTACTCTTAATTTAAACAGTGTTATAAAAAGTATTTACTTTGTTATCAAATTTCTATTTATTATATCTGTTTCATTAGTTTTAATTATGCTTAGACATTCTCCTAAGATCTCTTCTCCTCAATGCTCTACACAAGCTACATAGAAATTTTTCTTATCAAAGTTTTGAGGTATTGACCATCAACTTCAAATCCTTGATAATAATAATATATGTCATGGAAGTTTACGAGTATATTTTAAGGGCTTTCCTTCAGTTGGAGGGCTTCTTTTTTTATTGAATAAGAATAAAAAAAAACAAGCCATTTCTTTATTCCTGGAAATATTTAACTCAGAGGAGGCTCTAATGGTAGATTGCTAGCCTCTCCTGGATGACACACAATCCTGAGCTCAGAATATTTCTCTTTATTAAATTTATTTGAATTTCATTTTTATAAGTTTCACTCAATAAAGGAAAAATAATTTAAATAAGTAGAAAGCAGGTTAGCCAGAATTAAATATGATAATATTTCTAAAACCAATGTTGAACTAATTCTTCAAAATATTATGGAACCATATGAAGACAATCATACCAAAAAAAAAAGATAGCCTGTCACACAGGGGCTACATAAAATAAGCAGATTATTCAAGTGCTGCTGAGACACACTAGTAATGTCATTTCACCATATATTTTCTATTTCTAAGTCCAAATTCGATGGGTACAGGTGGAGGCTTATTGTAGGCTTAAAACAAGAAAATAATAACCCACTTAACATTTTTGAGTTCAGAGAAAATGTATAGAAGACAATTGCAGAGCATCAATAGTTTAAGATTGGTTCTATAACATTTTTGATCCGACTCATAATAATGGAGACATTTTGAATTTTGGAAACTACCTGCCTTCTACCCCTCCCCTTCCTCTTTCAAGTCCTAATTCAGGCATTATTTAATATGATCTTTAGTGTTGAATAAAAAAGTAAAATATCGAGTATGGTATAAATGAAATAAACATTTTTCAGTCAAAATGGTAAAATCTTAATTGATGACAACATCACACTACATATTTGCATGCAACTCACATAATAAAAGCCCATTGAAAGTTTGAAATAAAACATTTCATAATATATTGGCTTACTCTTAAAGTCCTAATATATATATTGAGTTCGTACTCGTGATAGAATTTTTGAAAATTTCCTCAAATGTCCATTGATCCTACCTAGGAGATGGCGAAAATGAGTTCCCTTCAAATTTATATATATTTGTCTGTTACCACTCTTGCAGTCACAATTTTTGTTTAATTGTTACCAAACTCGATATATACGTGCTTTATTTAAATGCAGAAGAAAGATCAAGTTCATTAACGGCTGAAACTGGACTGTGGGAGGGGGGGTTTTAGAGGGGAGGAATTTTGAAAATTCGAGACATCTTCATTATTAGTCGGGCCGAAAAAGTGTTGATTCAATGTAGTTGTAAATTAAATGTACTATAAATTTAAGTTCCCCCTTGTATTTATGTATTATAAATGTACCCCCTTTCTTAAGTTTTTGGACTACTTAAATTTGATTGATTGAAGTAAAAATTATTCTGATTCCATATAAATTACAGCGCTAGCTATAGTAAATAGTTTTCAATAAAATTAATATGTTATATTCAGATATATTTCATTAATAATTTTCTTTCTGGTCTAGAATATTTCTATGTATCTATTCAGCTCTGCAAGGTTAGCAGACCTATTTGTTTACAATTTAGATGCTTTCTGTGTAGTAGAGATTATTAACTTGTAAATTGACTGAAAGATTTCTCATTACCGTTTGTATTTATTCACTAATATTCACGGTTGTGTTACCAGTATGTAGATTTATCCATTGTATACCTTCCTGTGGGAAATCTGCTCAGTTTACGCAGCCCCTGCATGACGGACATTTTTATTAATATGACGCTTTTTTTGACTTTAGGTGAAGTATAATCTGAGCCCAGCACTAAGGAGACGAAGGAGGCAGTCACTACCACCTCAGCAAGCTGGTGCTCCTCCTCTTAGCAACCCGGCCATACCATCACCAGCTCAGCTTGCACATCTACAGTCGCTCAGAGAGAGGCATGCCACCAAGCGGAATTCATGTGTCATCTCTTAGGCAGATTATAAATATCATCCTTCTAATATATTCATGAGTTAAATCATAATGCGGGTAGAATGAAAAAATAAAGTGAAAAAAAAGAATCCAGTATTTTTAAAGAAATTGCAAAATATAAAATATTTTTATTAAAACAGCTTTTGTTTAACTCTTTATAATTTCTTTATTGGGTAATTGCCAACTGAAATAATTTATCCTACCAGTTCTTTATTAATAATGAATTCTTATCATATTTACATAATTAGGTTAATTTTTATAAATTAAAAATTATAATTGAAGTAATTAAGCATTTATATGAAACATGTCCCTAAATATTACTAACAACAAAACCTATGGATTTTGGGTAACTATAGGATTAACTGATTTAAGGGTTTTTCAATTCATGGAATCTGAAAATGTAAATTTCGTGAGGCAATTGTTTCATTAATTAACAATAGCTCATAAAGTTACTGTTACAAGTTTTCAGGTTGAAACGTACACTCACTATTTATTATCTGCATGGCTGTAGTAGTGATTTGTTGGTTATATCAGCTGTAAGAATTAATTCAATCATGTATTTGTCATTCAAGATTAAATCATAACTTTTTGAAATAAATTATTATTCTTTAGATTATTTAATATCGGTTTAAGAAGTTCTAAATTAAATTTAGTACAAAGCTTATCAAATTATACATGAAATTTAATTTGCTAATTTATCTTTTAATTGTTGTCTGCCCCACAAGTATTACATCTTTACAAGAAGGAAAAGAAATCGGAAGATTAAATTTATTCAGCTGTTTAAATATTAATTATGCAAAATTTTCTCTCTTTTATTTAATAACTGTAATAAACAGAACTATATGCCACGTGCTATTCATATTTTTTTTTTTCCAGTAAGTTATTTATGAATTTTTATTAACACATCATACGATGAAAAACAATGCATTGAAGAAATGTGTCCACAATAACTACAAGAACAAATAAAAAATAAATCTCTCAATGTATCTTCATGCAGTCAAAATTTTTTTTTTCTTCCCAATTAAAATTATTTGTGTTGACTTACTGAAATTCTGTGCCCCCTAAGCTTAATTAAAAGAGCATTTGAAAATTATTTACAGCTGAACAAATGTTGTTAATAGCACTCACTATCTTTGGATATTGTCTGTGGGCAAGAAAGAGTTTGTTTTTTTTTTAAAAAAAAGATATAGTTCTAAAATATATTGTCTTTTATCATTACAAATTAACCACATATAAAAAAATCACCCCTATACAAAAATACACAAATTACTTTATTACTAAATGTATCCTATTTTCATGTTTTATATGATGCCTCATTAGGAGTTACAGAGAATCAGCTGACTACCATTGATACATGTTATGAAAATACTTTGAAAAATCTTGAAGAATTTTCATGATTCCATGTAATCAATTTATTCTTTACTGAAATAAATTCACACATAGATAAATACACGCACACAGGAAGATATGCTTTTCCATCTTTTTAATCATACTATTTATTACCAAAAATACCTTCAGTTACTATTATCAAATAAATTCTATTAAGAACATTGGACAATCCATGTGACCATTCCATTAGACATTGAATAATTTGTATTAAACTTATAAATAAGGATTCTTGAAAGCCAAATAAACCAAAATAATCTAATGAATATACTTTTTTCAATTATATCAATGACCCTAGAAAACTGAAAACATTTTGCAAGGTATTAAAAACTTTCAGAATTTTTAAAATTGTTAAACTGGTCTGGAGAGCTCACACCTTTTTTTGATTCACAAATACAAATGCCAGATTATATTAAGCCCGTTAAAGCCATACTGATGTCTAAATTGCCTATGAAATATCATAATTATGTGTTCTTAGCTTTCAATGTTTTTCTGCCTCCAAAAACCATCTGCCTTTTGAAAGGCAAATATCCTAAAAAAACAGTTTGTATTTTCAGATTCTCGAAATCTAAAATTCCTAAACTTGTTTTATTTTTGTTTTAGGAGCTTATTTACTTTTATTGAATTCCCCGGTATAAAAATTACATGTTCAATTATTTAGTATCTATATTAATTGTATTTTTCACAGTGGGTAAAATTGTAAGGATTGTATTTACTTTGTGTTGAATGTATCTGTTTGTTTATATGTCCAGTTATGAAAAATGCTTTTGGAGCCAAGGTTATTTTATTTTAAGAGAGGCATTTGCAAAACTTTTTACATTTATTCAGGTTTGGGTAACTTATTATGATGATGTTTTAGGTAAAAATAATCTTTACTTAAATTATTTACTAGATATTATTCAATATAAAGTACTTATATTTAGACATTATAGTTGTAAACTCTGTGTGGTAGCTATCTACATATAAAATATAATAAATGTGATTCAATATGACCTATTTCTTGGACATTCTAACTTCATCTATTGATTTAACATGTTATGTGCAATGAAATTTTGATTTTTACATCCACTTATTTCTTTATGTTTCAAAATTTTGAGAAATATTTTAATTCTAATTCATTATTTTGATGTAAGCTTAAGAGATTTGTAACTTACATAATTTATTACATTGTTTCAGTTTTTAACGTTACAGCGATCTTAGTTGCAATTAACATGTTAAAATCATATCTCCCATAAAGAGGAGACTTCTTAATTAGGTATAAAATACTGTTGTGCATTTTCTTGGCCTAACATATTTCTTACCAAATAAATATTAAGTACTCATTTAAATTATTTATTAAAGAGTAAAACTTTACATATATTTGTTGAGTTTAATGGATAGAAGCGTAATGTTAGAAAGACTGCCACATTCCATCAGAGAACTAAATACATATGCATATTTTGTATAGCATTCATTTATTGCCATCTAACATTGAAGTGCAAATTGCCAATTTTTTTTTCTTTTTCATTAACATCAATTTATGACACTTTCAATGAAGAAGGACTAAAATGTATCTTTGATTTTTTTCATAGAAATATGTTACAGTTAAATCAGAAGGCATTTAACTAACTGAATTTATTCCTCACACATGACTTAACTGTTTGAGCATGAAATGTAATTGGTGAATTATGTCATTTATATTACTATGTGTAGGTAGGTAATTTATATTAAGCTCCTAATTAAATTTTACCTGGAAGATCAATGATAGACAAAAAAATATTATATTGTTGAAGAAGATTGTACCAAGAGGGTACTGTGTGAGAACACAGTCAAGAAAATGCCCCTACAGCAAATTTTGGCCCTACGGCAAATTAAGGAAGAAAGTGGCAGTCTAAATGATGTGATAAAAGATAGTTGACTGTGAAACATGTTTGTTAAATATTTGACTTGCTAGGTGGGACTATTTTTGTTCTAATTCACTGTATTAATGACTATAAACCATTCCAAAAGGCCTTCTTCTCCATCAGTCACACCAATCGTGTATTAAATAAAAGTTTACCTTGAGAGACATGAAATTGTTTGTTTTATGTTTTTTGAATTTGAATTTCCCACCTGAAATTTTGCTGGTGAGTTTATTTTATAAAAATAGTAATAGTTTTTGAAAAGAGAAACAGCAAACTGAAAGGCAAAAGTTTTAGTAAGGAAAACGACGAGTGTTTTTATTTTTTCTATGTTAATAGATGTTTTAATATAAGTATTAATATAAATGAGATATGACAACATTATGTCTTAAAACCTTGAACAATTACTTCTGTATATTGATGTTATGTGTAACTAGTTGAACTATATGAAATATATTCTTGACAACTTCCTAGCAACGTATTATAATTGACCCTAGGAGAAAAGGTGCTGAAGTGTATTCTACAGGCTAAGGTTTTGTGATTTTCAATAAAGTGTGATGGCCAAGTATAATGGATTTCTGAATGTTTCAATTAAATTATTATTTATCAAGCAAGGCACTATTTTATAGAACTAACTACATTAAATTATTTTTGTTTTAGATTAATATGTACTAGTCAAAAATGTTTCATATCAAAATTATCTAATATTTCATTATTGTCTTCTAGAATTAGGAATATTAAGTATTGTCTTCCTAATGGAATCAATATTATTGTCAATTATTCATGGATGGTTATTTACTATGATGTTATTATTTATAATGCATAAATTCTTGACTTTACATTTAACAATAATAAAGACTTTTTACGAGTATCTAACAATGGTTGCCTTTAAAAATTTAACACCATTTGGTTATATTGTACATGAAATATAATACTAAGTTGTAATTTTATTTTCTAATTATAATGAATGCTCGAAGGGTAATGTTTGGAAAGATTCTGGTTTGGGATGTACACCTCCTTGCTTATTCTTATTTTTAAAAACATATGAATATTATAGATAATAAATGTGTGAAATGCTTGCTTCATATCCTATATGTGTGACACTTCTAATATTTTTAAAGTGTAATTACTTTGCTTGAAAACAAAATATGAATTATATTGTTGTAAAACATTTTCTTTCTTCATTTATAATGAACTATATTTATTTCATCCTTTTTCATTAACTTATTTTAACATACTATGTATCTCTACTGCATTCAGGCAGGACAATAGCTATAGTAAGTTACAGTATGAATATCTTAATGTCCATCATTAGTCAGATAAGGTTAACTATAGAGAGATTGCCTCTAAAAATTCTAGCCTCGAGCTAGAATTTTCTATACTCCCCTTGATTGTTTATTATTGGATAACCCCGTAAAGAAGGCAGTGAAAAACAACTACACATCCTTCTGACCTAATTCAGTCAGCTATTATATATAAATATTAATATGTTTGCATTCTCATACTGACTTATGCCAACAATTTTGCTATCATGTAAAGTAAGGTAAGAGGTCAAACTCTAACAATTTTGGTTTTGAGTAAAATTTTTACCACTCTTCATGATGCCTTTACTGTTGTTGGTCAGTCTTAAGAACAAGCTAACAAAAAAAAAAAAACTGCATGCACTTGTGACACATCTTTTTTTTTCGTATATTTACATTGAAAAATAAGGGGGACCTGTTCACAGAGTCAGCTATAGAAATTGGTTTAGAAACATATCAATAACTAAACAGATTAAAATAAATAGTCTGTCATACAGGATACAGCTATCTGTATAAACTAAAAGTCCATCATGCATAAACTAAGCAGATTTCCTTCCTGAAGTTTAACAATAGATAACTCTACATACCGGTAATACAACACCACCGTGAATCTTAAGTGAATAAATACAAACGGTAATAAGAAATCTTTCAGTAAATTTTAATAGATTCCCAATGGGAGGTATCTGTAATGTAAACAAACAGGTCTGCCAACCTTTCACAGAAAGAAAAACAATTACTGAAATATATCAGAATATAATATTTTTATTGAAAAATATTTACTATATCTAGTACTGTAATTTATAAAGCTCAATAAATCAAATTTTAGTAGTCCAAGAACATAAAAAAGGGGGTACATTTATAGAACATATATATAAAGGGGAACTTAAATTTATAGTACGTTTAATTTGGAATATGATTGATTCTAGCCACTTTTTCGAAACAACATATAGAAACAGAAATATTTTGAATGTTCAAAATTTTCCCTCTGGTCCAATTTCAGCCGTTAAAGAACTTGATCTTTCTTTTTAAATAAAACAACTAAATATCAAGTTTGGTAGCGATCAAACAATAATTGTGACCACTAGAGCAGTAACAGACAAATATATATTGTTGCGAAAATTAAATACGTGAAGGATTGGCAGAGAGGGAGCCGCGTGTTTGGGAGGTGCGAGGGACATGAAAGGAGCCGACTGAAGACTAGTGGCGCCGGCCTCATCTAATCTAAACGTAAAAATATACTATTTTGAACGGACCTCATTTTCGTCATCCTAGGTAGAATCAATGGACATTTGAAGAAATATTTCGAAAATCATGTCATGAGTACAACCTCAATCAATAGCTGATTTCTCTTAAGGGGGGGTCTGCTAAAAAACATTTCCCACCTCTGTCAATGCCATTCAGATGACCACACCATTTCTCTAAACCTCTCATAATAAGAAGCTAATGTATACAGAATTTGAAATTTAAGCTCAACTTGTGATGTTTATTGATACAGCTTCTTTAATTGAAAATCAAACCACGATGCTGGATGTAGGAAATCTGCTTAGTCATACAGTACCTGCATGAAGGACCTTTTATTTTTTTAAGAGCAATAATTCCGAGCCAGTGCAGACAATAACAGACACCTTATTGAACCGGAACCTGAAATCTACCAATAACATTTCAAAAGGCCCATCTTAGTCTCGTTTGTCATCAGATAAGCTTTCTAATAATATTCAGTAAATGAAGTACCCGAGTAATTTCTTGTCCCTGTGCCAGACAAAAGAAGAATGGCTCATTAAAATGTGTTTGACTCCAAATCAAACTGGTCTTATTCATTTTCTCTATAAACCTGCTTTTGATACAATATCATTGGCAAGAGAAAACAAACTCAAGTAAGGTACAATTCTGAACCTTTTTGTCATGATTGACTCACAAATGTTTGTTTTTTGGTTGTCTCTAAATCTCTCCCTTGAATATCGGAGTGTAACATCTTGGTACCATAATTTGGTATTTTTTTTAAGTCTTGGTCTGAAAGGCAAACAAAGGGTCTTTGGTACTTGTCAGGAGGCCACCCATTTAAAGATGATTATTAAATCATAATTAAAATAAAATCTCTTTATTACTTAAAATAACACTTATAGAATTTGTAAATGACAAAATGGTTTACGGGAGATCACTCATTACTTACAGATAAAATATTTACTGGTTTAAAACCGTGTATCTGCTATTCCCTGTTATTGCTATCGCTTTAGGCTGTTAATACTTGACTAGGTAATCTTGTTACTAGGTTGTCTTTGTTATCAGAAAATGAGAAATTGTTTACTAACACTACTTGGTGTTTATTAACACCATTTGGTGTTTATTATCACCACTTGGTGATCGTTTTTTATAACACTGCTTAGACAGCTACATTGTAGAGCTCATATGGTAGACGACGGCCGATGATGACTGCTTTATGCAGCTACTCCGCAACATCTTCAAGTTTTGGGCTAACTGTAATTTATAATTTGACTTTTATCATTTATGAGGTATATTTCAATCAATTTTAAATGAGACATTATCTCAATGCTGTTGTGCAAGAATGATCAATTACTATTGACTACGGTATTAGAAACTCAAGCTTATTCCTGTGCTTTCCTGTTGCCAAATGACAACATAAAGATTTTGAACTTGAATGGGTACTTGAAACATTAAATAAACCTTAAGAACAATTTGAGCTTTAATACGAGATGTAAATATGGTGCTTCTCTTTAACATGAATACTTATAATTATTTTATGAATAAAAGGTGGGATTAAATAAAAGAGATTAGTTTTGGAACTGCATTTTGTTTTACTAAATTTTCATTTTTCTCTTAACTGTTTTATAGTGTAAAAGAGGTTCTAATAGAAAAAAAGAAAAAAAAAAAAAAAAAAAGAAAAAAAGAATAATAAATAAGCGTAAAAACAAAGTAGCTAAGCCATCTAAATTATTAATAAAAACATATGGTCAAAAAACTTCAACAAGTAAAATAATCGACATTATCCTTTAATACAAATTAATTACTTGAATCTGAGTTCTACTAATACATAAATTGTTTTCTTGGGGGAGGGGAGGGGGGGGAGGAATACATTTCCCCTCTCCATATTCTTTTCTAGAAAGACAACAGTTGTAAATCATTAAAATATATAAAGTAGTAATAACAAGTATATTGCATGAGAAATAACCAGAAAAAGCAAAAATAATATTGAGAATTTTATCCCAATATTGCTTTATCTGTACATAGGAATATTAAAGTGTTTCGAGTAAAACACAAACATAGTTATTCATAGGAATGAATATTAAAATATTAAAAAAAAAAAAAAATCACATTTATCTCATCCGTAAATTAAATATCTAATTTCCTACTACTAAAATAAATTATTAAAAACAAATCTAAGGCAACAAATCATAAAGATTAGCTTCTATACATATATACATACACTACTGAAACATATACAATTTTTTTACAGTAGTAAAAATATAAGTTAAAATTTATCACTTCTTTATTTTTAAAAAATATAAATAGTATCTCTTTACAAAATCACCTCAATTCGGTCATTCAAAGTAATCAAGGTGATTACTCTCTACCCTGTTTGGAAATGAGAACAAGTCAATTTTAACTAAATCTAAAATACTTTGTAAAGGTGATGCAAAGAGACCGTATAATTTTAAAAGGAATGTCAAAAATTTAAAATAGAAACAAATACATTAACAAAAAAATCGTATGTACACATTATTTTGACGTTTTGAGTAATTTACATAGTGGTTTCTGATTCAATATGAATCAATGGTTTGATTCAACTACTTCAGTCTTCTTTGGTGACCGTGGCCGGTCATTGGCAGGATCATCCCAAGGCTGCCTCACACTTGAAGCAAATATTAAGTAGAAGGTATTACATAGTATGTAGACACCTGATGCAGCAAAAAATACCTCCCTCCAGGCAGCTTGTGTCGGCTGAAAAAGAATTAGAACTTGTAAGTTTGCAGAAAAATAAATTCATGATTTGAATGATATTTCTTTATAATAATTTTTCAACCATCCTTGTAGAACCTGACATTTTTTTTTTGGGAACCTGTCGATTACATTCTTCTAACATGACACAACCAATTTAGTCACCTTTTAGATAGGTAGATATGATTACTTGTAGCCTAATCCCCCCTGATTTCAGGAGGGCACTGCGGCCCTTTTGTGCTAGCCTTACATCTCCATTCTGAATGAGCCATTCAGAATGGCTTTATATTCCTTATAAAGTCATGGTATAAGGGTACATTCTCATTTTTACGCAGATATCAGATTTACTATTTAAATCAATGGGCTGCTCTTTCACTGCTCAAGTATCGGTCCTCTCCTCTTCTCCCAGACCTGGACCAAAACGCTTATATGGGAGTTAATGGTTCCCCTTGTTATTTAACTACTAGTCTGACAACCAAGTTAGCCTTCCTAAACAGACATTTGAAATGCAGATAACTTTTTGCAGGATATAGAATCATCTGGTCCTACAAAATTCTGGTACTATCTCTGCCTTTCACTATCACTCCTAGACACTTTAGCATATTACAACTAGGATATCCGAGCTCTCTGAAATAGATAATACCTCAACCCTTTCCTGCTTATCTAGAGATATTTTCATCAGAGATCAAGATATTTTCCGCACAGTTACATGCTATATTTAAGATCCTGTCCAGCCATCTCCTTTCCCTATCCTATATTTTAGGCAGGAAGATGCCGAAGAAAATCAGAAAACTTTGCATAAGTCTATGTAACCAAATAAATTTCCATTAAATATTTACCCTTTTATCAATGATAATGCCAGCAACCAATGGTGCTACAAGTCCAGCCATATTGGCAGTGAAATTTGTGAAGGACATAAGTATTCCAGCAAATCGAGGAGAAATATCCAAATGATTCACTTTAAATCCAGAATAAATTCCACCATTCAGGCCAACTCCAACAGTCAGAATAGCCACTGTAAGAGCAGGATTACAACCAGTGTAGGAGGCAGCAATCAAAGCAGCTGCTGGGCCAAAGTGTCCTGAAAATTAAAATTCACAAATAATTATATTTGATATAATTCAAATCCAAATTATCATTATACAGAATGGCCAATTGATATATATATATATATATATATATATATATATATAAAACCACTATCTGTGTGTAATCTGACATTTTATTTGAAAGTTATATCTGATATCTATTTTTTAATGCATCACATGATCTAATTCTGCCATAGAACATAATTTATACGTTTTTTTCATGACATAAAAAACAGATCATATAATAAATCTCTTGGTATCTCTCAGTAGTATTCAAGCAAAACCGTGAGGGGGAGGGGGGAAGACTTCCTCTGAGGAAGCTCTCTATCTACTCACAGAAGTTAACCTTACATCATAGTTATTTGTTTAAGCTGTTAGCTTCTTCTTAGGATTACTTTAATATTCTGAGTGAATGAACAAAACACTTGAATTTTAATACTGGGAGGATTTGAAGTGAAGAGAAGTTATTTTAGTCTAACAGGAGATACATCTTCCAGTTTATAACAAAGGTTTGTGTCAGCCATAACACGGTGGGAAGCGAAAGATGAAGTTATAGATACGTCTGTCCTACCCTTTCTCAACCTCACGTTGGTTTATGCTTACATGTGATTTGGTGCTTAAAACGTTTAGTAATGTATTGTTATTCTTAGAAATATGAATTTGTTGTCTCACAAATAAATAATTTAAAAGGATGAATGCTGTGGAAGTGTACTCAGTTATTTCTGTTATTTTTTAATACTGCTCAGTTAATATCATATGTGTACTTTACTGAACATACTAAGTACCATTATGTATATAAAGTTTACTTTTCAGACATACAAAAGAGTTTTTACTTCTATTCATATATGGTTCGAAATACACAATACTATACAAGATTATGAATTATCTGGTCCATGATGTTTTGAAACTAGATGTGTTTAACTATTGAAAGTTTTGAAAAAAGATATATGCACATGAGTTAAGAAATATCAAAAATATTGTGGATAGTGATGTCTGCATAACAAATATTTTTATTATTAACATATCCCAAGCAGCACCAGATACCTTAGTTACTATATATAGTGTGCATGTATATATAAATTTTAAAATCATATCCATCACTTTTAAGTTTTATTTTACAAATGCCAAGATAAGAAAAAAATATTAGGTGTTCATATTAAAAAAAAAAAAAAAAAGTCATGAATACATACCAATTCCTTGGGCAATTTTCCTAATTGTTGTATGAGAAAACCTCTCATTGGATATCAAGTAGTCAGCTAGACAGCTAGAGCTTACAGAGAACCCCCACATGGCAAGGTAAGGTAAGGCAGACAGGAAACCATTCTGAAATGATAAAGAAAAACAATTATATATTAATTAATAATAGAAGTAATATCCATTTATGATTGCACTTCTTTGCAATAGATTTCCTTTAAGAATTGATACCATTAGATATTTTTAAAAATCAAAAGGAATTTAAGTGATATTGTGTTTATTGGTCTTCAGTCCATTCCTATAGTATTGTGGATTCTGAATGTGGTTCACAATGAGCATTATTTAATGACTGATATGTGAAAATTTCTCATAACAAACTAAAACATGATATAAATAAACAAATTTTCAACTAGCTGCTATAAATTTAAAAAAAAATCACAATAAAAAAGAATTCAAAAAAAAAATTCAAAATAAAATTCTAAAGTCATTCTACAATGCTCAACCCCTGGTTTTCTTCTATATAATGGTATAGATGATAATAACAATTAGACATTACAAACCTCTTTAATGTTGAATCTAAGAACTTGCTTCATAAATGTGGGCAGCTCAGTCATCAGTGTTTCGTATCCATAATTCTGTCCAATATGGGCGATTAATATTGCCCAGAAAGGCATCGACTTCGCTATTGAACACCACGGAACAGGAGGGGACTAAAACAAATGAAAAAAAAGGTCAATTACCAGTTATTAATTAATTATTAATGTTCTATTATTTATATATATATACTAGCTCAGATACCCGGCTTCGCCCGGGAATTCATTTGAGGCTGAATGGTGATGGTATTTTTTAGCAGGCTTTACATTGCACAATATTTTGACATTTACCCGTCCCAGTGTTTAGGATTGATACCCATCTTTGCCGTGGATTTGCTAATAATAGAATTATTTGTTCGATAAGGCTTCACAGTCTTCGATATTTTTATATTTCCCGTCTCTTATACATGTAAATATGGTGAATTTTTATTTCAGGCCTCTCTTTTAACCCCCCACCCGTTCGAACCTAAAAATTTTAATATAACTTATTATCATGGAAGAATTAATGCTAATTGACATACCGAGTTTTGTTAAGTTCGGTTCAGCCGTTAGTGCCCGCTAAAGTTTTAACGTATAACTCATTTATACTTAGGTATACGACAAAAGTGTATATGACAAAAGTTACTCCAAATAACAAAATAAACAACTTTTGTTATGTTTATATTTGCGGAAAAACCAATAGGAAACGAAATTTCGCTATTTTTAATTTCAGGCTTCCCTTATAACCCCCACTCCTGCCCTTCTATAGAAATGTTGGTATGGCTTATTATAATGAAGGCCTCACTGCTAATACACATACCGAGTTTTATTTAGTTCGGTTGAGTCTTTTTTGGCAAATAATATTGTTGACTCCCGCTATAATTTTTAGCGTATAACGCATTTAAACTTCGGTATACGACAAAAGTGTATATAACAAATGTTGAGCAAATTTCTCTAAATAAAAAAATAACAACTTCTGTTATGTGCATATTTGCCGAAACCCCAATAAGAAACGAAATATCACTATTATTAATTTCAGGTCTCCCTTATAACCCCCACTCCTGCCCGTCCCTAGAAATGTTAGTATGGCTTATTATAAGGAAGGCGTTAGTGCTAATTGACATACCGAGTTTGGTTTAGTTCGGTTGAGTTTTTTGTGCCAAATAAAATTGTTCACTTCCGCTATAGGTTTTAGCGTATATCTCGTTTATAATTCGGTATACGACAAAAGTGAATATAATAAAAGTTACTCCAAATAACAAAATAAACAACTATTGTTATGTGCATAATTGCCTAAAATTCTATAGGAAACGAAATATTGCTATTTTTAATTTCAGGCCTCCCCTACAACCCCCACTCCTGCTCGTCTCTAGAAATAATGGTACAGCTTATTATCATGAAGGAGTTAGTGTTAATTCACATACGGAATTTTATTTAATTCGGTTGGGTCGTTTGTCCCAAATAAAATTGTTCACTTCCGCTATAGGTTTTAGCATATATCTCGTTTATAATTCGGTATACGAAAAAAAGGTATATTACAAAAGTTACTCTAAATAACAAACTAAACAACTTTTGTTATGTGCATAATTGCCGTAAAAACAATAGGAAACGAAATATCGCTATTTTTAATTTCAGGCTTCCCTTATAACCCCCACTCCTGTTCGTCTCAGAGGATATTAATATAGCCTAAAGTCTAAGTTGGGGTAGTAGTAATATACATACCAAGTTTCATAAAATTCGGTTCAGCCGTTTATGCGTGAAAAGGTAACAAACAAATAAACAAACAAATAAACAAACAAACAGACACCAAAGAAACAAAATGCAGTTATGGTGTCTATGACATGTGAAACGAAAAGTTATCGTGAAATTTCGCGAAAAAAATCAATGTACAGACAGAGGTTACAATTTTATATATATATATATATATATATATATATATATATATATATATATATATATACATATACACATAAAATATCATTTTAGGAAATATGAAACTTGATTTTGTAATCCCTTTTTATTGCATCGTGCTTATTTAAATTTAATGTTTTAAACAATAAGAAGAAAATAAATCCTTCTGTTATAGAGAAGCACACACACAAAAAAATAATTGTAAATCATATGCTATTGATTATGATTATTATTTTTTAAATTCACTTTTTGTAATTATGGCTAATTGAGACTGGTTATCTACAGGTTTTCTAGCCAGGGTGGGACTAAGGATCTAATTTAATGTTCGTCACTAAATAAATTCCTATTACCCAGACAGGAATCAATATAGAAAATATAGAATTAATTGTACTAAAATCATGTTTTAACATAAATTCAAACGTTTAACTTATCGAATGAGGGCTCAGGTTGGCCATGCGAGTTAGGGCGTTGGTCCTAATCTCGCGTGGTAGAACTAGAGTGGCGGGTTCGATTCCCGCCCTGGGCAGTAGAAATTTATTTAGTGACGGACTCATTAAATAAACTCCTTGAGCCCACCTTGGCTAGAAAAGGGTGGTAACCTGTAGATAACCCGTCCCGATTAGCCTAGTAGCATAAAGTGGACGTAAATAATAATAATAAACAATAAACTTATCGAATGCTATGTATGGAGTCCTAACTCAGGGAGTGTCACACAAATGTAATTACTCTTTGTTCTTAAGAGTGAGCTGTCTATAAAATATCTAATATTTAACTTTCTTTTTCTTAAAATATAATATATTTTTCAGGTTATTCTACGAACAATGACATCAAAATTAATTTTGACTGAATTAATTTTGAGCAACGTATTAAAATTATATGTCTGTCCACCTGCTAACCAGTTTGTTACTCAACAGCTTAAAAGTAGCTTGGAGGATTTCAATTAACGTTTACATTACTGCCCCAAAGTACAAAAAACTCTCATGTAGCCTATGAGAATTCAAATTTTCAACTAACAGTGAGGGTTCCATTTGACATCAAAGCATAAATTCATCAATAGCTTTATTAATATTGGTTTAGCGACAAAATGTAAAGAACAAATTGTGTTAAGACTACATTTTATAGTTCTAAAACGTCAAACTTCTGTTTACCAAATAGAATTTATTGGTATTTCATTAAAATGCCTAAATAAATTTATGAAATGTTTTGAATATTTATTTAGGGAATGAATTTTTCCTTTTCTTGCGGTATTAAGCTCAACTGCCATGAACAAGATTGGGGGTTTACTTGGAATAACCTTAATTATATGTCCAACAGTCATTTTATGCTTAATCAAAATAGTATAGCGACTACAATGCAATAAAAATGAATTATTTTTTAAGTAATCCAGGTTTTACATCTAAACGGGAAACAATTTATCTCAACCCACCATTGACAGAAACCATTGATTTTAAACAAAAGTTCATTAAGACTCAAAGGAAAAGGTACCTAGTGATTCTTTTTCTTCATGGATATATATATATATATATATATATATATATATATGTATATAATATAAATGAATGGCTGTAGAGTTACAAGCCATGGTACAGGGCATTTGTCTTAAATGCTAAAAATAAAGGAATTTGGTGCTAAAATAAATCAATTCATCATATATACCAAATTCCCTGATGAAGAAGTGTCAATATTTCAAACTAACTTAACTATATATCAAAATGATAAAAACAGTTTACTTGAGAAGGAGATTAAAAAAGGTACTATTTAAGTACCTAATCACAGTTTTTTTTTGTTTACTGCCTTATCCTGTTTTTTCATATATAATTATGTTTTCTTTTATTTTTCCATTCTATATTACGAGTGACATTTGATCATTGTTGTTGGGTCATTGGTGAACATACTTTAATTTAGTTTTTCTGGTACTACTTTCTTTTTAAACTATATTTAATAATAAAAATATATAAATTTGAAAACTAAGACTAAGTGGAAACAGGAGACATAATTTCATAGAAATAATAGTTAATAATTACAGTTACACCAGCTGCTCCCCAAACAGTGTTTATAATATGCTTCCTTTCTTCTTCATCAATCGACGGGTGGGAATCAGGGTCTTCATAAACAGAGAAGAAGAATGCTAGGCACCAAATAGTACTAATGATTCCAAAGAAGTAGAAGATTGACGGCCATCCTCCAAAGAACTCCCAATCAGACAGCACACCACTCAGGGGCATAGAGACGACAGTTCCAAATTGAGCCCCTGAAGAAAAACAAAATTAAAATTTTATGTCTATAATAATAACCAAAAAATTGTCAAATGAATTACAATTTTTTTAAACAAACAATGACAATGTGGCTTGAAAACAACATAACCGACAAAAAAACCTTTGGTTTCATTAATATTTTAAATACGACTTAAATTTTGATTGGTATAATGAAGACTCTAGAACTGTATTAAATAACCATAGATAAAAAACAGACAATAGTTAGCAAACGTTAATAAAGAATCTTCAGCATAATAGGAGCAAGGTGTATTTTCTTAACTAATAACTAAACTTAATAAGTCTTCTCCATCAATTTTTGTTTTTGACATCATTGAAAACTTTCCTTTTGAGAAATAAGAAAAATTCTGGAATTTTGCCAACAGATCTAACATCCAGTTTATTGTTGCCTTGCAACATTTGGTTAGACAAAAAAACAGTTTAAAAATCTACAAGCATTAAGCTGCTCCAATCAGATTACTTCAGTAAGGACTTTTATTTAAATTTTGTCAACTGGAGCCTATTTAAGGGAACCTTTCATTCATTATTTTTTTTTTTTTTTTTCAAAATTTATGTTAAGAGTAATACTCTTTCAAAAAAAAAATATTTCGTAATTTGATTTGGTTTCAGGTATTTTGATTTCACAGTTTTGAATTATGCCACATTCTTATTCAAGAAAGCTCTTAGGGCACATTTATACTACTAAGCAGCTCAACTTCTTGGTGTTTTATGGTAAAAGAAACAAATGCGCAAGGCAAAATTTCTTTATAATTTTAAAATAAAAGGTGGCTCCCAGATGGAGCTAGATTAATAATTGATCCCACGGACACAGAATGAAGACAGAAAAATAGATACAAGTGACTGATCTATGCTGAACACATAGATAAATTTAAGACAGTAAGCAAACTTTATTTCAAAATGAAGTGCAATTTTGAAGAAATATTACAACAGTTGAATAATTTGATAGTGAAAAGGATACCCAGGATAATGAAATTTTATTATAAATATTTTGTTATTATTAGTTTTTTCAGGGATCAGGTTAGCCGTGTGAGTTAGGCATTGACCTTAATCTCGCATGATAAACCTGGAGTGGGGAGTTAAATTCCCACCTGGGTAATTGAAATTTAGTTTGTGACGGACTCATTAAATAACATCCTTAGTCGCACCCTGGCTAGAAAAGTTTTTCATGCAGTGCTGCATAAACTAAGCAGATTTGCCATGTGAAATTTTACAATAGATAAATCTACATACTGGTAAAACTTAGCACCACCGAGAATATTAAGTGAATAAATACAAATGATAATGGGAAATGATTCAGTCAATTTACATTTTAATAACTTCCACAACAGGAAGCGTCTGAATTGTAAACAAACAGACCAGCCAACCTCTCAGAGCTGAATAGATATTGGGTTGTAACACATGAAGTGTCCGATTTTTTAAACCCTAATCTTTATAAAAGATTAAAACGTTGTGTGTTGATTCCAAGCAAAATATTTACCATCTATAATAAACATTTGTTAATCCTCTAGTCGCAAGCTATGTTTGTTTTTGTCCCAAGTAGGCTTACATATTTTAGTTTAATATCAACCGGGAACATGGAAACACAAGATTTCCGGATAATTTTCTTTTACGAGTATAAACTTGGTCATTCCGCGGCCCAGTCAGCAAGGAATATTAATCATGCGTTTGGCGAAGGAAGTGCTAATGAAAGAACTATTCGTCGTTGGTTTTCAAAATTTTCTTCAGGAGATACGACTTTAGAAAATCAGCCCCATGGACGACCTCACTCATCAGTGGAGGACGAAGATCTTAAAAAAGCTGTTGAAGAAGACCCTCATAAAATAGTCAGAGAACTTGCGTCAGAGCTAGGCACAAGTCATATGACGGTCTCCAGGCATTTAAAAACGATTGGAAAGGTGAAAAAGCTCGATTCCTGGGTCCCGCACGAGCTCAACGAACGTCAGCAGTTAAAACGCCAAGAGACGTGTGTTTCTTTGCTTGCTCGTCAAAGAACCACCGACCACATGTTTCAATACAGACAGTGAACAAATTAAAGGAGTTGGGCTATGAAGTCCTACCACACCCCCCATATTCCCCTGATCTATCTCCTACAGACTACCACTTTTTTCGGAGTTTGGACAACTTTTTGCGAGGAAAATTTTTTACAGATGATTTAGACATTAAAAATGCATTTTCTGAATTTCTTTCAACACGTGACACAAACTTTTTCAAAAGTGGGATAGAAAACTTGGTAAGTCGTTGGCAGAAGTGTATTGAAAATGATGGTAAATACTTTGAATGAATAATATTTCAGATTCGATCTCAATTTTTCATTTTTTTCCTGATTCTACAAACGGTCATTTCATATGTTACAACGCAATAGATAGAAATATTCTTGACCGGAAAGTAAAAAAATTGCTGAAATATATCGGAATACAATAGATTAATTTTATTGGAAACAATTTATTATATCAAGTACTGTAATTTATAATGAATCAGAAAAATCTCAATCCCTCTAATTTTAGCCTTGAACAAAAGATGGGGTGGGGGAGAGTCATCAGAACGTATTTGTGTGTATCTCATTTAGGAAAGATTTGTTGAAGACAACATCTGGTATTTCAGCTTGAAATAAGACAATTTACGATATATTAGCATATTCGTAATGTGCAATGGACTCAAAGTGGGGGTTTACTGAAGACTGAAATATAAAAAATGTTAATATTTTGGTTAATTTTGAAGATACAGAAAACCTGTACTTAACAACATTTATAGAAAACTAAATTTGCAATAATATTCATGCTATACAATTTTCCGATATGATGGGTAATAACGGAGATATTTTGAATTTTTGAAATTTCCATCTTCTGTAACTCCCCCCCCGGGTCTGATTTCAGCCGTTAACGAGCTTCATCTTTAGTTTTACATAAAACATTTATTATTATTATTCATTAACGCCCACTTTTTGCAACTAAGGCTAATTGGGACAGGTAAAAAACATATAAACATTTAAATATCGAGTTTGGTAATGATGAAACAAAAATTGAATTGCGACCGCTAGAGTGGTAACAGATATATACATATCATTTTGAACGGACCTCATTTTCGTCATCTCCTAGGTAGAATCGAATGACATTTGTGAAAAATTTTCAAAAATCGTGTCATGAGTCAATGATGTCAACAGCTGATTTCCCTTAAGGGAAATCTGCCAAAAGGGTAGTAACCTGTAGATACTACACCCATTAGCAGTAGTAGCACTAAGTGGATGTAAATAAATAACATTATTATTATTAAGAGTTTAAATTTATTGTCAAATGACCTTAATGATAATGCATTTTTAAGGTGCTGGATGGTGAAGGAATTATCTCAGGTAAGAAAAAACGCCTCGTTCCTTCACTATTCTTTATTCGTTGCGACAGAGCGCTTTCAGAGCATACGCTCCATCATCAGTGCCCTGCTGGCAAACAAATACCATAAAAAGTTGTACAATATGTCATTTAATTGAGAAATTTAGAAAATATATGTACATGTCGATGGTCGAGAGTTAAAAACATACCAACTTTAAATTACAACCTAAAAATTAGTGTCCCAGTGAATATTTACAGAAATAAGAAAAACTATTTTCACAGATTAAAATTAAAAATTAAAAACTTGTCAGTAGAATATATACACAATTTTAATAAATAATTAAAATAAATAAATTAATATTTACAGTTAAAAAGTCTAAAATAGAATAAATAGTAAAAAACGAATAGTCCAATTAAAATTAAAAAACCAAAAATGAAAAAATGAAGGAACAACCACCGGAGGAGCTACAGAAAACAATACATACAAAAAACGTAAAAGAAGAAAAATAGAGAAGCGAGACAATGACTAACCTCTTCACAATGATGCGACTGGAACCAAGGCTCTGAAAGCGCTCTGTCGCAACGAATAAAGAATAGTGAAGGAACGAGGCGTTTTTTCTTACCTTAATGATAATGGCCCCAAGTTAATAATTTTAAATATAATAATACAAAGTAGTGTACCTGCATAGACAATTGCAGCCATCCGACTTCTTTCATTTGGAGGAATCCACTTGGCGAGCATGGCATGAGTACATGGCACAATAGGGCCCTGGAAATATTTTCAATTTTCATTCATCTCGCCTAGGTTAAAAGATAAATCATTAATTAAAAATAAAATCCTTTTTTAAAGAAATTGTCTAATCTAAAAAATATTTCAAATTATAGTGAGTTTTTTACTGAATTTATTAACTACCATGCCAAAGAAAATCATGTAAAAATTTGACTTCTTAAATATAAGAATGAAATAATTGAATAAAATATATAGTGAGAACAAGAATGTTAGAAATGAATCTCTGTGCATAATGGGGCTTCCAATGTGACAGTCTCATAGTTTCAAAATAGATATCGATTATTCGTTAATTATGTTTAATAATTTGTTTCCAATAAGTGAAATATATCTCATAGGATAAAAACTCCTATACGATGGTATTATATCATGAAGGAGTTCAAGATTAATTAGGATTTTACCCTCAAAGAAAGTTATAATTTGACAGGCAAAGGACAGAGTCTTGAAACTAGAAACCTAAGATTGCTTCAATTTTTGAAACAACTAATTTTTTTTATTGCGCCTAAGAAATGTGAATTTTTTTTTCAATGTTGAATAGAATTTCAATCGTTTTTTTTAATGTGTCAAAAAACGTGATATAACAGTTTTACCTAATTATTTGTTTATGCACTATTACGTAACACTATATTATTAAGTGATTTAATCAGTTGTAGTGAACTTCCACTCTCTGTTATTATGTTAAGTAAATACAGGCCACTATACATTAGGAGTGTGTTTTCATTCTATTTTTTTTTTCTTGTTTGTTTTTCCTAACAAGATTTATCCATTTAAATTTAACGGTTTGAATGAACTACTTTTTATGTTGTAAGTATTAACTATAAATGTTCATTTACAGTATTTTAAAAGACTTGTCAATAGACAGCGAAGACCTGGAGAGAAGGTTTGATAATTTGGATTATTTCTAAAAGTTTACTGTAGAAAGTAAATTTACAATTTTACTGATATCTTTAATGCAAATATTTCAAAACACTCTCCTCACATACTACAGCAATTTAATAAATTTAATTGAGCTTTTAAGACTAGACCAAGATTATTATCAGCCTATTCCTGAATTAGTCAAGATTTATTTTTGCAAAGGATTTTTGAAAAGGCCTTTACATACATTTTTTGCTAAAATTCATGTAATATTCATAATCCTTCTCCTAACAGTAAATTTTAATTGTTAGAAAACCTAAACTATAGTTTACTACCATCTATGACTACTGCTTTAGTAATCCTTCAAGGAAGGTATTAGTCCTAAAGTAAATAACTTAAACGAATACAATCAATGTTTTTTTTTTTTTTAATTATTTGAAACAATGCTATTGAATTCCAATAAGAAAGAACATTTTGTTGACAGATATCATAGAGAAAAACTACCAGCAAAAATACATTATTATTTTGTTTTATGCAACTATTACAAGGAGTTGAACTCGTATGGTTTTGTATTACCTGTGAATCAATCCAAGATTAACCACAGGTAATTGAGTCATTCATGTTGCGATGTGCTTCATTGGCAATGTTTCAATTTGCCTCTTAAGATATTCAGCTCACACGTTACAAGTAGAAGGAGAGGGGACTCATGAGCATTCAGGCAAAAAACATTCTCGGAAAATTTTCAGGAAATCTTGTCTGAACACTTGTTGTATGATTATAGATTAGATCTGTTGATGACTAAGAATGAAACTAAACGGCAAGCAATAAAAAAGAAAAAGAAAAAACTGCGTCATGAATACAGTTTATATCCAAAACCACATCAACACTTCAGAGCTTAATAATTACTATCAAATACATTTTCAAATAACTCTATATAAGAGAGCAGAAAGTTGAAAAAAAACTGTTTTTAAAAAAAATCATAACTTTTATTATAAATATGTAGAAAATTTATTTTTAAAATCAGAATAATTTAACTTCTTCCTAGAGCAGGTAACTGGAAAACAGTTCTATATTATTAATTATTGAAACAACCAATAGAGAATTGATTTGCTGATAGAGAGCAGAAAAGCAACAATACATCTGTTATTTTAATTCATTAAAAGTGCAAAGAAAAAACTTACTGATATTGCAGTACAATAGGCAATTAGCCACTACTCAAGATTTCAAATCACCAACCAATTCCAAAACACAAAAATTGACAGCAGAAAGTCTTCAAAAATGTAGTGACTGTACACATTGATGGAGAAGTTAAGAGATAACCTGAGCAAATGCCACTCAGTTATAATAACAAAAGAAGCTATCAACCTTTGGTTACAAAAAAAATATATACTAACGGGAGTATGAAAGTCATTCATTCGACTGATATAATGAAAACTGATTGCTGGGAGCAATATGGAGAAAATAGGTTGTGTACTTCTGCTATATTATTTCTGAGATAAATGACTTAAATGAAGATTGTGAAGTTTGTTTTATTAAGGTGAAAGGTATATATTTACACAGGAGAGGGAGCCATGGATGACTTTGAAGTTCAGTACTATTTGAGATAAAGGTACAAACTTTCAATATAAATGAGACTAGCATCCTCCACTGATGTGTGAAATATGGAAAAGCCTTCTGCTATATAAAAAAAAATCTCCGACTATTTGTAAACCAGCATCTTTTTTATATATTTGGCAATAGATGGTCAAATAAAATAAAGTGGAAATTCAAGATGGAAGCAAGGAGGAAAATTATTGTTGGATTGGCATTGAAAAAATAGGGGGAAAAAAGCTGGCTGATCTGAAGCTGGATATCTGGGACTGCTCTACAGCACCTGCTTTGGGAACATAACCTCGGAAAAGCCTTAGCCGGGATTAACGGGAATTAAGTAAAGTAAGTTTATTGAAACAGTCAGAAACAGGATTGTAGAACTATATTTACCAGTACATTACATAAGGCAAATAATAAAAAGAGGTATATAAGGTAAATAAATAGACAGTAGTCATTCTTCCCAGAACAAACATTTCAAATGAAGTAAAAAAAAAAAAAAATCAAATAAATGAATACAAATTAAACTGTTCAATTGGAGAAAGAGGAAAATTATATTGACTCAAATAAACACGTGCTACTCCGTAATTCACAGGAAGTTGCAAAACCATAACACACATTTATCTACTATATCATGACACTGAGCCAATAACTAATATTTACACGAAAAATCAAAATTATAAATTCATCCACTATTATTTAATCAAAGAAAAATTATATAAACATTTTACCTAATGAACTTACGTAATGAATTTATAATGTAATGTCATTGTTAAAATAAAAAGTAGATTTTTTTTTTTAAACTTTAATATAAGAATAATATAGGGATACCCAATAAATTTAATCAACAGAACTATTGAAAAAAAAACAACAACATAGATAACTTGATTGTTTATATTAAGTAAACACCTATTAAAGGTTTCAATAGTTTGTATTACTTATTAATTTGTTAAGAGCAATTCAATATTGCTGGATTCCCTCATATATGTTTACTTTTTATTTTGTTCCAAAGAAATTGGAAATCATTAGTTATGATCATGAGGTTTGCACTTACAGTTTTAGTAAGTGACCCATATAAACCCATTTCATTGAAAATAAGTTAAGGTCATTGTACCATCATGAAGCAAATAAAGGATTTATACAAATATATATTGTAAAAATTTATTTCTACATTCTTGTTCTCTAGTATTCCTGGAAAACAAATCATAAATACAAATTTGAATAATGAATAAATGTATATTAGAGCTTCATGACTTAATTAGAGCTATAGGACATTATTCATTAATATAGGTAAAAATATACAAACTACCCATAAGATAGGTAAAGAAGAAGGTAGATAAAGGATACAATTCTTGATATTTTCTTGAAATATAATATTTCATGCTAAACACAATTATTATTTAATTGGTACAAATAATTAAATATTAAGGAAAATAATATTAGACAAGTTTTTGCCTTTGTTTACTGCCCTGATATTTTAGTATCTCACCCATTCAAACTATGCTGACTCTAATGATTCATAATTATTTAAGAAATGAATTCGAGGAGATGTACTATAACTATAACATTTGGGATTACTCCCAATAATTTATGGGGAAATGATCACAATGCTTCACTAATTAAAATAATATCAAACTTCAAGCTCAGCATAGAGTGTTTTTCAAAAGGTTTCATGAGGACTAAAATATCGCAAACAAGCCTAATGAAGGAAAAAGAAGAAAAATTACTTGTCCAAAACCTTTTTAACCTCAAATATACTTACCACATATCATACCTAACTATTCGTGACTAGCTTATCAGTTTCCCCAAGACAGCCGCATTTCTTAACTAGAAGTGGGTATGTCCTTTTTCTAGAGACCTAAAGATAATCATGGCCAGGCCCGAAAGACATCTAACCACAGTTGAGTATACTTTCTTTGGCTGATTAGACAATTTCCTTAAAATATTTACAACTAATAGGAACTTTGTTAGTGGAATTTATCATTCATCTTCCATTCATATAAAATAATTTTGTATCATTCAAATTGGCATTTAATAATTTGAGTACTTATTTTCCCAGTTCTCTGAACTTTTGGAAATAACTACTCTACTTTCAAATAGCACTCTCAATGAGTATAATGCATAATTCCCTTTCAAATAACACACATTCAAAATTAAACAGCACAAAACAAATAATATTCTAATACTAATTAACTGAAAATAATTTACTTACCTCGCCCAATCCTTGGATAAACCTAACTACAATTAAGCAAGCCATTCCATATTTGGCTGCCAAGGGGACCAATAATCCAAAAACTGAATTGATCATCATTCCTCCAGCGAGAAAATACATTGAACCGTACTTTTTAGCTAAGATCCCACAAGGGATCTGAGTAATACAGTAGCCATAAAAGAAGGCACTCAGAATATAGCTCTGCTCTGTCGTTGACCAGATGTACGGCCCATCTTTATGATTCTGAAAAAATTAATTAAATCTGTTAGTTACTCATTTAAATGACCCCTCTACTACAATATAAACAAAAGCAATTGAGTTTATTTTTCTACAGTTTTTAATGGTTGCTATGAAATTTTAATTTTGAAATAAGAATCTATTTTACTTTTAATAATATTTAAAATTATTAGACGGGGCAGGCAGACCCAGGACCATATATTCTCGGCCCGAATGATAGTGGAGAAGGCATGGGACAGAGGGAGGAATGTCTATCTGGCCTTTCTGGATTTGAAAGCTGCATTTGACTGTGTCCCACGGCAAGAGATATGGGACGCTCTGGTTAGCAAGCGTGTTCCACATAACCTCATTAGTGCCATTAAGTCGCCGTATCAAGACCCAAAAGGAGTTGTGAGACTCAATGGAAAGGAGTCTTCTCCATTTAGCTTCTACAAGGGAGTCAAACAAGGGGACAGCCTTAGCCCATTGTTGTTCATTATAGTGATAGACGAAACTAGTCTGCAGAAGAAGGACACCCCGAGCACTGGTGGGCTACTGGAATATGACACCCGTTCTAGCCCAAGCAATGTTATATGCCGACGATGTAGTGATTGTGGCGGACTCACAGGAAAGGCTGCAAACTAGTGTTACGGAGTGGTATGAGGAGCTAAAGAGAAAAGAAATGGACATAAATGTCAAGAAAAGTAAGGTTATGTGAGTAGGAAGAGAAGAGGAAGACGTTAATGTCACCTGTAATGGCGTACCACTTGAGATGGTTGACACCTATAAGTATCTTGGCACACTCGTATGCAGGGATGGTAGGATAGATCAGGAGGTCTTGAATAGGGTGAGTCAGGCCAATGGAATTTTCTACCAAATACGTAACACCCTAATTGCCAAGGAAGAATTGAGTAGATCAACCAAACTCAGAATCTACAAAGCGGTCTTTCTACCAGTGCTTTTGTATGGTGCAGAGAGTTGGACCTTATTGGACAACCACACAAGCAAACTCAAGGCAGCAGAAATGAGATACCTAAGGTGCATTGCGGGAAAAACAAGGCGAGACCGCATCAGAAATGAGCGGATAAGAGAGGACCTTGGGGTAAGACCGATCGGAGAGATAGTTGAGGAGCGCCAACTTAAGTGGTTTGGCCATGTCAACCGAATGGGGGACACAAGAAAGGCCAAATGGTTATATGAAGCACGGCCAGAAGGCAAACGACCCCGTGGTAGACCTAGACATACGTACCAGGACTACGTAGATCGATTAGGAGCAGAAAGGGGCAAGACCACGCCAGAGATGAGGAGACTAGCGGCGAACAGACCCAGCTGGGCAAAGTGGACTGAGGTGGCCCCTCCACGCTTATCGGCACGATGGAGGTAGAAGAAGAAGAAGAAGAAGAAGACTATTTAAAATAAGAAATAATTTTAATTCCCCATTTGTCTCTCCTTGAGTCGCACATCTTTAGCTAACGTTAGCAATCTTCTATACCTCAATCAGTCTTGAGCATTGTTTTCCAGCCCACTATGTGCAGCATGATACCAAAATTCTTTAGCCCATCTCATATTTAACGATTAGTTGACTGCCTACCAATGTCATATTCATTGCCTTACACAGTAAGTGCCAGATGGATTATTTATTAGCACAAATCCTACATATAACATTTTACCTTAAATACTTTCTTAAATCGAATAATTAGTTTATAATATTAAATCCACTCTTGTTTTACTTTACAAAAGTTCCAACTCTAGTTTAAGCCTAATTTGGCTTTAAAAACCTTAAAACCTTCCTTTTGTATCAAGGGTAATTAGTCAGCATCTAAGTGTTGCTGACATACCTCAGCATCGATGAATTAATAGATTTATGGACCCTTAGTTTCCTAGGCCTGCGAGATTTTCCTTTACTCTACATACCAAGAATAAAACGTGATTTGCTCTAATTATTCAAAATTTAAATATATGAGGGGTGAAAGCGGAGAAACTAAGAAATTGGACAGAGTTCTCTCCTGTAAAACATTGTGAGACAACTTCCACTTAGCATAAATTTAACAAAATATGTAAAATAATAACAGTGGTGGTCACCAAATCATATATCTCAAAAATAATAGTCAGGGGGGAATTTCTAAATGTTAAAAATAAGTAATTTGGGAGTTCCCACTTTGTTATGCTATTCTGAATTATGCCAAGACAGTTTTGCAATTTTGGTACAAAACAAAAATTAAATGGCATGGATTTATTGAAAGCCACACACATTTCGCAAGTTTTACGATGGATTACGTTCTTCACCTTGGGTTAATTGTCTTTTGAAAAATGCTTAAACACCTAAAGGTGTTTCCAAAAAAGGTCCAGAAACATTAAAATTTGAAAGGTATCCAAAATAGATAATTCTTTGAAATTTAAATCTTTCAGAGCTAAATTATTTTAGGCTTGGGAAAGTAAATTTTTCATCGCATAAGAGTGATTGAGATGCATTTTATTATTTATCTTCCCTAAACCTAATAATTCATTTTTCAAGATTAAAACCTGCTCTAAAGTAGATTAGCACGAGCATGATGTATTTGACTAATTAAAAGTCAAAATATTAAGTACAAGATTTGTGTAAGAAATATGAATTTGTCTATAATGACTTCTATATTTTTACATTCTATACTTGAAGGCTGTGAATGATTGGGACAATGACACCTATAGTTAATGTCTGTTTTAACCATCTCTAACTACTTGGAAAAAAAGGAATATAATTTGGTTTTGTTCCTATAGTTATAAATTGATACTTTCAAATGGTTATTTTTTACTTAATAGAGTAAATTAAAATTTTGGGCATCTTTCATGGTTGCTTGGACAGGTGATAGTTTCAGTATATATATAAATATATATATATATATATATATATATATATATATATATATTTTATTAGGGTTAAATAATCTTTGTAAATACTAATATGAAGACGTCAAACTTAGTAGGAGGTCCAGGACTCTGATGCAACAGCCACCCTTTTTTTTTAACAGCCACATTTAAATAAACAATATTTCAAGACATCAACTGTGGGTAAAAGCTAAAAATAAATATATTTTTATCAGTTTTATTCCAATTGCTCCTCTTGTGCTGCGCAGCTATAACTAAAAACTCTGTCCTGGGCTTCCTTGTAATCCCAGTTGTATTCCATTTCAAATTAATACATTTCTTTATTATATGATATCTCTGCCTCAATTTATTGTTTATTTTCAGCCCCCCTCCCTCACATAGCCGATTTTGATCAAAAGGGGCAGTGCACAACAACTAGACCTACAATTATCCCAAATATGAAATTTCAACGTTTTTAAGATAGACTTTTTCCAGATATGTGCATACTACAGACGTCACGTCTAGACAAGTCAAAATATTTCCTTTAATTCATACGAGGAAGTAACAATAACAGAAAAAGTCATTTCTGGTATAAAATAAAGAAGAAATTGATTATTTAATTCTTAAATTAATCCAATCTTTACAATTCGACGGGAAACATGTTTAAATTAACCACTAAACGAGGGGTTACATATTTAGTTCTAATTCCTATTCTAAACACACATTCCTATTTTAATTGGTTCCTTTCGATAATTGAATACCAGACTGAATTTCTCCGAATTAAGCAAGAGCGAATGGAAGGAACAAATCTTGAATGTAGTTAAGGGGAAAAAAGATGCCGACATGACCTTGGTCACTTGACCTAGCCTCTTGTCCTTGCCTCATATTAGGTTCAGTAGCCTTCTATGAAATACGGCACAGCCAAGAGAAATAGGTAACCAGTTGCCCAGTTCCCTCACTAGATTGGCAACCATTTTTAGCAAATTCCCCTCAATGGAAATAAAACAATTCAAAATATCTCCGTTACTATGATTCGGGTTGAAAAATTGTATATAACCAATCTTATTGAAAATTGAATTATCTATAAATGTTGTTCTTTATATTTTTTCTCCATCTTGAATATTAACTGAGATATTTGAATTTTTTATCTGTGAAGCCTTCAGAAAACATCAACCCTTACTCAAATCAAATTAACAATAAGCTAATATATCATGGAATGTCTTTTTCTAAACTTAAATACCAACTCTGGTTTTAATTTACATTCAATATGTGAGATACATCGACCAACGATCTGACTACCTGAATGTTAACTTGATGGATACCATAGTCAATATATAAACGATTCATATAGTGCTAGAGAGAGAAAAAAAAGTCCGTCACGCAGGGGCTGCGTTAAATAAGCAGATTTCCCATGTACGCGCCGTATTTGCATTTACCTCATAACGTAAAACTTCAATGAGAATAATATTTGGTATTTAGGCTTCAAATGATGTGCTTCATAAAATACAACCTTACTGTCAATATGACTTAAGTAGGAGTTGGGGGTTTACTGAAGACCGAAAACTAAAAACTCCTAATATCTCAGTTAATAATCAAGATAGAGCAAAAACATGTATAATAACATTTATCGAGCATTACACTTGTAATAAGATTGGTTCTATACAATTTTTCGATCCGACATATAGTAACGGAGATATTTCGAATGTTTGAAATTCCCCCCTCTACACACCTCCCCCCCCCCTCCCACCAGACTCAAGATTTCCCACCACTCGGCACACCTCAGTATTGAAGTCAATCGCGCTGGGGCTACGTAAACTAAGCAGATTTCCCACGCGCTGGTTTACCACACTACAGATCACCTTATCTTATCTATTCTAAGTAAAAAAATCTGCTGAAACCCGATGAGTAGAAGTGGGGGTTTTGCTAAAGGCTTAAAACAAGAAAGTATGAATAGCTCTTAATATTTGAGTTACGATATATATATATATATATATATATATATATATATATATCTATATATATATATAGAGAGAGAGAGAGAGAGAATTGTAGAACATCAATAGTTTAACAAGAATAACCATAGCATTTTTTCAATCCGACTATAATAACGGAGATATTTTGAATATTCGAATCCCCCCCCCCTAAACTCCACCTATTCTAGTCCAATTTTAGCCAATAACAAATACGATCTTTGTTGACTGAAATGGTTAAATATCAAGTATCGTATAAATAAAACAAACATTTTTGACTCAAGAGAGTAAAATGGTATTTGATGACGTAATCACACATATCTCGCGTAATAAAGATCTCTTGAAAACAATATTTGGCATTTATGCCTGAAATAAGACGTTTCATGAGTATACTGAAGGCCGAAAATTAAAAAAAAAATCCAAATATTTGGGTTAATATTCGAGATAGATATAACAAGTTTTATAGGGCGTTACATTTGCAATACGATTGGTTCAAAACAATTTTTGCTCATAATAAGGGATATATTTCGAATTTTCGAAATATAGATCTATTTTTTTTTTAACGACCTCATTTTCGTCATCTCCTGCGTAGGATTGATGGATATTTGAAGACATTTTTAAACTTTGACATTTTTTTGTTGAGAAATCTGCTAATAGATACAGTCAAGATTCCAAATGATGCAGGGGAGTCCCCAGTCCTCTGGAATTTCCAAGCGACTTCTATCCCAGACTTCGACAAGCTAACCAGCTTGTGCAATCGCTGATGTTGTAACAAAACGATCTCCGTACCTTTGCCCTACAGTTTCTTAAAACAAGTATAGCAATAACCATTTCTAGGTTATGTTTTATCAATAAGTATAATTACCTAATGGAAACAATATTCATGACGGAGCAGAAAACATGGTACAGTTGAAGTGGAAATGAATTATCAGCTATGCCAAGTGATACAAATTGCTTTCAAATATTTGATTTAAGAAGAAAAAATAAAGCTTGCCAATTACGACAAATGATTTAAATAAATAAAGAAGTATTTACATTAATAAAGCTTAATAATACTTCTGCACAAAAGGTTGCCATCCGGCACGTGGTTATCATTGACTTATGGCGCACTCTACATGATTATCACCCGACAATCAGTTCACCGCTTCTTCATTCAAGGGCGTTCGTGGTTGCCACACGATGCTGAATGGCCATATAGGTCCATTGGCCAAACCCATTAATCGCCTACAAATGTCAATACAGCACACTAGGGTAACGCCATACCAAATGTAGTAGTTTATTTTTTTTTTAGCAGATTTTCCTTAAATTAGCTATTGACGCAATTATCGAACAATTACCTCAAATGTCCATAGTAGATGAGGAAAATAAGGTCCGTTCAAAATTATATATATATTTATTTGTCTGTTACTGCTCTGGCGGTCGGAGTTTTTGTTTAATCGTAACAAAATTTGACATATAAGCATTTTATGTAAAAAGAAAGATCAAGTTCGTTAACGGCTGAAATCGGACGGGGGGGGGGGGGTTGTAGGGTTTAGAGGTGAGGAATTACGAAAATTCGATATATCTTCGTTATTATACGTTGGATCAAAAAAGTGTATAGAACCAATGTTATTGCAAATTAAATGTTCTATAAATACTGTTATGTACGTTTGTTCACTATCTTGATTATGAAAAGAGATATTTGCATTTTTTTTAGTTTTCGGCATTCAGTTAACACCCACTACTACTCATGCAATATTAACAATAAGCTGTTATATTGCTCTCATTCAAAATTCACTTTTTGAGATAAATGCAAATACATTACGCACGTTGGAAATCCGCTAAGTTTAACGCAGACCCTGCGTGGCATGATGACGGGGAAATTTCTCCCCTGTTCTAAATCACATATAAACGTATAATACTAAATTTTAAGCCCACCCACACACTTAAATTTGAGTAGACATCATTTTTTCGTCAGCTAGATGGGATGGATGAACATTTCAAAAGACATGATGTGAAACGATAAAAATTGCCTCTTAAAGAAAACATGCTAAAATGTTCAGGACGAGGTGTAATGAAAAGGACACGATACACGAACGGACGACTTTCTCCTTTAGTAGAAGGGATGTTGTGGCAAAAAAAATATATTAAATTTCTTATTTATCATTTAAAAATCTACAAAAAAAAAGTCAGTAACATTAACCCAGTGGATAGTAACAGTTTTATGCGCCATAAACAGAGTTTTCTGCCTACTCTAACAATCAAATGAAAAACAAGTACCAAATACAAATAAACTCAAGCTGAAGGATGTGGTGAGCTAAAAATGCAATTTAAGAGTGCTATAGATTTATTATTAAGTCCACCTTTTGCAACTAAAGCTAATTGGGACGGGTTATCTATAGGCTAACACCCTTTTCTCACCAAGGTGGGACTATGGACTTTAATGAATTCCGTTAAGAAATAAAATCGTATTGCCCAGGTGGGAATCAAGCTCGCCACTCTAGGTTTACCATGAGCGGAGAGATCGATTCGATACCATGCGATAGATTTTATTTTGACAATCTGTTCATAATTAGGGATGGGTATCGATTAATCGATTAATCGTAATAATCGATTAATACTCTAAATAATCGGTGTATTTTTAATCGATGTTTACGATGCTTGATTAATCTGGTAATCGATGCTTTAATTACGATTACTTAATTTTTTTTTCTTTTTCTTAAGTGAGAGTTGGGACTAATTTTTCATATTTTGAAGCTAATTGTTCAACTTTTTTTTGCACAATCGATTTTTTTTTCAATACTAGCTACATTTCAATCAGTAAAAATTTGTTTTTTATTGTTATTGAGGATTAACTAACATCTTTCAATTATCTTTTAACAATTGCAGTTGCCAGACAATCGAAGGTTTTACACCTCTTTTTTTGTTTGAGCTCACTAGCACATTAGAAAATAAAAAAAAATATATATAAATTACATTTAAAAAATTAAAATTTAAAATTAAAAACTTTAATTCCTGGATGATCCACGAAACATGTACCCTGCTGAATAAATATTTTTAATGCAAACAAAGATTTTTTTTTAACAATATTTAGATTAAGTTTTTTAATTTTAAATTTTAATTTTTGAAATGTAATTTATATTTTTTTTTTATTTTCTAATGTTCTAGTGAGCTCAAACAAAAAAGAGGTGTAAATCCTTCGATTGTCTGGCAACTGCAATTGTTAAAAGATAATTGAAAGAGGTTAGTTAATCCTCAATAACAACATAATCATAACTAGCAATTAACAGATATATATATATATATATATTGAAATTTTTTTTTCTTGGTTTTTGTCGATTAATCGATTTTTTTTGACGTCGATTAATCGACGTATCAATTAATTAGTGCAAATATTAATCGGTTGTCAATAATCGATGTTTTGTAGTTCGATACCCATCCCTATTCATAATCACATGCTCTGTGCAATATTACAAATTCATAATACACATCTTGCAATGTTTAAATCATTTATTATGTGAAGGGCACGGTGACAGCTAACGTGAGTAATCACCATTTTACAGCGACAGAACAATGTGTGCTCAGATCTTATCGGGTAGTATTTGCCCAGACAATATATGTCGGTTGATTCAAATAGAGCAACGGCTTGGCAAAGAGGCAATCAGGTGGTTCGCCAAGTGACGTCATAATCATATCCAGAAGATTATTGAAAGTATTTTCTTAATCCATCCTTCTCTTCATTATAACAAGACTAAATAAAGCTATACGAACATAAAATTAAATTTAAATTAAACGATTCTTCATATAAAAATTAAACGAGGAAAAGTCAAAATTCAATGAATTTACCAAAATTTTCACTGTTTTTCGAATTCGAAGTCGTATTTTATTATATTTGTTTTGTCGGGTCATCCACAAATTCCCAGCCAATCTGTGTAAAGCGAAAAATCTTGCTTATATAGCTTCCAATGCTTCATTGATAGAAGTAAATTCACAAGTGGAAAGTCAAAGCCTACAATTTTGGACATAAGTGAATAAAAATTATTCGAATATTTTTAAGGGAAATATGTAAATTATGCCAGCCATGAAGAGGGTCCTTCTAAGGATCCTAAACCCTTAAAACGAAACGTTTTAATTTCCTTGGTAAGGAACGAAGAAAATTTCACCACTAGAAATCTATCATCTCCTACGTAGGATCGACAGAAACTCGAAGAAATTTTTCCTTGAGTAGAACCTCAATAGCTGATTTCCTCTGCTAATATCAACAAGAATATCATTTGGTTAGCAATCCAAGGTAGCTATGTTTTTGATTAAAGAGTGTTATATTGAAAAACTCCGTAAACTAAGCAGACTTCCCTCCTGAAGTTTTGCAATAGATAATTCTACATATAGGAACACTTAACACCACCTTGAAAATTAAGTGAGTAAATACAAACGGTAATGAGAAATATTTCAATAAATTTTAATAACCCCCCCCCCCCAAAGTAAAACGCCTGAATTGTAAACATACAGGTCTGCCAAACCTCTTATAGCTGAACAGATAGAAGTATTCTACACCGGAAAGAAACACAATTACTGAAATATATCTGAATATAACATATTAATTTTATTGAAAACTATCTACTATATCAAGTATTGTAATTTATAATGAATCAGAATATTTTTTATCTCGTATAATAAGGCTCTTTAAAACAATATTTGGTATTTAAGGTTCAAATAAAGTGGTTTATTATATAACAGAGAAATATCTCGATTAATATTCAAGATAGAGAATAAATGTATATGACAATATTTATAGAACACTTAATTTGGAATAAGATTGGTTCTATACAATATTTCGATCCGACGTTTACTAACGGCAATATTTTGAATTTTCGAATCCCCCCCCCAAGTCCGACTTTAACCGTTGACGAACTTGTTCTTTAGTGTAGCATGAAACGCTTATACATCGAGTTTGATCCTCACTGAGGACTGTCACAACTAAGGTAAGAGGGGAACCAGCACTTCAGAAATTCAATAGCATTCTATAATTAGATTTAATAAATATATCATAGATATAGGCATCTATTAATACAATATCTAGCAAAGAATTATTAAGGGTTTTGTTACATTAATGTAATTAATTTTTATATATATTTTTTTTTGAAAGCCGTTGAAGAGGTGGTAACTAAGCCACGAAACATGTAGGACAGTTTCAAGAAAATTTGCACCGAAAAAAATGATTTTATTGGTGATCCTTGCCATAAAGTATGAAGAATATATAAAAAATATTGGGTCCAGAATAAGAAGAATATAAATGGGGGTGTGTATCACCATAATAGGCTCTACAAGGTCAGTAGAACTTGAAATAATATGTAGGTGAGGAGTAACGTGATAACTCTCTGTAAAGTAGATGAATCAACTGACGTCATAGCTTCTTGCACAATCTGCCTGAATTTCTAAGGCATGATTGTAGCCATGAGGGAAATGGTTGCTAGTACATTGGCTCTGAATGAGTGAACACTATCTCTATCAACCATGGGTTTCAATCTACATATATGACTCTGATAAATGTTCCCATTGAGGTCTAGAACGTGATAATGATAATGAAGTGCTTATCGTGGCAAACTTCTAAAATGAGGTACTCAAAAGTAAACCAAGTTAACATATATTTGTTACAACTAGTAACAGATAATTTCAATGTTACAAATAGTAACATAATTTCTTAAGATCATTATGTGTTCCACCCCAACTCTTTACATTATTATAGAAATAGTCTCATTAAGGAGCTCTTGATGAAACATTTACAATGAATGTAATCCATTGAATATATGCATCACACAATCATATTTTTGCTAAATTCTTCGAACGAACGGAATACCATACTCATAAAGAGCATTTCCATACATTACTTTAAATCTCTGAAACTCTCTAAACGTTAGTTGTATCGAAAAACTGCATGCAACGAATTACTGATACTTTGTAAGCATTTATAAGGCTAAAAATAACAAGACAAAGGTTACTATATAGAGCTTGATTATTTCTTTTTTTTTATGTTAGTTGTGTGTTAGAGAAAAAAATTATACTTGGATATATATAAATTCTTATACATCCTTATCTGCCACAAAAAGTGTTTAAATTAAAAATAAGCTCCATAGGAGCTAATTTTATTATGAATTTCATCTTTGAAATTTATCATGAATCTTTCATTTTAATATTAATTCCAATGATTGTCAGTAATAGTATGTTTTCAAAATTAAATCTACTAATTTATATTACCTACTAATTTGCTATACTTTATATTTTATAATATACTGATTTTAGAAAACTTCGATCATTTAAGTCCCTTATTTTTCCCAACAGACGAAAAATATCAGCTAAACCTTAAGGTTCAAAACGCTCGTGAGGCGAGAGTAAAGACATCTAACTAACGTCTTAGGACCTTTGGCGGATATAAAATCTAACAATATTTTTTTAGAGGATTGCCAAGGACTGAAACCGTGGCAACCTTATCTCTTTGAGGCCAAATCAATAGATTAGTTCCTTTTTCAAGGCGATATTTTGGGTGTCTTTGCCCTAAAAATTAAACAATCAGTAAATAAGAGTTTTGGGGCTCAGGTTAGCCATGTAAGTTAAAGCGTAGCCTTTAATCTCACATGGTAAACCTAGAGTGGCGAGTTCGATTCCCCCCTGGATAATGGAATTTATTTATTGAAGAATTCATTAAATAAAATCCTGAGTGCCACCCTGGATAGAAAAGTGTGGTAACCTGTAGATTACCCGTCCCAATTAGCCTTAGTTGCAATAAGTGGACGTTAATAAAAAATTTAAATAAGAGTTTTATATCTGCTCAAAAAGAAAAGTGCATTTGACACATTTAAATTTTTCCCATTGATAACTCTCGATTAAAATTGATATAAAATTCAACAGTTTTATAAATATCGTAATAACCTTGGTAATACTAGAGACCAGGGTTGGATTCCCACCAGGGCAATAGGAATTTATTTAGCGTCGAACCCACTAAATAAATTCCTTAGTCCAACCCCGGGTAGAAAAGAGTAGTTACCTGTATATAACCCATTCGGAATAGCCACAGTTGCATAAAGTGGACGTAAATAAATATTACAAAAAAATTAGTCAGTGTGCTAATACAAATTAATATTTGAAAAGCTTAGAGTAAGCCACTTTAGGATAAAAAAGATAAAACAAAGTCAGTTTGCAACATCATTCAGTACGGAATAAATAGTAACCCCTTACCTCTATAATAGCGCCTAGCTTCAAAATCGGGCATTTATTTCTTATATTAATAAGTCTATTCTAAAATTTAAAAAACCAATGAGATAGATACATTAAAAAATATCCCCTTCTCAAACATATTCTTGAGTATTATGAAATGCCAAACTCCTTCCCATCATAAAGTATGTTTTATAATGAATCCATCATAACATACGATTTTTTTTTAATCACTTAATCAGATTTCCGTAACACTTTAAGACATAAGACAACATAATCAATTCGAAATTGCTGTAATAATAATGAGTAATAACAAATACATTTCGATAGCTCACTACCAGAAAACAAGCAAATAAAAACTATTCTAATAAATAAATATTAAATGGATTCCATTTTTTACACCCATCTAGGCCAGTCTAGAGGACTTCATATAGACCGGTGTATCATCCTCCCCGGCTTGTCTAGATGCATTCATATAGACAGGTGTATCACCCTCCCCGGCTTGTCTAGATGCATTCATATAGACAGGTGTATCACCCTCCCCGGCTTGTCTAGATGCATTCATATAGACAGGTGTATCACCCTCCCCGGCTTGTCTAGATGCATTCATATAGACAGGTGTATCACCCTCCCCGGCTTGTCTAGATGCATTCATATAGACAGGTGTATCACCCTCCCCGGCTTGTCTAGATGCATTCATATAGACAGGTGTATCACCCTCCACGGCTTGTCTAGATGCATTCATATAGACAGGTGTATCACCCTCCCCGGCTCGTCTAGATGCATTCATATAGACAGGTGTATCACCCTCCCCGGGTTGTCTAGATGCATTCATATAGACAGGTGTATCACCCTCCACGGCTTGTCTAGAGGACTTCATATAGACAGGTGTATCACCCTCCACGGCTTGTCTAGAGGACTTCATATAGACAGGTGTATCACCCTCCCCGGCTTGTGTAGAGGACTTCATATAGACAGGTGTATCACCCTCCACGGCTTGTACGAACTTTCATAAAATAGTTAAATATCTTACCAGATCTTCAGAGGTGGAATTGGCTGGCCGATCACTGCATTCATCAGTCACAACTGTTGGGAGTTTAGGTAACGCCGTATGGTTGACCATAGCGACGATGGCAACGGACATGTTGGTGCGCATCGTGTACGCGTTCGCCATGCCAAAGAACAGCATCAGTGTCACAAAATGTCTCGTTCCATACCATCCTGCAAAAGAGAATTAGGTATTTTATTAGTGTGCAATAATAATAAAATAAATAGAAATGAAATGTTTAGAGAGGATATCACATTTAATGAATTTGTGAAGGGAATCTGACCATTGTTTTAGAACCAGAATATACATAAAGGAGTCATCTTAATTTCAAATATATAAATTGCATTCTTGGTCCCACGATTAAATTCTCTACCAAATGTGTAATTAATCCTCATGATGAGATATATACAATATTTAAAAAATAAATGTATTTGAAGTGTTTCTTTCATCAATATATCAAAGGAGAATGCAAAGAAGGAATCACTCTTTAACTTAAGGCTTTAATTTTACAATGAATGAGAATTTGAACTTTTAGAGCAAAAGATATCAGTAGTAACGAATTGTTTATTTTCTGATTCGAAAGCAGAGCGGCTACTTCTCAAATGTGGAAGGGTGTTTTAAGGAGCACACCAAACCTCTGTATAGTTATCGAAGGTAATAGAAAATCAAGGAAACACCTGTAATTGGACATCAAATATTCATACATAAGCCATTTTAAAACCAATTCTAATCTTTCTTAATTGCCTAAGGAGTTAGCACCTGAAAGTTATAAAAACTCAAGGGCCATCCTGAAGTGAATTGTTAATAAAGAGAACAGTTTATTCCCTTTCGTAGTCAAATTTGAATAATACCTCTTTGGCTGGGATCTGACTTCAGAAAGAAATTGTTCTTCTGCTATAAATTCAAGAAAAACTCCCCAACGTTCCTATAACATATTGCGGGACTGCGGAAATCAGTTTTACTTGGACAACGACAGAACGGCGGCTTGAATGGAAGATAACAGAGATAAAAAATTGTAAACATGGTAAATGTCCTTCAGTATATCAGTTGAGGAGTCTGAATACCATGTGCGTAATGGAAGATTCGTTAATAGTAAGCTTCCGTTCAATAAGCCTGTTTTGTTTGTATGGTCGCAGTCTAGTTACACTCCATTTAAATTATATCTTAGCGTTATCTGCCAATGAAAATACAATTACTCGTAATTGCAATCAGAAGTAAATATTACACAACAAGTAAATTTATCAGTTGATTGGGAGACGTCTCCAAGTCCATGGAAAATACAGGCGCATGAATCACTATGGTTAATCAACATCGGGGAGGAAAAGAGTGGTTTGTGTATCCTTTACGGTAGAATGTAGGTTCCACAGCAGAGGATATACGAACATGTTTGAGGAAGCGGATCTTAAGATGTACTAAACACTGCAAGAGTATCCTTGTCTTTACCAGTATTACATTCGAATTAAGCTGCCACATATGGAGTAACAAAATAAAGTTGGAAATGTATTTTGCTCTGTTTAGTAGTCATTAAATGAAGTAAGAATGATTTCTGCAGAGTAGAAAGGTGTCATACATTTCGTTTCAAGAAACAAATTTTCATTAACTACTCCATCCCGTGTGAGAGGTTGATGCCGCAGTGCCATTATCAGAATATTGGGATTAATTTTCTAATGCACACATCACTTTTATTGTACATAATTTTACTGAGCCTGTTTCAGGTTTTTTTCTATTGCTATTACGTCGGAGTCGTAGACCAGAAGACTGAAGCACTGACGTATTATTGTAATTATAATTCCAAGAATAATTCATAAATTTAAAAATCAAACATTTTCAGAAACATTCATAATCCTAACTATTATTTCCGGAAGAAAACGAAATTGATAAAGTCAAACAAACAACCCTATCAATTTTGAAAGTTCTAATTCAGAAAGCAACTTTTCAGGAACTTAACTAGACTTTTCAGGGGCTTAGCTTGACTTTCCAGGAATTCAGCCTTTATCCTATTGATTGCTTGTGGATTGCTCTGTCAGGAGAGGAAGTAAAGAAAGTCAATTAACCAAATCTTTTATTTTTATTTAATTTTAATCTTCTAGATTAGTATCTACTATGGCGACTTCATGAATAACCAAAATAACTGCCTAGTTTCGAATCCTATAGTAAGGAATTATACTTGCAATCATGTGTGTATACCATGATACAACCTGCAAATGTATGCAAATTCTCGTCGGATATGAGCCGCCGTTTCCAGATTCCTGCAGCCAGTCCAACAAGTGGGCACAGCCCTGCACTCCAGCTGATCACAGGAAGTCCTTACCCTAGTAGCAGGGAGAGCAACTCACCTTGGGAAAGACAGTCTTTCCTCGGCGAGTCAGCCGCCCCGTTACGTGGCTAAGACGTAGACGCTGGCGCACTGCCACATTCACTCAGAGAACCCACATGTGCATACAGCTCATTCTTCCACATCATTCACACAATCATTGGTGGTGGTTAGACTCTCCCAAACCAGTTCTGATCTCACTAGCCACAACACCTACTGTATCGAATTCATTAAGTATTGTCTCCAACTGTTTTAGCCAAAGAGAGGATCCCTCAACCTCCAATTCTAATCAGCGTCTCGTCTCTTCCATCTTGGTAATAAGAACAGATGGCTTATAAGATATTGGTATATCACCAAGCCCATCTGAGTCCTAGAGATTCAAATTGATCAAAAATGGGTTTTTCTCGAGCTACGACTTCACCCAAAAACCCCATACTTTTATTAGCATAAAGTCCTCAAGGTACCTTCTGCAAATCACACAGAATAGTAAGCATTGCATGACGACTCACGTGCAGTTTTAACAACTACAATAGGAGTACAACGCTTTCTAATAATTCCTAGGATATCCAAATAAATAAGTAAATATTTTTTGAAAGATAAACCGAATTGGCTAATTACTAATATTGAGCAAGCCGTCATCAACAAGCTACATCAAAATACATTCTTAGTTACAATTATTTTCCTCAACGGAAGGTAAATAAATATATCTAAACTTTAAACTAAAACCTCCAAGTGATACATATAACCTTCAAATTTTCTCAAAACTGAGGTCATGATTTAAAAAAAATAGTTTTTCTCGCAAGAATTTTTCTACACGATTCAGGTCACTTTGGGAGCCTCAAGAGCCTACAGCCGCTAGATAACTTGTCCAAAGTCGTATAAATTTGGTGATACTAAACCTTTCTGGCAGGTACGCCAACACAAGAGTTTTAATAATAAAAAAACAAGTAAACTGAGCATAATTAAATTTCAAGTGTATCGAATGAAAGGAATATATGTTCAGTTTAGTGTTATAACAATGTTAGAATTACATCATTCAGCAAAATATTACAAGGATTCAGCAAAATAATGCAACTCATTAGTGAATTACCAATTAAATAACCTATGCAATTCAAACATTTTCAGGTTCACGTAATAAGTTGATATTATAATTATTTCACCGAAAAATAGATTCTAACTTATTTTCGATATCTAGTTGCTATCTTCCTGATAATCTCCAATTGTTGCTCAATGTGGTGTCATTGTGAGGTCAAGGATACCCATTATTTACAAGTGTTTAAGGCGTGCAACCTATCGTCTACTCAACAAAACGTAGACACCTCTTCTCTCTTATCAGTATTTAAAAGGTGATTCAATTAGTTTTTATATGTATTTTGAGAACAGTTTTAATTAATTTAATTTTGCTGAGCAAATTTCAATTTTATAACTCAACTTATTACCACACTTCATTTTGTCTGAGTGTTTGTATTTGTGTTCTGTCTAAAAGAGAGTTTTTAATTATCAGTATGCTACGCGCGTACTATACCTGTTAGCTCTAAGGTCTGCTAGTATACAAGTTTGTATGTCATGAACCAGTATTTCCAAAGACGATATGGTACATCTCTGGGTCATGCAGTTGGTCGTGGACAGTAAGAATATCGATATTTCTACAAGTTGGTTCGCCTTAGTATCGAAAGCAAAGAATCGATAGCTCAGAAGACATGCTCTCCTTACAGTTTTATAGAGAGGGGCAGGGATGAATTCAAGGAATTTATCATTTATAGTGCACGGCATCCTTTCTTTTCTTTTCTTTTCTTTTTTTTTTTTTTTTTTTTTTTTTTTAAATAAACACATGAAATATAAACAAAATATTTCAGAACATATTTTTATTATTTATAACGTTAACTTTTTGCTATCATGGCTAATTGGGACCATGGCTGCGGGCCTAAGGATTAGTATACCATGTGAGATTAAAAGCCAATGCGTTTACTCACATGGCTAACCTAAGCCTCAATATAAGCCAAAATAGAAAATCCTTGTAATTGAAAGGCCCAAGGGGAACCGATATTACACGACTCTATCCCCGCATAAATAAAGTCCTTCCCGGAAATTCTTGCTCTAGAACCACATGTTTATTGATGATGATGATGATGAGGTTCCGCTTGGAATTGAATGACCAAGGTCACAGCATTTGCATTCAAATGAAAAGAAGTACCTTCCACAAGAGAAGACTGATTCTAAATATAATTCATTGAGACCAAAGGGGGCTCAATAAAGAGGGACATATTCCTATGTAAAGAAAAAGTATTTTAATTTTAATTCGTTTTCCAAATAGTACAAAAAAACTTTTATTTATAAAACAGTTAGTTTTGTAATAAAGGGTTACTACGTGCACTTTCATCCCAATGTGAGAAAATCTAGAGCTATTTCTAATCCAAAAAAGGATATCTACAAACGATTTTGGACATATTATTATTATATAGAGGAAGAAAGGTTTAACATTAAAATAAAAGAAAAAAATATTATTTCTCAGAAGCTTTCAACATAGTAGCACTGTACCCCAGTCAATACTGATGTATTCTCCAAGCTGGCAAAAGAATACGTTCCATTTCGCGTTTGTGTTCAGAGATAATCTAATATGATAGAAAAAATATCGTGAATATTGCATTAGACCTAAAGGGAGTCCTTGATCAAGCATAGCAAGCACAGGGACAATCAATACTCTAACTATTACAGGAATATAAATAATATGAAATATAAATAAGACTGGGGCTCAGATTAACCATATGAGTTAAAGCGTTGGCCTCGATCTCACATTGTAAACTGAGAGTGGCGAGTTCGATTCCAGCCTGGGGAATAGGAATTTATTTAGTGACGGAATTCATTAAATAAAATCCTTAGCCCCACCCTGGCTAGAAAAGGGTGGTAATCTGTAGATAGCCCGTCCCAATTAGCCTTAGTTGCAACAAGTGGACGTTAATAAATAAATAATAACAAATAAGACTGATAAGCTTCTTTTGTTATGACAATACACCACAAAATAGAGCAGCTCACCACAGGACAACTCGCGTTTCATTTGGAATGTTATTGTGACGAAATTCACTTCCTTCCTTAAAGTCTATCGTCAATGCATGACAGCGAAACGTGGGCTCTCGCAAAAAAGTCCGAAGAAGAAAACATTCAAGCAGGTAAAGGACTACATATATAACACACTATAAGCCACACCAAATTAATGTAACTGAGTTTAGTTCTATAACCAACTTAGACATAATCTGTGCTATTAAGAAGAACTTGCGGAGGCTGAGCAATCCTAATGGAAAAGCCATTGGTGAACCCAGTTAGGGGACGGGAAAAAATAAATCTTTTCTACAGAAAAAAAGAATTTCCCTTAAATTCATTTAATCAAAAAGCCCCAGATGTATTAAAAATAACTATTGTTGTGAGAAACTTATAACCTACTGTAAGCCACACCAAATTAAAGTAACTAAGTTTAGTTCTATAACAACTTAGATATAATCTGTGCTATTAACACGGTGGACTGCGATGGTTTTGGCTTGAGAAAAGAACTGAACCTTGAGGGTTATCCAGGATGAAATAGGAAGAAAGACCGCCCCAAGGAAAGTATGATAACCTGGAGAAGAATGGAAAAGCCATTGGCTTAGCCCCATAACGTGTGGTCTGAGAATATGGTGGTTGAGACCAACGTCCCACATGAATTGTAGCGTCTAGGATATAAAGTCTAGAAATCATAAAATAAAATAAAAAATATTCTCACTAACTTTAGCACGTTAATAACTTTTCATAAATTCATCATTTTAAAATTATTGAATTTTATCACGCGCATTATCAGATATTATGTATTTCATTCATGATATGTATTTAGTTGACCTATTTTATCACGAGGTCGTAAAACAGATGACTGTGGTTAAAATTGTGCTTCTCGTTTAAGATCAAATTTTATAAATAAAATTTGATAACTGAAGAAACAAGAACTGAGACACTGTTCGATATCCAGTTGTCAATTCAACATTAACATTGACATAGCAAAATATTAATTGTACATGCCTGTAAATGTTTCAGGCTATATTGCAGCTATTTTATAAAGTGTGTAATGAAATGTTACATTGGAATTAAGGGTTTCACAACTATTCGAAATGATGACACTCTCAATATTATCTACAGGTTACACGTTCTGATGTTCCAGGGAGCTGCAAGTCCTGACTTCCGCGTTGTAAAATATAAATTGATAGAATAGCAGTGGCGTCTCGTTGTCCACTGCCTGAGACTATCAAACAATAATTGCTTGAGGGAAAATGTTGAAAATTCCACGTAAGATACTGTAAATGATCCATTTCTTCCGGAGCCCGTAGGCAACATAAGCTGGATAATGATAGTCATTAGTCACTATGTGAATGTAACCACCGGGAGCCAATCAGATGCGACATAGTCATTGAGAATTTAGGCAAGGAGGAACAATATATTTATCCAGGAGGAGGTTGCAAAATATGAAGTTTGCATGATTGAAGAAATTAATACAAGGCCAGAACAATATGAATAGCAACCAATGTGCTACACTTGCATGTGAAAATGATCAGCTCTAGTTTCGAATTGTACGTTAAACATAGGCGTTTTATAAAATCGTTAATCTCGCCTGTGCCATTAAAACGTTATGCTATAGTGTTCAATCCCTCCATGCAGTTCTTAATTACTTCTGAATATTTTAAGTATCCCATAAGGCTTATATAGTCATTAAGACATTTACATATTATTAATACTAACATTTACTTCGGGGCTCAGGTTAGCCTTGTGAATTAGTGAAACAGCATGCTAAGGTATTTCATGATGGTGAAGACTATAAGAGTACCTTTCTAAATTAAATACATGGCTCGTGATCGATCATGATAACGGATAAGTAAATTAATGAAGGATACAAGCCAAGTCCTTCAATTTTCTTTCTTTTCGAAGATGTTCTCGAAAAATAAATCCTTTAGCTAGTTTACTTTTAACATGACTATTGGCTTTCTATGCCGCACTCAAAAAAAGATGGTTCGAGTTAACCTCTAATGGATTTTCTTTCTTGAGTATTAATATTATTTACAGTTTACGCATTTTTGTGTGCATTCGCCATATTCAAGAAAACTCGCTAATGAATATCTTAAACCTACAATTTTATTTACTTTTTTAAAATAAAATACTATATTTCAAATTTTTTAGAAGTCGAACACATGTAGCTTGTTGAATGTAAGAGAATTCATAACACAAATTCGGGGCTCAAGTTAGCCATGGGAGATGACCTTAGTTTCATATGGTAAACCTAGAGCGGCGAGTTCGATTCTCGCCTGGGCAATAGGAATTTATTTAGTGACGAACTCATTAAATAAAATCCTTCTTATTCCCACTCTAGATAGAAAACTGTGGTAACCTGTAGATCACGAGTCCCAATTAGTCGCAGTAGCACCAAATGGACGTAAATAAATAACATTTAAGCATTTACTTTTTGTTCTTCTGGCAAAGATAATTTTGAGAACACCATAGAGAATAATGTCGATCGTATTAAAGACAGTTTTCATAGAATTTTCCATTAAGAATTCCTCAACCGTAGGTGGCATTGTAAGACATATTCCCGACCCAAAGATAACTTTTCATTTTGCTAGCTCTCGCAGACGAAAACACCATTTGTAGGTATACATGCACTTATATGTAAGTGTGTGGAAATAATTGGCCCATTAAAGCGAAGAGCTGTCACACTGTATTTTGCGGGAAGTGACCAAATATATATCAAAGATCAATGATTATACAATGCAATATTAAAAAATAAAATAACAAGAAATCAAATATTAATTTAAATAAAAGTGACTAAGGAATTTTTAAATAAGAAAAATATAATTTAAAAGATATATTTCTAAGCTGTGAAATAATAGGGCAAAATCTTAACTCTTATTGGCAATTAAAATAGAATTATTTGTCTAAATGTGGCAAAAAACATAATTTCTAAAGTTTGAAGTACAATTACTAGAAGTTAAACAGAGTAAGAGAGAAAGAATTTCATTTCAGTAATTTCTAAAAGAAATCGAAGAGTTGTAAAACTGGAAGAGGAAGACAATTAGAGGCCGACCTTTCTCAAGAATATAACCTGCCCGAAGCATATTGAATTGAAAGGGAAGGTTGCACTAGTGCTATCACTCACGTGGTTTTCAGGCTCAAGGCCCACCGGCCGTTCAGACAGTGACCTCAATGGAACCTAGTTTTACTACCACTGACGTAATGTTAACAAACCCTTGCTTGATAAGTCACATGCTACACTGTACTTTTTAATGGGGAATAAATTTTGACCAATGATGATTATATTTGCCATTTTCTAAGTAGTTTGAATTTTTCAATAATCATTTTTAGTCGTACATCTTCTTCAATTTCCTATTTAAAGCTGTACCACAAGGGCGGGCGTTGGAATGCCATCAATTGCTGAGTCGCCAGGGGAAGAGATGTAATAAATCATAGCAAATTACTTATAATTAAATTGAGTTGAATTCTGACATAACTGCAGAATTCAGCTATTGTAAATTTCTTGTTAGTAATAGGGGGCTCAGGTTATTTAAGGCGTTGGTCTTAATCTCACTTGAAAAACCTAGAGTTGTGAGTTCGATTTTCAACTGAGCAATACGAGTTTATTTGGTGGGAAACTCACCAGAGACAATTTTTAGACCCACCTGAGACTGGATAGAAAAGGATGTAAAACGTGTATATTACCCCTTCCACTTCGGCTTATTTGTATTGATTTGCACTCCAAAGTTTGTCTGTAATATATTTTTTACAGCAAATGGTAACTAAAAATAAGTAAATTTAGGTGAATTAGAGGAACAAACACCTCCTGACATAACTGCATAATTCAGCAATTGTCAACAAAAAAGGACAAACATTTCGATAGTGCTCCGATAATACCTCTTTCCTTCCTTACGTTTCTAACTAAATTTTACTTGAGATTATTTAGTTGTCGTTCCCAATAAATAATATAGGGAAGCAAAGTACAAAGTAATGCAATTCCGTAAATTTTACAAAAACAAAATTTTGGCTCTAAATCTACATTGGAGCTCTAAAAAACATAACTGATAAGAAGTCTCTAGTATGTTATAGGCCACGTCAAAGCTAAGCAAACGTTTTATGAGGAAATACATATTCAAGAATTTAGTTCATCTTATATATTTCTCTGACAGTAGTTTTGTCCATTGAAAGAATAACACTCGCGTTTCTTTCCAAGGAAATGTTATTATAGTTGGGGCACTGTACTTTTAGGTCTTGCAATATACGTTATGATTGACCTTGCATGGACATTAGTAATAATGGATAACTAACTGAAACGGTGAAAATTACTTCTGTATGAAATTCCATAAGGTCATATTGTAAACAGGAACACAAATTATCTAGAGCTAGATAGATGTATGTTGATACATGTCGAGGCAAAAAGATGAATATAATCCGAAAATAGCGACGGTCCTTAAAGGATCTGGCCATGATCCAATTTTAAATATTCCATGGACGAAAACCCTAAAGCAATACAGTCATAATAAACAATATGTGTAATTTTTTAACGCCTACTTTATGTTACTAGGCTAATCAGAATGGGCTATATTCACATTTGCCATCCTATTCTAGCCAGGGTTTACCCAATGAATTCCGTTCCACTAAATAAATTACTATTACCCAGAAAAGAATGAAACCCACGACCCAAGGTTTACCAAGCGCATTAAGACCAACCCTTTATCTTAGAGGCTAACGAGGCCCAAAACAACTATCAAATGATTATTATAATTATTTATCATTATAAGTTATTAGCAAAGGTTAGAAAACTGTTGCAAAATAAGTGGAATGTCGTCACACATTGAGAAAACAAAAAAGATATGAAAAAGTTAAAAACTTTCACTCATTTAAGTCCTTCGTTACAGGAAGAGTACCGGACAACCTGCCGTTCTGTACTAGATGCCAACTCATCATCTTCAGTTCACGTTTTAAGCATTAACCATTAATAAATAAACACTGTAAAAAAGATCTGGATGTTCACTGCTCAGCCTAAACCTGAATACGCACACAAATCAAAGCAACGCCATTTTTCGAAGATGTAGGTGGTAGTGGTAATCTGAAAACATCAAAAAATCAAAGCCTACATTATTTCTTCAAGATGTAGGAGGATGTGGTAACCTGGACACGCCAACAAATCAAAGCCTACATTATTTCTTCAAGATTTAGCAGGCGGTGGTAACCTGGGCACGCCAACAAATCAAAGCCTACATCATTTCTTCAAGAATTAGCAGGCGGTGGTAACCTGAACACCCAACAAATCAAAGCCTGCATTATTTCTTCAAGAATTAGCAGGCGGTGGTAACCTGGACACGCCAACAAATCAAAGCCTACATTATTTCTTCAAGATTTAGCAGGCGGTGGTAACCTGGACACGCCTACAAATCGGAACCAACATTATTTCTTCAAGATGTGGGTGGCGGTGGTAACCTGGACACGCCAACAAATCAAAGCCTATATTATTTCTTCAAGATTGAGCAGGCGGTGGTAACCTGAACGCCCAACAAATCAAAACCTACATTATTTCTTCAAGATTTAGCAGGCGGTGGTAACCTGGACACGCCAACAAATCAAAGCCTACATTATTTCTTCAAGATTTAGCAGGCGGTGGTAACCTGGACACGCCAACAAATCAAAGCGTACATTATTTCTTCAAGATTTAGCAGGCGGTGGTAACCTGGACACGCCAACAAATCAAAGCCTACATTATTTCTTCAAGATTTAGCAGGCGGTGGTAACCTGGACACGCCAACAAATCAAAGCCTATACCATTTCTTCTATTAACCCGGACAAGCGAAACCATTAGCCATTGCTTGAGTCCAGAGACAATTAGGGAATACTAGTCCCATGACAATATTCATTAAAGGAAGGACGGTTACATCACCACAGGAAACTGCTCCCACTCTGACAGCAAACAATTACACCGATATACCTGCTAGCACAAGTACTGGTTCTTAAATAAATTAGTACGTCAAATAACCTTTGTACAGGGGTTCAGGTTAGGCGTATGGGTTAAGGCGTTGGTCTTAATCTCATATGGTAAACCTAGAGTGGCGGATTCGATTTCCCCCCTGTGAAGTAGAAATTTATTTAGTGACGGAATCAATAATAACCTTTGTGCATAGTGTATAATTAACGATGGTGTGTGGGGAGAAAAATAATTCTTCGTTCCCTGTTTAGAGTTGGACAATTGAACAAAACGGTTTTCCCCTGTGGTATTTACGAGCATTAACTACGTGACATACGCAATTCGTGAATACATATATTTGAATTATAAGGCATTCAACATATGTATACATGACACACATATGAGGTATACCTGAAATGCACCACAAGCTAAATGTAATTCTAACTTTTCTACACTTTACTTTTGATCTAATCATTTTTAAAGCAATGCCATTATTGTATTATTTCAATTTTCGCATACAAACATTTATATGTTCTAAGTAAATACGTCTTCAAATAAAAAGTCTAACGGAATCTCTAACGTTAATTTCCCATTATGCTATTTTACGTCAAAAGATCACCTGTAACAGTTAGATAAAACAGGAAAATCAACAATAGTCTTATCGCAAAAGTAAAACAAAAAAAAAACAGAAAAATGCGCATTACGCCTCAGTTAAGTTATAATCACAAAACAAATTGTACATATTTCATTCCCAAGGTTCTCTTTTGTAAACACTATATTATTTTTTTTTTTAACTCTCTCTCTCTCTCTACCAGTCAAAAGTGAATAACTAAAACAAGCTAAATTGCATAATATAAAAATTAAATTGATGTTTCGTATTTATATGTATTTTTTTTAAATTATTAAAAAATGAATAAAATCAATTTTGTCATTTCAGTCTTCAATTCAAAAACAGTATGAATCACCCGCAAAAAAATATGTGATATAAAATGTCATATGGGTAAAAAGGAGAAATCCTTACAATTATGGATTGACTCAATTTTAGTACTGGTGTTAATTAGAAGGAGTATGTGTCTCAAAGTATTAAAATGAATACAGACATTACACATCTTCATTCCTTCTAAGGGATTATGTGTACATTTTTTGTTCGTTTTATCTTTAATGACGTACAAAGGAAAAGGAAACCCACTATCTAATTTGTCGTTCAATTATATGTTTATTATTAATTATAATTGGGCTCCACTGAAGCGTGAAACTGATTTAGATTCTAAAAATAAGGACAGAAACTTATCAATAACAAGAAAGATATACGCTCTAGTGTATTCAAAATGATTTTTTTAGTTGTTATGTATGAAAGGAAGGGCCTTGAATAACATTGGTTAAATAACATTATCGATATCCTTCATACTCTGTATTTCCTGTGTTATTTAAGCAACAAGCGCTTTCAGACTCGTAAGAGCATTATGAGAAAGGAACTTCGATGATGCACCTACTCTCACACTTTAACCACGGCTCGGGAGAAAGAGGAATGTCTCGTTGCAATTAAGTAAAAGAATGAAGGAAAACAGTATTTTATAAACGAGACACCTCTTTGCTGTGCTGCATCTATATGTGTAGCTAGGATAGATATATACATTAGCTCGAAACTCATTTTCATCATCTTCTAAGTAGAATTGATGAAGAAAGTTTTGGAAAATCGCACCACGAAAAGAATAATATGAATATCTGATTAAAGAAAATCTGCTAAGACGTTATTTGGTTTTGGCATATTTTACTTAAGGAAAATGAACTATTGAGGTCGTACTCATGACGCGATTTTCCTCCTACCAAGGAGATGACGAAAATGTGGTCCGCTCAAGATTTTATATATATATATATATATATATATATATATATATATATATATATATATATATATATATATATATATATATATGTCTGTTAACGCTCTAACGGTCGTAATTTGTTTGATTGTTACCGAAATGGATATCTAAACGATTTAAGTAAAAATAAAGATCAAGTTTGTTAACGGCTGAAATCGGACCAGAGGGAAGGGGAGGGGGTTATAGGGGGAATATCGGAAATTCGAAATATCTCTGTTATTATGCGTAGGATCGAAAAATTGTACAAAATAAATCTTAATGCAAATGTAATGTTCTGTAAATGTTGTTATGTACGTTTCTTCATTAGCTTGACTAGTAATCGAAATATTTGCATTTTTTTAGTTTTTGGCCTTCAGTAAACCCGCACTCCTACTCATGTCAAATAAAAACTAAGCTGTTATATTACGAAGCACTCACTCCATTTGAAGCCTAAATACCAAATATTGTTTTCATTGAACGTATACGTTTTGAGATAAATGCAAATGCGTGCAATATCTGCTTATTTAATGCAGCCCCTACGAGACGGACATTTATTATTGGTTTATGTAATCGCAGGAGGTACTATAGTAAATCCTGTCCAATCTTTAGAATTATTAATACACCCATTATTTGAAAAGAGTCTGTGAGGAACACGAAGGGGTGTGGCGATTGAATAAAGAGTTGAGTGTGAGCGATGCAAGAGCAATAAATGCAGCACAAGCAAGAATCAGCCACTAGACAGATCGTAGTTCTGGTCTGCATCAGCAAATGTTTTTTATTTCGCCTTCACATTGATCACCAAGGAAATACAACTCTGCCATACAACTCGCCCTCTGAGAAACGGTGAGCAAGCTGAACGCTTTCTGTAGGAGAGCTACTCTAATCTAAATTAGCTAACGAGGGAAAAAGAATACTCAGTCAACTATTTAAACAGAAATTCATCATGTTGCTTGTAATACCTTAACAAATGTAACTAATTAACTTTGTTGATTGGAAGCCGCCGTTTGGGGTCCAACAAATTTCATTTCAAAGATTAGAAACATATTAATTGCGGAGTTAAGCTATCCTAAAGGAATGGGGGTTAATTTACAATAATTTTTAAATAATGGAGCGAGATTTCCCCCCCCCTCCTTCTTACTTTGACAGCCATAGTACCCCGCCTTTTTTCAGTAGTGGTATCATATGGTAGAAAAAAAGCTACAGTACCACATATGTGAAGAGCTCCCAGCGAAGCTTCCAGCAAGAACTTATTTAAAGGCGGCCAAATGTATATATTTCCTGTTCCCAGAATTTCTGTATTTATTTATTACTTTCAGGAATATAAAAGTTCTCGCTTGAGAGCATTCAAATTCCAAATTGTCCTTGTATGGTTTTGATTCCATGACTAAATTGTATTAACGATGATAGAGCTATAAAACGAGGATGTGCTACTGTAATTAATAGGTGTGTTAGTGAAACTAATTACAAGGGATTAGACTCTAGACAGATGTCAACATAAAATTAAAAATAATATTTCGTATTTATTATTCAAATAACGTGCTTTATAATATAACAGCTTATTGTTATAATGAGATGAGTAAGAGTGGGGGTTTATTGAAGGCTGAAAACAAAAAGAAAATACAAATATCTTGGATAATATTCAAGATAATGAAAAAACTTACCAAACAAAATTTATAGAACATTAAATTTGCAATAAGATTGATTCTATACAAATTATTGATCGGACGCATAATAACTGAAATATTTCGAATTCACCCCCCTTCACCACTCTCTCACTGGTCCCAGTTAAGCCGTTAACGAGCTCGATCTTTATTTTCACATAAAACGTTTAAATACCGAGTTCGGTATCGACCAAACTAAAATTGCGACCGCTAGAAAATTGACAGGTAAAACACAATATATATATATATATATATATATATATATATATATATATACACAATTTGGAACGGACCTCATTTTCGTCATTCCTATGTATGATCGATGGACATTCGAAGAAATTTGTTTGAAAATCCCATCATGAGTACAACCTCAATAGCTGATTTTGAAATCTTCTAAAACGAATGATCTAATTTAGGGTCAATGTCACCTTGCACTTGTCATCAACAAAACGAGTTCCATAATAAAAATGTAAAACAGACAATATACCATCTGAAATATTATTGATCACACTTCCTCCAATTGTTTCCAGAATACAAGACCAAGTGAACTATTAGCCACTATTATTGGTTAGGGTCAAATCAATTATTGGACAAAATAATAGGATTCAACTAACCGAAACTTTAAAAGATGCAACAGTTTACTTTATAAAAGAAATCGTCGTCAGTAAATTAATAATAGTTAAATTATTTTTAATTTAAGAGAATACTTTGGTCATAAAAACACTAAAGATCCCTGTTTGATTGGTTTTATATTAAAAGAAATTTGGGCCAGCATTAGTATTAGAGATTTGAAATGTTTTAATTTCTCAGGGAACTGTAGTTCGAGGAGGAAATTGTCTATACAAAAAGATCTTTTAATAGGTTAAACTGACAGTAGCTCATATTTTCAAGGAAATAGAAAGAACAATAACACAAAATGAAATTTGAAGTTCAAAGTCAATGAATGCGTATTGAAACATATCTATATGATGTTATCGCATTTCTGTATAAGATATTAAGGAGTATTAAATTAATACGTTTTTAATTTATTTAATAAGAAGAATTATTCATTCATATATAATGTTAATACGGCTGTGATTTTTTTTTTTTAACCAGTAAATGTACGTCATCTCAGATACATTGATATGGCCTCCTGGTTATTCATATCAGCTATTTTTTATTTATTCAGATTAACATTAGCGCCTTGTGGATCAGGTATTATAGTTTTATCTATCCCTTAATTGCGACAGCTAGGCATTTGAATTAAATTCTGAGGCATTTAAAAAGAAAAAAAATGAAGGAGAGCCATATGGAGTAATGCAAACTATTTATGTCTCCTATAATCTACAACTTTTTTAACTTGAAACCCTTTTCGTTTTTTTTAACTTGAAGGCTAAATTATGCATTAGCACACCGGTCCATAGGCTTAGGTAGGTGTCCAATGCACACAAATAAACTTAGATCTCCAGAAATTTATAATGGTATAGCGAATGGATTCATATTGTGTCTGAAAATAAGGAAATCACTCTGAACCATATTTCCCTAAAGTTTCATGAATAAACATTCTTTAATAATGAATGCATTTGGATAAACTATTCCAAGACCAATTTTCCCCCAAAAGAACACCTAAACAACAGAGCGAAATAAAAAAATGTCACGGAGAAAGAAATTACCATTACGTTTTATGAAAAAGTTCGCACATTATTTCTTTAAATGAATATATACATTCTCAGGTAGCATTCAAATGACATTAATGAAATATTTTTCGCTACATACAGAGAATTGTATATACGCAATTACAAAATACAATACAAAATTAAATCAATTTTTGTACGAAACATTTATTTTAGAATGGTTAAACCCTTCCATCAAGTATTACGACAACCAGTAAAAACTGGTAATTTGCTAAAAAGCCTTGAGTTCAAAACTGCGATCGCTAGAGTGATAACTTACAAAATAAATTTCCAAATACACACACATATATATATATATATATATATATGTCTTACAACCGAACCACAAATAGTCCATTTAGAGCTTATACTAGACCTATGACTGATGAGGAGTACGCCACCTTTACGTAGCAAAGAACAACAATTCTCTGTACTCGCTACTGGAATACCTTTCAACATTTAATTTATTGTTTTAATTTATATGTTACATTTTTTTTTTTTTTTGAGTGCTGAGTTCCCGGACAGGGAAAGGAAATCTATTAAATGACAGAAACACTGAAAACATACTTTTAAAAAAAAGGAAAGGGATATATTGTGTCCATAATATACTTCCATAAATATCATGTATTCTTTAAATCTCATATATTCTTTGCTCATGCACATACTTCTATAAGTATTATTATACGTTGCCATCTTTCGGATACGTTTTCTCAAAGCTTTCTCATTCCATTTTATTTCCCAATACCTTGAAAAAGATTAACAATGAACGTTACTTTAACAAATTTCGAAATTTCGGATACAGCATTTATATGATAATTATTTTCCAATTAAAATTCTGGAATCCAGTCAAGTATGTGCGCTTTACTTAATGACTCTTTTTAAAGAATACAAAACTCAAAGTGAATTATATTTCTGCCTAAAGTAAAAATTAAATTACAAATGTATAAAAAATATATGTGTGATAAATTATAAATATTATACTATATTAATTATAAATATAATAAATTAAATAAATAACGAATTATATGGATATTAAATTATAATATAATTATAAGATTTTTTTATAAATTTAGAAGAGAAAATGCAGTGATCATGAATAGTGAAGATTTTTTTTTTACGCTCAAGGGCAGACAATCGAATGCTCCAAGGAGGTTCCAAGGAGTTAAATTAATTCCTAATCCACTTCATAGGCCAAATATTTTTTGAATGTAAAACAATACTTTTTTTAAGCATCTACGCTATATCTTAAATTCAGTGTTAGAAATGGTTTATAAACAGGCCCAAACTTCTTATGATTTGCAATGAATCATTCAGCAATGAGATAATAAATAAATAAACAAAAGTTAAAAACAAATTGAAGAAACAATTTAAAAAGTTCTAAAAAGTTTCCGGAACAGCAGAATGAAATTCAGAACGCTGTTAGAAGCTAGAGAAAAATGTTGGTTTTGTGTTTAAACCTAAAAATGGTCTGAGATAAGATAGGTAAACAGTGAATCATGTAGTATGGACTTTATAGCGTTAGGCGGGTAAAATTTTATAAATTATTAGAGCTAATCACATTTAAAAGTACCAAAACGTTTTATTTAAAAAAGAAAATTAAAATCCCCTAAATTGCAGCAGATTTGTCAATTAAGGTTATAATTCAGAGCATCTGGGGGACTAGAAGTAGAGACATAAAGGAAATGACGAATTATTGTTTAGTATTTAGGTATAATCAAATATTCTTTAATATTATATCTTAAATATGAAAGATAAGAAAAATATAAAGTAATCCTGGGATTATAATTTAGAGATTTAGTTGGGGGCGAAGACAAAATGTAAAAAAAGATAGGCCTAACCGTTCTCCCAGCTGAACACAGTAACCTTAACAAATGTTCAGACATTTAGTTAATATTATGTATGTATGCATGCATGCATCTTGAAAATGAAATAATAGCCTCTCTACACAGATGGTTTAGTTTATGATAATACTGGATGAGTTTGAAGTGGTGTCTAAATATATTTCTATAAATATCATTGAAGCGTATAAACGATACGAAATTTTTAATCGAAAGGTATGTGTTGCACAACTTGGCGATTTCACCATGCGCTGCCCTTGAAGCATTTAAAGAAAAAAAATTAAATAAATCACTAAATATAGAATTGTAATTGGCCCTAACCACGAAATCAACAAAACCATGCTCCCGACATGTGATCGGTTAGGGAGGGAGGTTGCAATGGCTGTTACCTTTCTTTTTAGGCCGGGCCTGCTCAGCTCCAGGTTGATCCCAAACTAGCACGTGCTTCACTCCGTTCGATGTCATCTAGATAACTAACTATACCTGAGGAGAGCCGAAGACGATTTAAGGAGTCCCGTCACTTATGCAACCGGCGTCTTATCTGTGTGTGTGAGCGGGGTTGTGCTGTAAGCTGATAAACACTACTGATAAGCAAGGAGAGCTGAACGCCTCCCTCTCGACTGGCCCTCGTGACGGCGGACTAACTATGCACAAGGCCTTGCCCACGCCTGGGAGTGGGGGACGGCTGAAAGGAGATACGGGGCTCAGCTGATCACGAGAATAGTTGCCGCTCTCCAACACGCCGCCTCATCACACTCACTCCAACACACTTATACACTTTAAAATTCCCCATTACTAACTATTTAATGCTCATATCTTCATTACTAACAGTAATCCTTCACGCAGGAGCAGCGTTAACTAAGCAGATTTCCCCGGTGCGTCATGTATTTGCATATATCTCAAAACGTAAAAGTTCAATGAGGCAAATATTTCATATTTAAGCTTCAAATAATGTGCTCCATTATGTAACAACTAATTGTTAATATGACGTGAGTAAGGATTTACTGAAGGCAGAAAACTAAAAAATTCAAATATCTCAGTTAATAATCAAGAAAATGAGAAAAATTATATGACAACACTTGTAGAACATAACTGTTTGCAATAAGATAATGGAAATATTTAAGCCGTTAACGAACTTGATCTTCATTTTTACATAAAATGTTTAAATGTCGAGTTTGGTATCGATCTACCTACCTAAACATTGCTTCTTGCAGAGAAAACGTGAATAAAAAAAATTAATAATTAATCAAAAGAAAACCACCTCCCGCTCAATTCCTCATCATTATTCAGAACAGTGTGGACGATGTAACCAATCAATTGATGATTGCTACGCACCATCAAGGTAAGTATAAGATCTACCCTTTCCCTCCAAAAGCCATTAGTGCCCAATAAAATTGTTAACATCCGCATTAGTTTTTTAGCCTATATGTTGTTTATACTCCGCTATACGAAAAGAGTTTATATAACAAACGTTTCTCTAAATGACAACAGAAACAACTTTTGGTATCAGAAGGTATACGACAAAAACAATAGAGAACGATAATCGCGATTTTTCATTTCAGGTCCTTTTTCTACATTCATAAATATTTAAACCCCCTTTCCAAATACTAAACGAACCAATTTTAATGTTAGTAAGAGAGTAAAATGGAGTAAGAGAGTGAAAACTTAGAATTTATAAACCTGCCATCGGCACATGCCGTGACAGTGTCACCTGTTAGCAACATGTGATGACATTGTCACCTGCTATCCATTTGCCATGACACTGTCACCTGCCGAGTCCTAACTCCTAGCGTAGAGGTCTATTTTGTCCTTTGTGTCAAACAATCCAGTAATCCAGAAATTCCATAAGATAAACTCACTATAATGACAATATAAGGATCAATAAGAAGGCCAAGTCCTCTGGTTTTTAATATTATGCAGAGTGCACTTTCGGAGTCAATGCTCCATCCTCAGTGCCTGCTGACAAACACAACCACGAGTTAATTTAACATTCATAGCATGGCACAAAAGCAAAATAAACAACAGTCATAAAACCAGACACAAAATAATGAGTAAAACAATGGAAAATCTTAAAACTAGTCAACAAATAAAACTAGAAAATCTAATAACTAGTCAACTACTAAAAAATAAAACCAAAACAATAAAAAATCTACTAACAAGTCAACTAATAAAAGAAGCAAACAACGATAAGCATATGTCAAAACTATAAATAAAATTAAGTTCACCTTGGAGAACGAAAAAGCTAAGAAGCTATGCTACCTAGATCTGGAGATAGAGAGAGGGGGTCATAAATTTGGTATCTATAGGAAGGCCTCATCCACCGACTTATTAATACCTGCGGATTCATTTCATCACCCAAGATACAAGATGGCGGGATTGCTTTATTTAGTGGAGAGGCTGATTAGTACCCCACTAGCGCAAGATAATTACGCCAAGGAAGTGGTCTGCATTAAGCATATTGCTAAAGCAAACGTGTACGAAGAACAGTTGGTGGAGAGGCTTATCCGTCGCCGATTGAAGAGGAAGCTAGCCAAGGAGCTGGAGGATGCCACGGTTGAAGAGCGGGCCAAAAAGAAGAAGAAAAATAAGTCGTTCCCTGTCTCCATCCCGTACTTGGGCCCGGTTTCAGAAAAGATAGGATCCAGGTTGAGGAAAATTGGATTGGCTACTGCCTACAGGAGCAAGCGGTCCCTGAAAAACTGTTTGCCCCGTGTTAAGGACTATGTGGACCCCCTGGATAGATCTGGCGTGTATAGGATCTCTTGCACGGTATGTGATGCCTCTTATGTGGGGCAAAGTGGTAGAAAGATAAGGACGCGGCATAAGGAGCACATCACTCGCGACACTGAGTTTTCCGCACACGCCAGGAAAGAGGGCCATGACATGTCCAGCATAAAATATAAATTGCTGTATGAGGAGAAGAAGGACAAAAGATTAAATACGGCTGAGGGGCTGCATATAAGGCTGGACAGACAGGCGAATGGAAATCGGAATATTAATAAGAAGGAGGAGGTGGCAAGGCTGCGACATGTCGGTGACGAGGCCCTCTCTTCTGTACGGGGACAGAGGTTCAGTCGCCCGGCAGTCGTGGTCCAGGCAACGCAGCTTTAATCAGGTACCTCCTACATCTCCTCTCTATTATTAGTATGGGGTTTGTTTATTTTTTTTAGAGGTCTCTTACAGTTCCTCTGGGGTTTTTTTCAGAGGTTCCCACCAACTGTGATATGTTTCCCATATACATCTGTAATTTGTGTAGGTTTTTATAGTTTTAATTTTATTTATAGTTTTGACATATGCTTATCGTTGTTTGCTTCTTTTATTAGTTGACTTGTTAGTAGATTTTTTATTGTCTTGTTGCTGTCAATGTCAGGACCAAAGATGACAGGAGTAACACCCTGTTGCAAGCAGTTATATGTTCTATATAGTCAGACGTGACAACATGTTGCCGTCAATTCTAGGTCCAATGAAGTCAGAAGTGACACCCTGTTCCATTCACTTTCAGATTCAATAAAATCAAAAATGACTTTCTATTGCTGTAATGTTAGGCCCAAGCAAGTCAGGAGTGGCTGCCTGAGGCTGTCAATGTTAGGCCCAATCAAGGCAGGAGTGGCTGCCTGAGGCTGTCAATGTTAGGCCCAAGCAAGTCAGGAGTGGCTGCCTGAGGCTGTCAATGTTAGGCCCAAGCAAGTCAGGAGTGGCTGCCTGAGGCTGTCAATGTTAGGCCCAATCAAGGCAGGAGTGGCTGCCTGAGGCTGTCAATGTTAGGCCCAAGCAAGTCAGGAGTGGCTGCCTGAGGCTGTCAATGTTAGGCCCAAGCAAGTCAGGAGTGGCTGCCTGAGGCTGTCAATGTTAGGCCCAAGCAAGTCAGGAGTGGCTGCCTGAGGCTGTCAATGTTAGGCCCAATCAAGGCAGGAGTGGCTGCCTGAGGCTGTCAATGTTAGGCCCAATCAAGGCAGGAGTGGCTGCCTGAGGCTGTCAATGTTAGGCCCAAGCAAGTCAGGAGTGGCTGCCTGAGGCTGTCAATGTTAGGCCCAATCAAGTCAGGAGTGGCTGCCTGTTGCTGTCAATGTTATGTTAGGCCCAATCAAGTCAGGAGTGGCTGCCTGTTGCTGTCAATGTTATGTTAGGCCCAATCAAGTCAGGAGTGGCTGCCTGTTGCTGTCAATGTTATGTTAGGCCCAATCAAGTCAGGAGTGGCTGCCTGAGGCTGTCAATGTTAGGCCCAAGCAAGTCAGGAGTGGCTGCCTGAGGCTGTCAATGTTAGGCCCAATCAAGGCAGGAGTGACAGCCAGTTTCAATCAGTACCAGGTAGGTACAATGAAATCAGAAGTGACACCCTGTTGCAGTCAGTTTCAGATTCAATAAAATCAAAAATGACTTCCCATTGCTGTAATGTTAGGCCCAATCAAGTCAGGAGTGGCTGCCTGTTGCTGTCAACGTTAGGTCCAATCAAGTCAGGAGTGACAGCCAGTGTAAATCAGTACCAGGCCCAATGAAGTCAGAAGTGACACCCTGTTGCAGTCATTCGGAGTGACAACCTATATGTAATCAATCCCAAGCCCCATGAAGTGAGGAGCTACTTGTTGCTGTCAATGTTAGGCCCAAGCAAGTCAGCAGTGGCTGCCTGAGGCTGTCAATGTTAGGCCCAATCAAGGCAGGAGTGACAGCCAGTTTCAATCAGTACCAGGTACAATGAAGTCAGAAGTGACACCCTGTTGCAGTCAGTTTCAGATTCAATAAAATCAAAAATGACTTCCCATTGCTGTAATGTTAGGCCCAATCAAGTCAAGATTGGCTGCCTGTTGCTGTCAATGTTAGGCCCAATCAAGTCAGGAGTGACAGACAGGTTCAATCAGTACCACGTCCAATGAAGTTAGGAGTGCAACCAGTTCCAGTCAGCGCCAGGTCCAAAGACAACCTAATAGCAGTCAATCCCAAGCCCCATGAGGTTAGGAGTGAGAGTCTGTTGCTGTCAATGTCAGGCCCAATGAAGTCCGGAGTGACAGCCTGTTGAAGTAAGTTTCAGATCCAAATAAAATCAAAAGTGACTCTGATTTCCGTGCCTAATGAAGTTAGGAGTGAGAGCCTGTAACTGTCAATGTCAGGCCCAATGAAGTCAGGAGTATCAGCCTATTGCAATCAGTGTCAGGTGCAATGATGTCAGAAGTATCAGTTTGTTGCAATCATGCGAGGCCCAACGAACAAATAGAAACGAAGAGCAACCTTTCAACTTCAAGTTCCCTCTAGTCTAACATGTCAAAAATGTTTCCTTGGCGAATACTCTATGTATTTGGAGTATTTCCTTGTCTTATGTCATCTGGTTAACATTATTGATGAAACGTTTTCGCTGTATGGCCTGAAAGCAACAAGTATCACCATATTTCTGGGATGCATCTTTGATGATATTGTAGACCCTCTCTAAACAACGATATCCTATTCGTTGAAAACTTCCATTAAACCATGATTGACATTATGGTGGCGGTGAGTCAAAAGCATGTCGTTGGGACAAACGTTCATTTATTTTTCTCAAATAAATCTAGTTCCAGGTGATGATGAACTGGCTTAGTTATTTGATTTTGGTTTAATAGTAATTTCATTAACATTTCATGTATTACCATTACATTTTTTTAGAGATTACAATTAATTTTTCCTTTATTATAAGGCAAAAACTGAAGAATCTCCATGTTAATGTTGTAAATATGAATAATTATTTACATATATTCATGTAAATAAATCATAACACCAATCATTAAAATTTGATGTGAATAAAACATGACTTCCTCGTACTTCTATTAATTTGATTAGTGTTTTTTTGTCTCTTTGGTTGTGTTTTGTTATTTAGTTGATTTCCGTTATTTAGTTGTGTTTTGTAATTTGATTGCGCTCTATTATTTAGTTGATTTTTGTTATTTTGTTGCGTTCTGTTATTTTGTTGTGTTCTGTTATTTAGTTGCGTTTTGTTCTTTGTTGCCTTCTGCTATTTAGATGCTTTTTGTTATTTGTTTGCGTTCGGAGTTCTTCTGTTCTAATTGTATTGTTTAACTTTTTCTTGTTACTGTTTTCATTTTTGTATTTTGTTTATATACATTGTTTTTTTTTGGAGTAATATCGCCTCGCAGCGAACGCTTCAAAAACAAAAAAAAATATTAATTTGAATAAACAAAATGATTCGAAATATTTTATTTAAAATTATTTCATTAGAAAGTGATCTACGTAGCAGTGAATCGGATTGAAAAATATCATAGAACATAATATACAGATCTCTTCATGATAAACAAACATACACAAATTATAAATGTAAACATTTATATAATCCACTCTTCATGATAAACAATGTCATACATAAATAATGTTTGTATATAATGCACAAGCAGAAATTTGGATATTTTATTTTCGCCCCCCCCCCCTCCACTACAAATAAACCCCCTCCCCTCCCCGTCAATCAATTTTGATCAAAAGAGAAGGTGGACCAATCCCACATATTAACAGTATTTGATATTTCGGCTTCAGATAAAGTGATTTGTAATGCGACAGCTTATTGTTAATATGGCATGAGTAGGAGTGGGGGTTTACTGAGGTCCGAAAATTAAAAAATGTTAATATTTCCGTTAATAATCAATAAAGTTATTAATATACATTTTAACATTTATAGAACATTACATTTGCAATAAGATAGATTCTATACAATTTTTAGACCCGACGCATAATAATGGAGATATTAAGAATTTACGAAATCCCCCCTCTAAACACCACCTCCCACTGGTTGGATTTCAGACATTAAAGAATCTGATCTTTAGTTTTACATAATACGTTTAAATATTGGGTTTGGTAACGATCAAACAAAAATTACGACCGCTAGCGCGTTAACAGACATATATATATATATATATATTTTTTTATGTAACACTCTAGCCTAAATATCAAATATTATTTTGATTGAACTTATACGTTTTGAGATAAATGCAAATACGTGACGCACATGAGAAATCTGCTAAGTTAACGCAGCCCCTGCGTGACGGCCTAGGAAGAAGAAGAAAAATATATTTTAAATTTTTCTGAATTGTTGATCACATCAAATAATTATTTATAGTAATATTTACAGATTGGATATTTATTTAAATTCAAAAATAGTTATGAGCTCGAGTTTCCCAACGAGTTTATGTTACACAACTAACAAATAAGAGGAATAGTACTACGTAATTACGACAATAGGATAAACTATTTAGTTTTTATCTAAAGTCAATTTGACTTACGTGACTAGCTAGCTCAAAACATGGCAGTTCCCGGCATGTAAAATTTACAAGTAATATGTTTAATTAATTATTCATTATAGTTATTGCTTTGAAGGTTTTTTTTAAGAACTGTCATAGTTTTATATATTTATATACATCGTAGTGAAACTGCGAATTTAAGCGTAGTAATTAATATTATATACCTTAATCGCGGGATACCTTTAATACGTAGGATACCCGCAGCCCTCAAGATAATTATTACAGCGTATACGCTTATTAGCCTTTTAGGACATTTCCCTAAAGGGAAATCAGCAATTGAGGTCGTACTCATGACGCGATTTTCGAAAAATCACCCGGGAGATGACGAAAATGAGGTCCGTTCAAAATTATATATATATATATATATATATATATATATGAATGGTGATGGTATTTTTTTGGGAAGGCTTTACTTTGCACACTATTTTGACATTTACTCATCCCAGTGTTTAGGGTTTATACCCGTTGTAGGCATTCGTTAATACTAAAATTAATTTTTTATGTAAGACTTCACTGTCCTCCATATTGTCATATTTCCCGTCTCCTGTACATTATGCATAGATTTCACTTATTAAAAACAAAATATTAACGTAGATTTGAATTAATTTTACCAGGTGAGGAACCTGATAGTTCCAATTGGAATGAATAGTTGAGCATATCAATATTTCTACGCAAATTACTTGCTCCACACATTGTTCCTGGAGAAATGTATAAAACAAAAGTTAATCTAAATAACAAAGTAAAAAACTTTTGTTATGTGCATGTTTGTCGAAAAACAAATAAGACAATGAAATATCGCCAATTTTTATTTCAGGCCTCCCTTATAACCCCCACTACCGTTCTAACTTAAACGTTTTAATATAGCTTATAATCATGAAGGAATTGATGCTAATTGACATACCGAGTTTTGTTAAGTTCAGTTCAATCGTTAGCGCCCAATAAAATAGTTGACTCCCGCTTTAGTTTATAGTGTATATCTCGTTTATACATTCTTAGAAGACAAAAATGAATAACACAAAATTTTCTCTAAATAACAAAATAAACAACTTTTGTTTTGTTCATATTTGCCGAAAAACGAATAGAAAACGAAATACCGCTATTTTTGTTTGATCGTTACCAAACTCGCATTTTAATCGTTTTATATAAAAAGGAAGATCAAGTTCGTTACTGGCAGAAATCGGACCAGTGGGAGGGGGGTTTTCGAGGGGGGATTTTTGTAAATTCAAAATATCTCCGTTATTATGCGTCGGATCGAAAAGTTGTATTGAATAAATCTTATTGCAAATTCAATTTACTATAAATATTGTTAATACATATTTTCTTTATCTTGAATATTAACCAAGATATTTGCATTTGTATTCTACGTGTGGTCGCCAGTAGGCTATGTTCGGACTTTCCGCCGAGAGCTCTGGCGGCCGTTTCCATAACTATTCGTCCCTCGTGAATAGGTTTAGAGGTTAGGTTAACTGCTTTTTGAGGCTAGAAACTACTGGGTTATTACGCCCTAAATAATGTTTTAGGTTTAAAGGTTTCTTACTACTACAGTTGTTATTAGGCAAATTTCTCTATTGTAAAACTTCACGTGGAAAATCTGTTTAGTTTTCGCAGCCCCCTGCGTGACGGACTTTTATTTATTTCGGTTGGGTCTTTTGTCCCAAATAAAATTGTTCACTTCCGCTATAGGTTTTAGCGTATATCTCGTTTATAATTCAGTATACGAAAAAAGTGTATATAACAAAAGTTACTCTAAATAACAAAGTAAACAACTTTTGTTATGTTCATATTTGCCGAAAAACCAATAGGAAACAAAATATCGCTATTTTTAATTTCAGGCTTCCCTTATAACCCGCACTCCTGTTCGTTTCAGAGGATATTAATATAGCCTAAAGTCTAAGTTGGGTTAGTAGTATTATACATACCAAGTTTCATAAAATTCGGTTCAGCCGTTTATGCGTGAAAAGGTAACAAAGAAACAAACAATCAAACACACACGAAAGAAACAAAATGCAGTTATAGTCTCTATGACATGTGAAACGAAAAGTTATCGTGAAAATTCGCGAAAAAAATCAATGTACAGACAGAGGTTACAATTTTAGCAGATTTCCCATAGGGAAAATCAGCTATTGAGGTCGTACTCATGACGCGAGTTTCGAAACATTTCTTCAAATGTCCATCGATCCTACCCAGGAGATGACGAAAATGAGGTCCGTTCAAAATTTTATATATATATATCTATATATATATAGATATATATATATATATATATATATAACATTTTGAACGGACCACATTTTCGTCATCTCCTGGGTAGGATCGATGGACATTTGAAGAAATGTTTCGAAACTCGCGTCATGAGTACGACCTCAATAGCTGATTTTCCCTATGGGAAATCTGCTAAAATTGTAACCTCTGTCTGTACATTGATTTTTTTCGCGAATTTTCACGATAACTTTTCGTTTCACACGCTTCCGCTCCCGCATGAGACTTCTCAAAATTCTTCTACTTAAATTATTGATTCAAAACATTATTTTAATAATTTATCTACTGGATGGACTTAAATAATAGAGGTACTCTGAAAATATCATATCATATACGCATATTGTTTTTTGTCATAATGACATTACCATTAACGTTTAATTATTATGATAGCACATATTTGTTTCAATAACATCAAGGTACATTATACAAACTAAATAATGGAAATGCTCTTATAGTTTATATTTCTATTGGAAATAAATAACAAAGCTATTTTCTGGGAAAAATAAATAAATGAGGAGGGGGTGACGAAGATTTATACCTCACTAATCCGAATCATACTTTGAACTATCATATAAGACGAAAACATAACATCATTTGTCATAGTATTCATTTATTAAAACCCGTTAAATGAGTACTAATATAATTATTGACTCCCGTTTAGCGTATATACCGTGTTTACTTCATTCACACTCCGAGTTTTGCTAAGTTCGGTTCAATCGTTAGTGCCCAGCAAAATTGTTGGCTTTAGATTTTAGTGTATATCTCGTTTATACTTTTCTACACGACAAAAGTGAATAAAACAAAAGTTATTTTAAATAGAAAAATAAACTACTTTTGTTATGTTCATATTTGCCGAAAAACACACACGAAAGAAACAAAATGCAGTTATAGTCTCTATGACATGTGAAACGAAAAGTTATCGTGAAAATTCGCGAAAAAAATCAATGTACAGACAGAGGTTACAATTTTAGCAGATTTCCCATAGGGAAAATCAGCTATTGAGGTCGTACTCATGACGCGAGTTTCGAAACATTTCTTCAAATGTCCATCGATCCTACCCAGGAGATGACGAAAATGAGGTCCGTTCAAAATTTTATATATATATATATATATATATATATATATATATATATATATATACTAGCTCAGATACCCGGCTTCGCTCGGGAATTCATTTGAGGCTGAATAGTGATGGTATATCTTTGGCAAGGGTTTACTTTGCACCATATTTTGACATTTACCCGTCCCAGTGTTTCGGGCTAATACCCGTTGTTGGCATTTGTTAATAATAAAATTATTTTTTTATGTAAAACTTCACTGTCCTGCATATTGTCATATTTCCCGTCTCCTGTGCATTATGCATAGATTTGAATTATTAAGGAGAAAATATTGACGTACACTTGAATTAATTTTTTCAGGTGAGGTACCTGGTAGTTCATAATGAAAAGAAGTGTTAAGCAAATTTCTCTAAATAACAAAATAAACCACTTTTGTTATGTGCATATTTGCCGAAACCCCAATAGGAAATCATTATTATTAATTTCAGGCCTCCCTTATAACCCCCACTCCTGCCCGACCCTAGAAATGTTAGTATGGCTTATTATAAGGAAGGCGTTAGTGCTAATACACATACCGAGTGTTTTATTTAGTTCGGTTGAGTCTTTTGTCCCAAATAAAATTGTTGTCTCTCGCTATACTTTTTAGCGTATAACGCCTTTATACTTCGGTGTACGATGATAGTTTATATAAAAAAAAAATGTTTCTTTAAATAACAAAATAAACAACTTTTGTTATGTGCATATTTGCCGGAAATGCAATAGGAAACGAAATATCTCTATTATTAATTTCAGGCCTTCCTTATAACCCCCACTCCTGCCCGTCCCTAGAAATGTTAGTATAGCTTATTATAATGGAGGCGTTAGTAGTAATTCACATGCCGAGTTTGGTTTAATTCGGTTGAGTCTTTAGTGCCAAATAAAATTGTGGACTCACGCTTTGGTTTATAGCGGATAACTCATTTATGCTTCCGTATACGGCAAAAGTGCATATAACAAAGGTTACTCTAAATAACAAAATAAACAACGTTTGTTATGTGCATATTTGCTGAAAAAACAATAGGAAACGAAATATCGCTATTTTTAATTTCAGGCCTCCCTTATAACCCCCACTCCTGCCCGTCCCTAGAAATGTTAGTATGGCTTATTATAAGGAAATCGTTAGTATTAATTCACATAGCGAGTTTGGTTTAGTTCGGTTGAGTCTTTTGTGCCAAATAAAATTGTTCACTTCCGCTATAGGTTTTAGCGTATATCTCGTTTATAATTCAGTATACGAAAAAAGTGTATATAACAAAAGTTACTCTAAATAACAAAATAAACAACTTTTGTTATGTGCATATTTGCTGAAAAAGCAATAGGAAACGAAATATCGCTATTTTTAATTTCAGGCCTCCCTTATAACCCCCACTCCTGTTCGTCTTAGAGAATATTAATATAGCCTAAAGTCTAAGTTGGGCTAGTAGTAATATACATACCAAGTTTCATAAAATTCGGTTTAGCCGTTTATGCGTGAAAAGGTAACAAACAAACAAACAAATAAACAAACAAACAAACAAACAAACAGACACGAAAGAAACAAAATGTAGTTATGGTGTCTATGACATGTGAAACGAAAAGTTATCGTGAAATTTCGCGAAAAAAATCAATGTACAGACAGAGGTTACAATTTTATATATATATATATATATATATATATATATATATATATATATATATATTTGTCTGTTAACGCTCTAGCGGTCGCAATTTTTGTTTGATTGTTACCAAAATAAATTTACTACAATGCCCGGGAAATCATTGTTGACTTACTAATGATGGTATTTTGATAGCAAGACTTCAATGTGTACAATTACACTTCCATCCAAGACGTAATGGTTTTCAGAAATAGCCAACCCTGAAGGGTAACTTCAGGGGATTGATATAATAGAAATTTTAGTTTTGAAGAATAAATGAAAATATGTTCCTAATCTATCCCTTTACACTTTTTGACTCACTTTTTTTCAATACTCGTAATTCAAACCATAATCATGGGTAGCATTTATTACAATTAAATATCATCTATAATGAACATATTTCCTTTCAAAAGCCAATCCGAGCTCATATAATATAAGGCAAAGTTTTTGCACGTAAGATTATATTTGTAATAGCGAATCACACTGGAAACTACTTTCAGTAATGCCAGACGGGAAATTAGTAAACTCAATTATCTAGTAAGGCTCCATTCATCTTCCGCTCCCGCATGAGACTTCTCAAAATTCTTCTACTTAAATTATTGATTCAAAACATTATTTTAATAATTTATCTACTGGATGGACTTAAATAATAGAGGTACTCTGAAAATATCATATCATATACGCATATTGTTTTTTGTCATAATGACATTACCATTAACGTTTAATTATTATGATAGCACATATTTGTTTCAATAACATCAAGGTACATTATACAAACTAAATAATGGAAATGCTCTTATAGTTTATATTTCTATTGGAAATAAATAACAAAGCTATTTTCTGGGAAAAATAAATAAATGAGGAGGGGGTGACGAAGATTTATACCTCACTAATCCGAATCATACTTTGAACTATCATATAAGACGAAAACATAACATCATTTGTCATAGTATTCATTTATTAAAACCCGTTAAATGAGTACTAATATAATTATTGACTCCCGTTTAGCGTATATCCCGTGTTTACTTCATTCACACTCCGAGTTTTGCTAAGTTCGGTTCAATCGTTAGTGCCCAGCAAAATTGTTGGCTTTAGATTTTAGTGTATATCTCGTTTATACTTTTCTACACGACAAAAGTGAATAAAACAAAAGTTATTTTAAATAGAAAAATAAACTACTTTTGTTATGTTCATATTTGCCGAAAAAGCAATAGGAAACGAAGTATCGCTATTTTTAAATTCAGGCTTCCCTTATAACCCCCACTCCTGCCCGTCCCTAGAAATGTTAGTATGGCTTATTATAATGAAAGCGTTAGTACTAATTCACATACAGAGTTTGGTTTAATTCGGTTTAGTCTGTAGTGCTAAATAAAATTGTGGACTCCCGCTTTAGTTTACAGCGTATAACTCATTTATGCTTCCGTATACGGCAAAAGTGCATATAACAAAAGTTACTCTAAATAACACAATAAACAACTTTTGTTATGTTCATATTTGCCGAAAAAGCAATAGGAAACGAAATATCGCTATTTTTAAATTCAGGCTTCCCTTATAACCCCCACTCCTGCCCGTCCCTAGAAATGTTAGTATGGCTTATTATAATGAAAGCGTTAGTACTAATTCACATACAGAGTTTGGTTTAATTCGGTTTAGTCTGTAGTGCTAAATAAAATTGTGGACTCCCGCTTTAGTTTACAGCGTATAACTCATTTATGCTTCCGTATACGGCAAAAGTGCATATAACAAAAGTTACTCTAAATAACACAATAAACAACTTTTGTTATGTGCATATTTGCTGAAAAAGCAATAGCAAACGAAATATCGCTATTTTTAATTTCAGGCCTCCCTTATAACCCCCACTCCTGCCCGTCCCTAGAAATGTTAGTATGGCTTATTATAATGAAGACGTTAGTACTAATTCACATACCGAGTTTAGTTTAATTCGGTTTAGTCTTTAGTGCCAAATAAAATTGTGGACTCCCGCTTTAGTTTATAGCGTATAACTCATTTATGCTTCCGTATACGTCAAAAGTGCATATAACAAAAGTTACTCTAAATAACAAAATAAACAACTTTTGTTATGTGCATATTTACCGAAAAACCAATAGAAAACGAAATATCTCTATTTTTAATTTCAGGCTTCCCTTATAACCCCCACTCCTGTTCGTCTCAGAGAAAATTAATATAGCCTAAAGTCTAAGTTGGGTTAGTAGTAATATACATACCAAGTTTCATAAAATTCGGTTCAGCCGTTTATGCGTGAAAAGGTAACAAACAAACAAACAAATAAACAAACAAACAAACAAACAAACAAACAAACAAACAAACAAACATACACGAAAGAAACAAAATGCAGATATGGTGTCTATGACATGTGAAACGAAAAGTTATCGTGAAATTTCGCGAAAAAAATCAATGTACAGACAGAGGTTACAATTTTTATATATATATATATATATATATATATATATATATATATATATATATATATATTTGTCTGTTAACGCTCTAGCGGTCGCAATTTTTGTTTGATTGTTACCAAAATAAATTTACTACAAATAATGTTATATACTATTATTCTGTATCTTGAATATTAACCGAGATATTTGCATTTGTATGTCGCCAGTAGGCTATGTTCGGACTTTCCGCCGAGAGCTCTGGTGGCCATTTCCATAACTATTCGTCCCTCGTGAATAGGTTTTGAGGTTAGGTTAACTGTTTTTTGGGGCTAGAAACTACTGGGTTATTACGCCCTAAATAATGTTTTAGGTTTAGAGGTTTCTTACTACTACAGTTGTTATTAGGCAGATTTCTCTATTGTAAAACTTCACGTGGGAAATCTGCTTAGTTTACGCAGCCCCTGCGTGACGGACTTTTTCTAGTATGACATTAACAGGAGTGGGCACTTAAAACTAAAAAATCAAAATATTTCGGACAATATTGAAACGACGTACATGACAATATTTATAGAACATTAAATATGTAATAAGATTGGTTCTATACAAGGTTTCGGTTTGACGTATAACTACGGAGATATTTCAAATTTTCCAAATTCCGCTCTAAACCCCCTCCCCCTTATCCCTCGATGCCCTCTGTTAGCAAAATAGATCTTAAGTTTTGAAGGTAACGCATATATATTGAGTTTAGTAGAAATTAAAAAAAAAAAATAGTGACCGCTAGAGCTGTAACAAAATTAAATGCATATGTATCATACATTTATGGCATCGGTGGACATTTGAGAAAGTTTTTCGAAAATCGCGCTATGAATACAACCTCAATTAGCTCATTTTCCTTAAGGGAAATCTTCTATTTTTTTCTTTCTTTCCGGTTTTTCATCACCTACCCAGGTTAAGACCCAATTCTTTAATTTATTATATTTCAATTTTCTTTCGCGAGCGACAAACCAGCTTCGATCCCCTCAAAACGTCTGTGATGAGATAGTTACATAAAATATTGAAAACCGAGTGAACGCTACCTACCTGAAATCAGAACATATCATTGCATACTCCATAAAACGTAATTAATCATTCCCATTTCTGATAAGAACAGTTTAAATGTTAATAAGAAAGAGTCTGAAAACATGACTGTCATGTGAAGAGTGAGAGTTCAACAATCCACGAACATAAACGTAATGCATGATCCTTTTAGTGTCATCTCGTAAATCCCAATCACAGCTAATAAATAAAAAAAAAGTTATCAATGTTATTTAATCCTAGTCCTGATACGAACGATTAGTCAGTGAGTGGTGTTAGTGCTTTAAATCCAACTTTTACCTTTATTCTGTGATGCATCCCAAAAAGCATTCATGAGACTTTTCTAAAGGAGGAATTTATGTCCTGTTATGTACTTTAATGGCAAGGATCACCAACAAAAACTCTTTTTTTTTTTTCACGCAGACTTTATTAAAAAATGTCCTACATGTTTCTTGGCCTATATACCACCTATTCAGAGGTCATTCCTTTTTGTTATGAAGTGCTCCTCCCCTCTTACACCCATTGAAACGAACCTTCCGTATTGTTGAGGTCGTTCTGTATTGAGAGAAGTGGCTTACCCGGGGCAGCATAGTTGGCCGAATGTGAGATCTTCTGATACAAGAAGGAATCAAATTTCGGTCTTCTGTACCAAACAGCTCCGACTTCCCATAGCAATAACATATGGAATGAAATTGACATTAATGATTTAAAGCTTTTCTCAATAAGCCAGAAACCATTATATAAGATATTTTTCAAATAATCATATTAATCAGTTCTCATTATATGTTTGGGGAATATGGATTTAATGTCATAAAAAGAAAAGGTTCATTCTATTCTCACGGTAATAAACTAGTCTCAGCCAAAATTCTACACATAAGTCAAATAATATATTCCCTTCATAATAATACTTCTAGCAGATTTCCGATATTACTGGATATTTAATCGTTTTATGTAAAAAGGGAGATAAAGTTCGTTAATGGCAGAAATTAGATTAGTGAGAGTGGGGTTTAAAAGGAGGAAATTCATTAAAAAATTCTTCATTATTATAAGTTGGATTGAAAAAGTGAATAGGACCAGTTTTATTGAAAATTTAATGTTCTATGAATGTTGTTTTTTTTTTTCATTATTATTACTATTAACCGAGATATTTGCAAATTTTTAGTTCCAACCTTCAGTAAACTCCCACTCCTACTCTTGTCATATTAACAATAACCTGTTATATCATGAACCACTTCATTCTTAGATTAAATACCAAATATGGTTTTCATTGAACATTTACTTTGTGAGATACATCCAAATACGTTGTGTGATGATGTCATCAATTAAGATTTTCGTTCTTTACTCGAAAATGTTTATTTTACCTCTAACATACTCGATATTTAACGGTTTTAAATATGGCTGAAGATCATATTTGTCGACGAATCAGGCTTGGGATGGTGGGGGTTTAGAGTGGATGGGCTTTCAAAATTCACAATATCTTCGTTATTATGAGTCGGATCGTAAAATGTTATAGAACAAATCTAGTTAAGCTATTGATGTTCTACAATTGTTATTCTATGTATTTTTTCATAACTCAAGTATTAGGCGAATTATTGGTACTTTCTTGTTTTCAGCCTTCAGTAACTCCCTCCCACCTCCCAACTCCTTCTTCTCATTGTTTTAGCAGATTTCCCTTAAGGAAAATCAGCTATTGAGGTTGTACTCATGACGGAATTTTCGAAATTCTTCTTCAAATGTCCATCGATACTACCTTGTAGATGACGAAAACGAGGTCCGTTCAAAACTGTATATGTATATATATATATATATATATATATATATATATATATATATATATATATTTCTCTGTTACCGCTCTAGCGGTCGCAATTTTTGTTTGATCGTTACCAAACTCGATATTTAGTCGTTTTATGTAAAAAGAAAGACCAAGTTCGTTAACGGCTGAAATCGGACTAGTGGGAGGGGGGGTTTAGAGGAGAGGATTTTCGAAAATTCGAAATATCTCTGTTACTATACGTCGGATCGAAAATTTGTACAGAATCAATCTTATTGCAAATGAAATTTACTATAAATGTTGTTATATACATTTATTCTCTATCTTGAATATTAACCGAGATATTTGCAATTTTATTAAATCTGGGCGGCTAACGGACAGGTGACTTTCCCGCCAAAAGCTAGTTCGGCCGTTTTGTTAACTGCTCGACTCTCGTGAAATTTCTCTATTGTAAAATTTTACGTAGGAGATCTGCTTAGTTTACGCAGCCCCTGCGTGACGGACTTTTTTTTACCTAGTAATAGAGAATATGTGGCGAGTGGAGATCACGACTGTGTTGTACCAGGAGTTGGGAAATTTGCTTCATTTACGCAGCCCCTGCGTGAAAGACTTTTTATCAACTGAGCTTCCACTCATGAAAAGTTTTTTAAATATTTCTTCAAAGGTACATCGATAGACACTTTCAATAATTACCTAAAATAGTGCAATATTGGCTTCTGGTAATAATAATACTATTCATTGTCTGATGGAAACAAATTTAAACGCATCATCTTTCTCACTAGGAAAAAAGGTAACACGCCAAAACAATGGGTGTTTCCCATCATCATTGTGTTATTATCTTTTATTTTCATAAGAGATAAATATACAATGATTTTTGTTTTGTAAAGGGGATTCTTTTAGAGGCGATAAACATGATAAATACATTTAATTATAAGTGGTTTACAAGCTATTGGTTTTAATGAAAACTATTGCACCATTTTTATCTTAAATTGCACATCATAGCTACTACAAATATACACTTTTGAGTAAAGTGGAATATAAATACCTCTATAAAAGTGGTTCATTTAAAATAAGTAATTAGTATGCCAGTTTCTTTTTAATTCGACTTATTACATGATCCACTTTTCCATGTTCAAGTTTTAATTTTTTTAGAGAATTGTTCACCAAATTAAGCCAAAGAACAAAGTACTGATGATGTTATACATAGTGTAGTAGAAAATATGTTAGTCGGAACCAAAAGAGAAGAAAAATCAGTAATACAATAAATTACATATTAGTTAATATTTCATTAAGTGCCAAGCAATACTTTGGCTTACCACTTTTTCTAATATATGTTAGAACAAATATCTTATCATTAACATGTAGTGATAATACTCTGCAAGAATATGCGTAATGCTGGGCGGGGTGTGCAAGAACTATGGATAATTAAAGAAATTGTATACTTCCAAAATCATCGCTTTCAAAATAGAATTTGTATATCTCTTTACAAAATGTAGTGTACACATTGTATTTAGAATGGATTCTAACATGTAATATACTAGCCCCATTCCATGACGTTAATAATAATAAAGAAGAAAAAAAGAACTAAGACACAAAACAAAACATACAACACATAAAAAATCCAATAAGATCTACCTCAATATTTAATATAAAACAAACATAAGATTTTAGGTTATCATTCAGTAAGTCATTTCAATCTTTATATGTTTGTTCTATTTGAATAATGTGTCAACTGTATTAGAAATAGGCAAATATTATTGTATGTTTCATAAGAAAACTATTTATTATTTGCCATTTTACATTATATTTCTTGAGTTTTCCCCCAGTGTTTTCTTGTGCACGTAAGTGTCCTATTGCCTATTCACTTTTTCTATTTGTATAGAATTCTTGATTTTGTAATGGTCATGTTGTATTCCACTTGCCATATGTTATGTTATGTTTATGTAATCTAATTGCGTGAAAAGGAAATTTATGTGTTTTAATAATTTGGATTAGTGCGTTGAATATGTAAATTCCCATTGAGTTTCTTGGAAAAGAGATCCCTCAATACTTGATGGTAATTTTTTTTTATCTTGTTTTGTCGCAAAAGTCCCGTTTTCGTAATTTAATTTTAAAATATTCTACTGACGTATTTTATTTGTTCTTAAAGGCCATTTATTAAGTAATGAACTAGTTTATTAAATCTGAATTAGTGGATAATATTAATTGAATTAATATTATAAAAATGCATTTATGTCAGTGATTTCCAAGCTGTTTAAATGTACGAGTTAGCCTACTATTAAGCTCAAACGAAGAGGGGGGCAACTTGAACCTAAACAATACTTCTGATAAATGTTAACATTGAGTAAATCAAGCGTTCAATATGACTGTATACGTTAATAAAAACTTAATGGACTTTCTTTTAAGATTAGAATCCAGTATTTGTTTATAAAAGAAAGTGGTGGAGGCCACCAAGTGCTATTAAATGCATCCTTCATTTCCACTGACCACAGAAAAGCATTTATTTAGCGTATCTTTCAGGTAATGCGTTTATGGAACATGTTTGTGGTGGAACCCATTGCTTTCAGTAAAATGTTGTTAAATTTTAGGAAGTTTAAAAACGATCGTGCCCACGAATCTTTAATCATTTAGTTTCAAACTGAAAGGTTTTACTAAAGTGGGGTAATTTTTAACTTTTTCAGGCTTCGGAATGAAAATGAATTTTGGGTCCCTTTTTGGGGGTGTTCAGACAGCGTATATACGTGATTTCAACAAATTTTAGAAATAATAGGAAGAACATTTCCCGTATTTCTTACTAAGGCAATCATCAAATTTTGTTGTTATAGTTTTCAACGAAGAGCTTATTAAGTTTGTTACTCATTGAATTATATGATGTTCGTTCATTCTAATTGACAGAAAAGTTAGATTGTGAATTTCCAGACCCTGATTAAAGTTTATAGTATTCAGAACGAGCATATCTGTCGAACATTCCTCACCATTCAACTGTCCCCCATGATTCCCATGATATGATCATAGCACAAGGCCCTCTTAAAAACTGTACGATTCCTCCACACTTCCATCTCCTTGAGGTCTGAATGGCTTTTGGAAGTGGCACTCTTGGCCAAAGCACATTGGTTTGTTCGTTGGTGACATTTTGATGATTTTCAACGTTTGAATGGAACATTTCTCCAGCCAAAAGTACTTTTTCACCGACTTGGGCACATTGGCATCTCTCCTTACTGCGTCGGTCAAGAACATTCCATGCACTGAGGACAGAGAGTAAAGCACTAACTAAAAATGGAATAAGGACGCTCATATATAGTAACTCATCTTTCGGTAAAGACTGCTAGGTAATACCACTGAAATCCCATCTCTTGAGATGGTATAACACTCAATAGACGTTAAGGAAGTTACTGCGATATATATCATCCACATTTCTCATAGAATTCTAAGAGCCTAAAGTTCTTGTTGGCGCTTGTTAGAATGAAAGAGACTTTTCCCTAATGTTATAACCTAGAATGGCGAGTTCGATTCTTGCCTGGGCAAAGGAAATTATTTAGTGACGGAATTCATTAAACAACATCCTAAGTCCCACCCTGGCAAGAAAAGGGTGGTGACCTGTAGATAACTCGTCCCAATTAGCCTTAGTTGCAAAAAGAGGACGTAAATAAATAATAATAATAATAATGTTATAACATAACCAAATGCCCATATGACTCACTCATTTCCAATTGTAAGCACCCATATAACTTGTTGCATCATGATCTATCTATATGCATTGCAAACAATACTACATACAGAGCTTTATGTCACTAACTTTAACTTTGTGCGGCAAGAACAAATTAAACAGCAAATTCAAGATATGAAACTCCCTAAGGAAAAACCGCCCTTTTCCTGTAAAATTCAACCCAATCCATCGCCACTTTATGACGTTGTCAAATGACATATGAGTCATATTCTCTCATTCCTAGACAGGAGCAAAATAAAAGTTAGAGAAAATATTGGACCAGATGGCAGATGGACAAATTATATCAAACAGTATTTCGTTCAAATTAAAGGAAACAACGTATGTCAACTTGTTAATGAAATATAAGTTTACCCTTTCCAGTCTATCAATTTCAAATAAACCCTCTTTATTACTTTATAATTATACCAACTATTGGAAATCAATAGTTTTCAATACTAAATAATCTGCGAATTCTTGCCAATTTTGAAGGTTAAACAAATTACGCAACCTGCAAAATAAATATATACCTCCCCCATGAAGATCACTTTAGGGAGATATGAAAGTTTCATATGCAAATTTACATAGGTTATGTCAGTGCTTATTCGTCATAAGCAAGGCCAGAAAAGTTCAATACCACATATCTACAGACTATAAGCTGTATGTTTGCCTTGCAATAAAAATCCCCCGCGAAGTAGTGTTTTAACTCAAGACATCATTTGAAGTAGCAAATATTGACATTCCTTTTATTTGTAATCACATGAAATTACTCGACATTGTCTCCAAGATTTATGTACGTTCTCTCATTCATGCCATTAGATGACTATATAGGTTCATAAACTTTTTCTTTTTTCTCTTTGCTTGTGATTTTCACCAGAAGAAAAAAACACTTTTAATATATTTTCGCTCTTCTCAGAAAAAATGATTTATAACTTGATAAAGTTTATAGCGGCAATAGTATTTAATATTTACTATATGCCGTTTTCAAGGCTAATAAAAAGAAAGTAAAATCGAAGAAAACGAAACTTTAAGGAAATTTTATTAAAATAAAATTTCCTACTTACTTGTGGGTATCATTCACTAATTGTACTCATTCTTACCTGAAAACAAAAAAAGAAGAGACATATAATTACCTGTTTCATATAAAAAACATAATATGTTATTTGGGCTGCAAATAACGTTATGATATATGTAAATAATAATATAGTAAAGGGCTATAGGAGTCCATGAATCATTTTATTTTCAAAGCTACGAAGCGTCACAAGCAAGGAATCTTATATATCTCGCAGATAGCTATTTGTGAGTAAAACTAAACACACATGTTAGAACAGAATACGTTTTCGGTATAATGACCAGATTTTGGTCGGGTTCGATGGTTTACAATAGAATGTGGTGCATTAGGAATCCAGGAAAGAAGAACATTTTGGTGTTCCGTTTTTTTTTTGTTGTTTTTTTTTATCATTAATCCTGACGTCATTATGATGACGTCAATTGTAACCTATAATATTGATTTGATTGTTTGACGATTATTACGAATCTGTAGACTCTCAAAAGAAATATTCGAAGATCTTCTTCATTAGAAGTCATTGGTCCCGATACTCGATATTTAACCGTTTCAGTCAACACTAAAGATATTTGTTAATGGCAGAAATAGGACCAGGAATAGGAGGGCGGGACTTATGGAGGGGGGATTCGAAAATTCAAAAGATCTGAGTTATGATGACTCGGATAGAAAAACATTATAGAACCAATCTTGTTAAGATATTTATGCTCTACAATTGTTTTTCGTAACTCAAATATTCTTTTTATTCTAGACCCAATATTATTAATATATTCTTGAAATTTTATGGCAAGGGTCTCCAAATAAAAAACATATGTATCATATGCCTCTGATGGACAGTAGCAACGCAATGTAAAAGGTAAACGAGCACTTCAGAAATTTATAGCCCCAGAAGAGGTGGCAAATAAGCACCGAAACATGTAGGGCAGTTTCAATAAAGTTTGCACGGGAAAAAAATATTTTTATTGGAGACCCTTGCTATAAAATTTGAAGAATATATAACTCAAATATTAAACGAATAATCCGTACGTCCTTGTTATCAGCCGACCGTGAACCCCCAATTTCTACTCTGTTTTAGCAGATTTCCCTTAAGGGACCTATTGAGGTCGTACTCATGACGCGAGTTTCGAAAAATTTCTTCAAATGTGCATCGACCCTACCCAGGAGATGACGAAAATGAGGTCCGTTCAAAATTATATATATATATATATATATATATTTGTGAGTTAACGCTCTAGCGGTCGCAATTTTTGGTTGATCGTTACGAAACTCGATATTTAACCGTTTTATGTAAAAAGACAGATCAAGTTCGTTAATGGCTGAAATCGTACCAGAGGGAAAGGGGGTTTAGAGGGGGGATTTTCGAAAATTCGAAATATCTCCGTTATTATGCATCGGATCGAAAATTGTATAGGACCAATCTTATTGCAAATTAGATTTACTATAAATATTGTTATATACACTTATTCTCTATCTTGAATATTAACCGAGATATTTGCATTTTTATGAAGTCTGTGGTCCGGTGTTGTTCAGGTTAGTTCGGCCGTTTTCGTAAGTCTAATCTGGCGGAAGCTTCTAACCTAACCTGTAGTTTGTAACCTTACCTAACCGTCGTTACTTTTTGAGATTTATGCAAATACGTTCTGTTCATCCGCCCCCCCCCTTCTTTAGTTCTTGGACTACTAAAATTTGAGTTATTAAAATATAAATTATTCTTACAATTCAGAAGCCGTTTCAGTTGGGAGTTTATTAAAATTAACTGAAAGATTTCTATTTATCTACCGTTTCTATTTACTTATGGCGGTGTTGTGTTACCAGTATGCAGATTTCTCTATTGTTAAACTTCACCTGGGGAATCTGCTTAGTTTACGCAGCCCCTGCGTGACGGACTTTTTCAATCCGAATATGTGGTGAGGTGAGTTCACTAGTGAGCCTACAAGCTCGTGGGAAATCTGGTTAGTTTATGCAGCCCCTGCGTGACGGGCTTCTTGAAAATGGCTCTGAATGAATCAATAATGTATCGAGTGTGATGTAACAAACTATCACTTTCGGGTTAACCATTAACTCTTAAATGATGACATCATCACGCAATGTATTTGTGAGTACTTCCCACAGTAAAAGTTCAACGAATATAACATTTGGTATTTAAGCTTCCAATAAGGTGGCGCTTTTTTCAGGACTGAAAACTAAAAAATATAAATATCTCTGTTAATATTAACGATACAGACAATATGTATATAACAACATTTATGGGCAGTTAAATTTCTAATAAGATAGGTTCCATACAAATGTTCTCATAACAGGTATTTCTAATTTTCGAAATTCCCCTCTCTAGCCTCCCCCCCCCACTTCCTCAAGTCAGATTTAAGCCATTAACGAACTTGATCTTCCCCTTTACATAAAACGTTTAAATATCGAGTTTGGTAATGATCAGACAACAATTCCGACCGCTAGAGCGTTAACAGACATATATACATGTATATATATATATATATATATATATATATATATATATATATATATATATATATATATATTTAAGATTGAAAATTCTTTAGTTACTTACCAATTCTAAACCCCACCCTCTACCATCCGGTTGGATTTTAGTCGTTAACGAACTTGCTCTTTTAGGTTTTAAATTTATCTCACACAGCCAATTTCCCTTAATCCTTTAATGAGGTAGTATTCATGACGGGATTTTCGTTTCATTTCTTCAAATGTCCATCGATTGTTACCAAACTCGATATTTAGTTCAGGATCAATAATAAGGCCTTGCCCTCTACTAGTGTTTAAATTTAAGGAAAGTACACTCTCAGAATCAGCACTCCATCGTCAGTGCTTGCCGAGGAGAGAAGTATAGCCTGGACCAAAGAAGCCGGGCGACTCACTTCAGACGTTTTATGTAAAAATGAAGATCAAGTTCGTTACCGGCTAAAATTTAACGGGTGGGAGGGGGATTAGTGGGGAATATCAAAAATTCAAACGTAGGAGCCTTCTAGTAGAGGACAAGGTCTTTCTATTGATCCCTTCAATTGGATCCTCTACCATCCAGCATTTTCGCAAAAAATCAAAATATCTTTGTTGTTATACGTCTGATCGAAAAAGTGTAAAGAAGAAATTTTATAGACCAACTGAATGTTTTATATAAGTTGTTATAAACATATTTTCTCTATCAAGAATATTAACGGAGATATTTGGATTTCTTATATTTCAGCTTTCAGAAAACCCACCCTCCTACTCATGTCATATTAACAATAAGCTGATATAGCGAGAGTCAAGTAATTCTAAGCTTGATAAATAAATATTGTTTTCATGAGTTTTTTTTATTCGAGAACCGTGAACATTTGTTGTGAGGTGACGTCATCAATTGAGATTTTACTTCCTTGTCTCGTAAATGTTAATATTTAAAATACAGACAATATGTATATAACAACATTTATGGACAATTAAATTTTAAGAAAGATTGATTATATACAAAAATTTGATCCAATTAATGAAAAAAAGGATATTTTGAAGTTTCGAAATTACCCAATTCTAAATAAATCCCACCCTGCGGTTGGATTTCAGCCGTTAACGAACTTGATCTTTTAGATTTTGAACTTATCTCACATTAGCCAATTTCCCTTAATGGAAATTAGGTCTTGAGGTTGTATTCATGACGGGATTTCGACTCCTACACTCCTACTCATTTCATATTAACAATAAGCTGATATAGCGAGAACCAAGGTCTTTTTTACTTTACGGCCGCAAATAAAATTTGAATAGAAACACATGATTCTGTTGATATCACGTGTTACTACTGCAGTAACCGTTCTAAATTCAGTTATACACGGTTCAGGCTATAGATTCATCGTTTGCTTTCTTTCCGGAATAAAAATGAATTTGATCAAACTAGCACACGTATTTCATGATGAAAATCAAGTGATACATGTTTATCAGCGATTTGGAATCCTACACAAGGAAAGGAAATGTCCATAAGGACATGAAATGAAATTATATGAACGAAAAGGAAATTGTCCTCGTTGGAGATGCTTGGAGTGTTTTTAGTGGAACATGGTTTGAAAAGACACATTTAACATTAACAAAAAGTTTATTATTCATTTATGCTTGGGCTAATGAATATACAACCTTAAAATTTTGTCGTAAGGAACTAGGAATAAGCTCAAGAACTGCGACGGATTGGAAGAATATGCTCCGGGAGGTTTGTGCTAATGACATTTTAAATAATCCAGTGTTAATCGGAGGAGAAGGTTTGACAGTAGAAATAGATGAAACATGTTTCACAAGAAGGAAATACAACGTTGGAAGAAGTTATCCTCATCAGTGGGTGTTTGGAGGAGTCTTTAGGGAAACACGGGAGTGTTTCTTGTATGCTGTCCCTAATAGAACTGCTGAAATGTTGACTGCATGTATAAAAGCTTCAGTTCTTCCAGGAACTAACATATATTCAGATTGTTGGAAGTCTGTCTTATAAAAGCCTCAGAAAAGTCCGATGAATGAGATATAAACATTTCACCGTAGACCATTCCAAAAATTTCGTGGATATCACCACTGGTGTTCATACCCAAAGAGTGGAATCTCTGTGGTCAAGTTTAAAACGTAGAAATAAACGTGAATGTGGCACCCACAGAAGTATGATTGATTCTTATTTGTGTGAATTTATTTGGCGTAGAAGATATGAGAATGAAGATTATTTTGAATCATTAATGAACCATATTAGAGAGTACTGGTCTCCAGAAATCTGAAAATAAAATAAAAAAAGTGCCTGTGTTACATATTTGTTATTTTTTAATAAACATATTGAATTAATAATCTATTTTGGTTTGTTTTGATTAGAATGTAGAGGTTATAAGACCTTTTTTGGGGTTTGGGAAATAAATCACGTTAGTAACAGGTAATGATTTCAGTGTGAAAAGAATCATGTGTTCATATGAAAATAGATTTGCGGCCGTAAAGTAAAAAAGACCCGAACCAAGCAACTCTAAGCTTAAAAAATAAATATTGTTTTCTTGAGATTTTTTTATTAGAGATACGTGAAAAAATGTTTATTTGATTTATACCTTACTCGATCCATATCCAGTTAGTACTTGAGTAAGCAGTTTATATATGTGTTTCATTTGTTTATTTTCGTGTACAGTTTTAATGTTGTCACATAGATGATCTTTTATTGTGTCTTTGGAATCTTTGTCCCATAAATGGGCAAATCGTTCTTTCACAAAATGTTTTTAGAGTCTGCAGTGTGAGTAAGTTGAATGTAATGTCTAGGTCATCATTTCAAGAAGCTTCTTTGGCTAGTGTGCGCTTTAAAAGTAGACACGAGATGATTACTGATTTATCGAAGATTGTACGACGCCACGTTATGAAATGTCCATATATGTGACATTGTAAAGATCCGATAAAGACAATGCAGCGCATTTAAGCTTGAAATAAGATGACACGTGATAAATTTGCTTATTGGTAGTGCGAGATGATTGAAGAGTTTTCATATCAAATTGAAGTTAAAAATAAAGTCATCAAATCATCTTAAAGCACATTTTGCGACACATTATTTCACAGTCCAGCGAAACCTGGTGACTCTACGTATTTTCTAGTCGAATTACGAATTTGTGTAATTCAAATGAAGAAGTAGTTATATTTCGCAATCAGACTGAATTAAAGTATTCGTTGAAACACATGGCTGCTTATACAGGACTGTAATAAACCAAGCACATCTACGCGTGAAACACTACTAATGTCATCTCACTATAAGATTCTCTATTCTAAATCAAAATTCGATAAATAGTAGCAAGGGGTTTATTGTAGGATGAAAGCCAGACATTACAAATAATTCCTTTAAAATTAGAGCTAGGAGAAAATGTATAGCAACAATTCTAGAGCATCAATAATAAAATAAAATTCGTTCTATAACACATTACGATCCGACTCATTAACTCATAATAGTTGAATGAAACGGTTATTGTATCGATCACGTAAAGAATTTCGAGGTTAAGAATTAAAATCTTAAAAAAAGCCCTCATCACAAAGCGTAATTGCTTGCATTTCATTTAGTATTCGTTTATTGCCAAAGTGCGATTACTAAAAACGGGACTTTTTTTCTGTAGGCTGAATACTAAAAAGTACGTCATGCAGGGGCTGCGTAAGTTACGCCGATTTCCAAGCATCAATAGTTTAAAATAGTATATTTCGTACCAAGGGCCGAAAGTGGGCGTTTGCCGGCCCGAGATATTTTTTGACCGAGACGTAGTCGAGGTCATGAAAAGTTCGAGGGCCGGCAAAAGCACTTTGGCCCGAGGCACGAACGCTATTTTTCACCATACTACAATAAATATTAATACGATATAACATTAATCAAAAACAAGATTTTCTTTTGGTTAAGTGTACCTCTTTGTTAGAAGGTTATCTTGTGGTTATGGGGACATGATGAATGTTTAATGTATGGATTGTTTTACGTTATGTTATTATGTAAGTTAATAAAGAGAGATGAACATATGTGTGTTTCATTTAATACAACTGATATATTTCAAAATGCTAAAAAAAGTTAGTTCGTTTATTTTTGATTTATAGAAATGTTAAAAGTACAATTTTGGTTGTTTGAAAGCATAATAGCCTTTAAAGATTCTATTACTTGTTTTTTGTTTTTATCATGGAGTACTTACTCCATAAAGTACTGGGTTTGTTTTGCTTTGATAGGACCGAGAGATATACGAGTAAAACTTCATCATTCACATCTCCAGGTTTTACATTTTCCATTTTTAACCAGTTCAAAACTTTGTATACTCTTCGTCATACCTATCTTTTGATTTTGCTGGTAACAAATCTGCCATGATTTCTTTTGCTCTTCTATTTATAGATTCTGATATATTATTAGCCATAATTACTAAATAACTAAACAATAATACGAGAAAAACAAACTAATATAATGTACGAGTATATAATGAAATGAATGAATTAAAATAATAAACAGCTGATTTCGCGGCCCTAGTGCGAAATATTCATTTTCGGCCCTAGGGCGGCGAAGTGTAGCTTTCGGACCGCAAATTAGGTGTGTAAAACAGGTGATTTCATCGTAGTATGGTGAAAAGAAAATTTCTATAACATTTTTCCATCCATCTCATTATAGCAGAGAAATGTTTTTGGAGTGTTCGAATTCTCCCTCTCTAAATAAATCCCTAATATTCCCAGTCCGATTACACCCATTAACTAACTAACCACCCCTAATATGATCTTTAGTGATAAATGACACATTTAGATATTGACTTTGGTGTAGAAAAAAAATAAACATTTTCTATTTAATAATGTAAAATCTTAAATGGTGACTTCATCACTCAACATATTTCCATGTAACTCCTACAGGAAAAGTTCAATGAAAACAATATTTGGTACTTAAGCTTCCAAGAAAGTGGTTCACGATATAACATCTTATTGTTAATATGACATAAGTAGGAGTGGGAGCTTACTGAAGGCTAAAAACTATAAAATGCAAATATCTCAATTAATATTCATGATAGATAAACTAAGTATATAAGATTTTTGATAGGCAATTAAATGTTCAATAAGATACATTCTATACAATTTTTTGTCCGAAATACAATAGCTGAGATAATTAGAATTGTCTCGCCTCTAACCTCCTCCCCCTTCCCGTCCGATTTCAGTCTTAACGAATTCGACCTTTAGTTATATATGAATATATATATATATATATATATATATATATATATATATATATATATATATATATAATTTTGAACAGACTCTCTTTTTGATCATCTACTGGGTGGGATCGATGGACATTTGAAGACATTTTCGAAAATCCCACCGTGAGTACAACTTCAATAGCTGATTTGCCTAAAAGGAAATCTACAAGAATACCTCGGTTAAGAGACAGATCATGTCTTTTAGATTAGAAAAGTCCTTAAAATCTCAGCCCGGCGGTCGTTGTCCAGGCTACACAGCTATTATCAGCAGGCACTGACGATGGAGCGCTGACTCCGAAAGTGCACTCCGCATAAATTAAAATCAGTAGAGGACAAGGACATTTTATTGATCCTTATCAATTGGTTCCTCTACCATCCAGCATATTCCAGAGATATCCTTAAAATTGGGTGATCTCAATCATTGGCTTCCGATAGGCTGCAATTACTGGAAGCATAAGAGTCAGCTGGAATGGGATGCTTATCGGATTGAAAATAATGAGAAGAGAACCGGAGATGGGGTCTCTGGTGGCTTTTTGGTATCCAATAGCTTAAGATAAGGAGATCCATTATCATATGAACTGTACAACCTTATTGGAAAGTGGCAAACCCCTGGTCTAACCATATCAATTATAATACTTTTCCTACACGATGAATGCTCAGGTATTTGGGAGGGATATATAGGGGGGGGGTGGGGTAAAACTAGAAAGAAATATAGATTATGAGAAGAATGATTAGCAATTTAATCCTAGGTAGGATAGATGGACATCTGACGAAATCTTTCGAGAATCGCATCATGAGAATAAACTCAATAGCCTAAGCGAAATCCGCTAAAAGCTGTATTTGTAGGCTGAAGATGCCACTAATGTTGTAAAACCAGTTGTCAAACAAACATGTAATACAAAGGAGACTACATATTTCTTTTCCCTAATTGCTGGATCCAGGAACATCGATCACTCAAAATAATATTTAAAAAAAACTTGCTTAGTAGTTGATTTACGAAAAGTGAGTCAACCAGGGGCTGCATAAAGAAATCCGATTTCCCGTGAGCCGGTATAACACGCTTGTGATCTCATCTCACCTCACATTACCTATTTATATGTAAAAAAAAAAAGATGCACAACATCTGAGGTGTTGAGCACAACATTTGGTATTTCGCCTTGAAATAAGACAGTTCATGAGATATTAGCTTAATCTTAATGTGCGATGCCTAAAAGTCGGGGCTTACTGGCGGTTTAAATCTGAATAAATGCCAACAAAACTAATAGAACATTAAATTTACAGTAATATTGGTTCTATAGAACTTTTCGATCCAACTTATAATAACGGAGATATTTTTGAATTTTCGAAATCCCCCCTCTAAAGCCCCCTGCGATTTCAGTCGTTAACGAAGTTGACCCATAGTTTTACATAAAACGTTTAAATATCGGGTTTGGTAACGGCAAAACAAAAATTGAGACCACTAAACTGACAACAGACAAATATATATATTTGAATGGACCTCATTTTCGTCATCTCCTAGGATCGATGGACATTTATGTAAATATTTCAAATAACGCGTCATGAGTATGACCTCAATAGCCGACTTCCCTTAAGGAAAATATGCTTATATAGATGTAGAATGATTGCAGGGGCCTAAAGGCTCTCCCATCAGAAAGGTAAATGGACAAAATCAAACCAGAAGCAGCAATAATTGAGCTCTCTCAAAAGGAAATGGGGATGGGCTTTCGGTCTGAACTGATGTAGCCACGTACTCGGAACTGAGGAGCTAAATCTTATGAAGAGCAGATTGTGTTAATTTGAAGATGGAGGTCAGAAATATACTTTCTGGAGCAACATGTAGAGTGAGGAGGGTTGGCTGTCACAGGTAGAGCTGGCTGGATACCTAAGGAAAGACTTGCGGAGGCTGAGATTCGGTATAGGAGGATGAAAGAACAGCATTTTATAAGATCCTGGACCTGCAAGGACCGTAGCTTGTAATAGTTATCTGTTTGAATGCGATCCACGTTCACAATACTAAAATTATATTAATGGTAAAATAAACAGAACGGCAATTTACACCTTTGATAGACATTATGATTTTAGCTTTTGAAGGGGAAAACTTCATTTCGGTAAGAGATGATTTCAAAATTACTAGGGCTAGTTGTACAGTGGAATTTGACAACTGTTAGTATACTTGTCAAGGCTGTAGCTACTATGATTCAAAGTTGACTGTAATTAGTGTTAAATGTTTCCCTTAATTACTTAGTCCAAACTTCAGTGAAGGGACATTCACCACGCATTCTACAGAACGATTATTACATGGAATCCACCGCTCTTAAAGGTATTTAAAAATAAAATAAAACCTTATCTGTAAAATGCCGGTGACGAATACACCAGCTGGTAATTGAATGACAGTTTTAAAAGTAAACCAAGTTCAACAAGATTGATCTGATAGCATAATGCTCACGTTGCAGGAAAACATTCTAGCATGACAATAATAACGAACTTCAAATCCTTTAAGTGTCAAGAGTCAATTAACATCGATCAATTAACAGTTTTGGAGTGGCTTACACAATTTATTCCCTTCCAAATACTATTTCAATGGTAACATCTCTCTTTCATTAAATTGAATAACTATATTGAATAACTATAGATTGTTTGAGAGTTGAGTAATTGATTGAAATTCACTTGACCAAGGTACACTGGATCAATTTCATTTCACTGTTTTTTTTTTGTTTTTTTTTCGCAGATGTTCCTTTAGGGAAATATGCTATAGTTATATACCATAAACGTTACCGTTTCATTCATCACTAAAGATCGTATTTGTTATTGGCTTAAGTGGAACATGGAATAAGGGAAGGAGTAATTTGAAAATTATAAATATCTCTGTTATTTTGAGTCGGATCTTAAAATGTTATAGAACTAATCTTCTTAAATTACTGATGCTCTACAATTATTATTCTATAAATATTTTTCGTAACTGAAATATTAAGCGAGTAATTCGTACGTCCATGTTTTCAGTCGTCAGTAAACCCCGTAATTAAATTATCTCCGTTATAATACATAGGATTGAAAAATTGTATAGAACCCGTCTTATAGCAAATTAAATATCTTATAAATTTTATTATGCACTTTTATTCTCTATCTTGAACATTAACCGAGATATTTGCATTTTTTTCGTCTTCCGCTTCTAGTAATCCCCCAGATGTCATATTAACAAGATATTTTATTATGAAGCACACTATTTGAAGACTAAATACCAAATATTGTTCTCACTGAACTTTTACGATTTGAGATAAATGCAAATACATGACGTACGTCGGAAATCTGCTTACTTAACACGACCCCTGCGTGACGGACTTTTTCAATCCGCCTCTTAACGGAGGTATTTTTAATTTTAGAATTCCTACTCCCTCTAAACCACCCTATTCCCGTTATGATTTAAACCATTAAGGAATATGATATTTAGTGTTAACTGAAACGGTTAAATATTCGGTATCTTATTAATCAAATAAACATTTTTGAGTCAAGAAATGAAACCTTAATTAGTGACATCACACGACGTATATGCTCTAACTCACACAATAAAGGCTCAATGAAAACAAAATTTAGTACTTAAGCTTGAAATAAGACGTTAACAAGCGTCGACATTAATCATATAATAATAAGCTGTTATATCATGAACCACTTCATTACAGGGTTAAATACCAAATATTTTTTTCGTTGAACTTTTACTTTGTGAGATATATGCAAGTACGTTCCATTGATCCCCTCCCCCTTCTTTTGTTCTTGGATTACTTAAACTTGAAAGAGTCAGATAAAAAGTATTTAGATTCATTATAAATTACAGCACTAGCTGTAGTAAATAGTATTCATAAAACTAATATGTTATACTCAGATATATTTCATTAACTGCTTTTCTTTCCGGTCTAGAATATATCTATCTATCTATTCAGCACTACAAGGTTGGTTGACATGATTATTTACAATTCAGACTCTTACCGTTAGGAGGTTATTAAGAATGACTAAATAATTTCTCATTATTATTGGTATGTTAATGGCTTAATATTCACGGTGGCGTTGTGTTACTATTTTTTAGACTTAGCATTTGTAAAACCAGCGATAAGCACGCATCTCCTGCGTGACGGACTTTTTGAGAACTCGCTTTCAGTGTTCTTTGCGGCCTTCTTCCTTGATGAAACGAAGGGATTCCATAGTTTGCTTAATTTGTTGCCGTCTTCTCTGTTGACATTTTAAGTTGTGTCACTGCTTCTGAGGCATCTCGAACGATTCTTTTCTGGTATCGATCATCTTTCCCAAGTAATATGACATCATCACATTTATTTGGTAGTTTTATATAATCGGTCAATTATGGGGTGCTGTAGGTCTTGCGGGTAAAGACGTGGGTACATCTACCACTACTGTCAGTAAGCTTAAGGTAAAGTAAAGGTAACCCCCATCCCTCCCCCGAGTACAATGTGGCCCATCAATGTACTGGAGACAATTCATTCCAGGCCCTCCTTGGTTAACGGGGGTTGTCGTCGAGCCGATCACTCACTACGTAAAACTCTGATTACAATCCCTCGAGTACCCAAGATCTCAAAGGTATATAATGCCAACCAAAAACTTATTTATATGTCAGTCGTAAAAAGACACTCTTCCCAGAGCGATTCAGAATGGAGTATGGTTCATACTTAGGGGGCAATTTTATTTTAGCCCACACATAAAATTACTAATTATCCGTAGTAGTGGCCCTTAATAAATAACGTTTAAGATTTTTTTTAGTCGAAGCATAGAAGGTTGTTTGCTGAAATGGGTAAACTAGTTGTCTTCAGTCTTCCTATTAGCTTAATGAATAAAGCAAATTCTCTTGCAGAAGGAATCGGGAAACCATTTCAGTGATTTCTTGTGCACCAGGAGTGGCACATAGATACAACAATAATACCTGAGATTAATTCTACAATTTTACAAAAGCAGCAAAAAATGAATTGATATCACTATAGTAGTACACTGATTGATAAATATAAATATATAATTTGTCATTTTAAGATACCACCGAGTTGAATACTGATAGTTCCCCTTCTGCTCATCACTGTTCCGTTTGGATTATTGAGAGTTAATTTGTGAATGGAACAGAATAGGCGCAGGTTGACAGGATAACTAACTGATGGTACAGGGTGGGTTGCAATCATTCCGTCACGCAGGGGCTGCGTTAAACTAAAGAGACTTGCCGAGCGTTGGATGATCCACTGGTGATCTCATCTCGCCATATATTTTCTGTTTCTAAGTGAAAATCCAATAAATACAGGTGGGGTTTTTTTGAATACTGAAAACAAGAAGGGATGAATAACTTGCTTAATATTCGAGTTACGAAAAAATGAGCCAAACAAGAATTGTAGAGCAACACTTGTTTAACAAGATTTGTCAAAACATTAACTTTTCGATACAAATAATGGAGATATTTTGAATTTTCAAATTCCCTTCAATCTAAACCTCCCCCCTCTATTCTACAGAAGATTTTAGCCATTAACGAATATAATCTTTAGTGTTAAGAATTTAACGCTTACATATCGAGCGCGGTATAGATCAAATAAACATTTTCGACTTAAAAACGTGTAATATGAATTGATGGCGTCATAACACAAGGTATTTAGATGTACCTTATCCAGTAAATATCTCCTGAAAACATTATTTGGTATTTAAACTTCTAATGAAGTGGTTCATGATTTAACAGCTTATTATTAATATAACATGAGTAGGAGGGGGGGGGGGGTAACTAAAGGCTAAATACTAAAAAGTCAAAATATTAAAGATAGGGGGAAACCAGTGCCGAACTGGCCAGGTCGGCAAATGCTGAGGGCCCTGAAAAAGCCTAAATTTAAAAAGTCCGTCACGCAGGGGCTGCGTAAACTAAGCAGATTTCCCACGTGAAGTTTTACAGTAGATAAATCTGCCCAATAACAACTGTAGTAGTAAGGTATCTCTAAGCCTATTCAAGAGCGACGAGTAGTTATGGAAACGGCCGCCAGAGCTCTCGGCGGAACGTCCCGAACATAGCCGACCCCTGCCAATCATACACAGAATACAAATGCAAATATCTCGGTTAATATTCAAGCTAGAGAATAAATGTATAGAACAATATTTATAGTAAATTTAATTTGCAATAAGATTGGTTCAATACGATTCTTCGATCCGACGCATAATAACGGAGATATTTCGAATTTTCAAAAAAAACCCCTCCTACTGGTCCGATTTCAGCCATTAACGAACTTGATCTTTCTTTTTACATAAAACGATTAAATTTCGAGTTTGGTCACGATCAAACAAAAATTGCGACCGCTAGAGCGTTAACAGACAAATATATATATATAATTTTGAACGGACCTCATTTTCGTCATCTCCTGGGTAGGATCGATGGACATTTGAAAAAAAATTTCGAAACTCGCGTCTTGAGTACGACCTCAATAGCTGATTTCCCTTAAGGGAAATCTGCTAAAAGGCATTAATTGTATTATTAATTAACACCCCAAATAATATTTATTTACGTTTGTAAAGACAACGCTTATACATATTTCTATTTGCAAATGGTACAATTGTATTTTGAACTTTATACTATTCTTATAGATTTTTAGCAGATTTCCCTTAAGGGGAATCAGCTATTGAGGTCGTACTCATGACGCGATTTTCGAAAAATTTCTTCAAATGTCCATCGATCCTACCCAGGAGATGACGAAAATGAGGTCCGTTCAAAACTATATATATATAACTCTAGCGGTCGCAATTTTTGTTTAATCGTCACCAAACTCGGTATTTAATCGTTTTATGTAAAAAGGAAGATCAAGTTCGTTAACGGCTGAAATCGGACCAGTGGGAGGGGGGGGGGTGTAGAGGGGGGATTTTCAAAAATTCGAAATATCTCCGTTATTATGCATCGGATCGAAAAATTGTATAGAACCAATCTTATTGCAAATTAAATTTACTATAAATATTGTTCTATACATTTATTCTGTATCTTGAATATTAACCGAGATATTTGCATTTGTATTCTGTGTGTTGTCGCCAGGATTCGGCTATGTCCGGACTTTCCGCTGAGAGCTCTGGCGGCCGTTTCCTTACCTATTCGTTCCTCTGAATAGGTTTAGAGGTTTCTTACTAGTACAGTTGTTATTAGGCAGATTTCTCTACTGTAAAACTTCACGTGGGAAATCTGCTTAGTTTACGCAGCCCCTGCGTGACGGACTTTATATTTTAAAATTGGCAATGTTTTGTGAGGAACTATTGTCCTGAATTATTATTACCGGTGAAACTAAATAAATTATTTTTTTTAATAGCCTACAATCCTACAATAAATGAATTAAAAATGCGCAATTTATAATCTCATAGTTATCAGCTACTTAAAATATTTTATTAAATTCAATAAAAAATATTCTTTTCAAAAATATGCTAGTCATGGTATTAATATGTATATAAATGCATATATATGTTACTAAATAAAACCTGTTTGTATTATATTTGGTATCAAACATTCCGCCAGAGATGGCGCACGCTTAATTTTACTGAGGCCCCGGCTCTGGGCGAAACTGTATATAACAATATTTATAGGTATTAAATTTGTCAATAAGATTTGTCCTATACAATTTTTTTGATCCAACTTCTGATTTTAGCCATTAACGAGCCTGATAATTAGTTTTGTATAAAGCGAAATGCGACCGCTACAGCGCTACCAGAAAAATATTTAATTTCGTCATCTCCTGGATACGATCCATGAAAGTATAAAGTAATGCGAAAATCACGCCATAAGTACAACCACAATAGGAAGGACGTCAATATTTTTTAAGAGAGTTTAAATAAGGTGCCAAAAAGGTATAATATTAGTAAGGTGTTATTTATTTAGATTAATCAAATGTTTCTGACAATTATGACTTGTTTTCTAATTTTACTCAATTTTCGCAATTATATCATTGTTCCGCCGGATGAGCGATATGAATAGCTTTAAATTAGAGAAAAATCAATTTCATTTCCACAATGAAGTGGCGAACTCTATGAGAACAAAGAGAAACTATGAGAGTATACTTTCTGTGCAGTGGAGCTAGAGATGCAGCGCCACCTGTGGAGGACCTGTTGAACACTAACATAGTAACACTAAAAGTCAACAGGTGTCGCTCGTCATCCTCTTGCCCCAACCCTAACTCCGGGAGCCTACTGGCATTGCGGTTTAAGCCTTTGATGTATCTGTTGCTTATTAATGCCCGAACATCCAAAGCTGTTCTATAGCCATAATTTAATTTTACGGAGAACACTGACTCCCAGAATTGGCGGGAATATGGTTTGACGTATGGGGAAATCACTAGAGCGAAAAAGTCTGGACGCAACGGCTGCGTGCACCAAGCAGATTTCGCTACATAACCCACTGGTGATCTCATCTCACCATATATTTTCTGTTAGTAAAACTTCGCTTAGAATAAGTGAGAATTTACTACAACCTGAAAACAAGAAATTACTAATGCCCTTAATATATGAGTTTCGAAACAATGTATAGAACAACAATAGTATAACATTATAAAAGATTTCCCTTAGGGGAAATCAGCTGTTGTACTGGGATTTTTGAAATATTCTTCAAATGCGCATCGATCCTACCTAGGAGATGACGAAAATGAGATCCGTACAAAATTGTATACATATATTTGTCTGTTTTAACGTTATCAAACTCGATATATAAGCGGTTCAAGCAAAACTAAAGATGAAGTTCGTTAACGGCAAAACTCGAACAAGCGGGAGGGAGGGTTCAGAGGCCAAAAATTTTGAAAATTCGAAATATCTCCGTTATTATACGTCCGATCGAAACATTTTATAGAACTAATCTTATTGTAAATGTAATTGCCTATAAATGTTGTCATCTACATATTTTCTCTAATTTGACTATAAACCGAGATATTTGGAAGTTTTCGTTTTCAGACGTCAGTAAACCCCTGCTCCTACTCATCTCATATAAACAATAAGCTGTTATAACATGAACTTCTTTATTCTATGCTTCAATAAGAAATATTGTTTTCATGAGACCTTTAATGGGAGATACTAGTGTGTTATAGCAACTCGTGAGAAGTCTGCTTACTTTACGCAGCCCCTGCGTGACGAACTTTTTATATCCTACCGTTCATGAAACTTATTTGCTCTGCGCATTCTCTCACAAATGCTTTGAATTAATTAGTGTAACCGCTGAACCGATTTTTATCAGCTTTTTATTAAGGAAATACGCTGTAAAGATTTAGAACAGTAAAATAGTGTTGGTTCAGTAAAGGTATTCAATAGAAAGGTCAGTGGCCTTAATTTGCTGCGAAATTAAGCAAATAAGGTGAATTAGAGACGGTAGTAATTTCGTTTGAGGACAGGTTATCACGTTGATCTTACACGTTGCTCCGCATAATTTAATAGACTTGAAGCATGTTGATAGCTGATATGATAGCAGAAATTCGCAAACACCTCTTATACCTCAGATACGGGACCTTTTCAAGTATGACATGGTATCCTTCTTGGTTTGCTTATTTGCTGGGAATGAGACATTAGTGACAGAGTACTAAAGTAAAATTCGCTTGAATGGAAGAGGACTTTACTAAAGGACAGAACGGCAAATACAAATAACTATTCTAAAAGTCAAGTTAGGCAAAATCGAATAGAACAATTCATACTCGTTCAGCGAGATTGGTTATATAAAATATTTTATTTAGAGTAATAATAATAAAGCTTCATTGAATACCTCACATTGAAAATTTATCCGTGTATCTCTTTTAGTAAAGGTCTAATGGAGACAATATGCTTTATTAAAGCTCAACATATATTAATTTTCTTCATGATAATATATCGGCTAATGTGATATGAGGAAGAGTGTGGCTTTACTGGAAGATGGAAATTAAAAATTACAAATACCTCTGTAAATTTTTGAGTTGCGAAAACAAACTTATATAACAACTTTTATAAAAATTAAATTTTCAACAGGTTATATAATATTTTTAGATTTGAATTAGCATAACCGATTCATTGAATTATTGATTTTGTTAAATCTCAAATCCTCCTGGGTCGAGTCTAGCCATCAGCAAATTTATAAGAATTATATTAAATAGTATGATTAAAATACTGATTGTAACCAGAAATTAGTGCAACATTATCGAGTCTGGAGCTTATCTATTTTATTTCAGAGTACTGTAGTTTAGTGATTTAGTACATTGATTCTTCATATAGCTATAATAATTACTAGCATAAATCACACTCCAAAAGAAAATAATGAATTGTAATATTTTTAAATAATTCATTAGAATATAATGCTAATCCTGCTACAAATATTTACGGATTCCTTTGTATTTTGTTTCTATTGGCATTGTAGTCCTGACATTGTATGACAGTCATTGGCCCCGCATGGGCAGTTGAGCCCAAAATTTTTATTTTGTTACTTGGAGATCTTTAGCAGCTAACAATGTATCCAAGATTAGAATTTAACTCGATTCTCAGCGTACAAAACCCCAGTAAGCCATTGGTTCGAGTTATCTCCAGCAGGTTTAAGGCCTACAAAAGCAGTTAAAAAGTAAATCAAATAAATATTTTTAGCTTCGTGAATGAAGGCGTTAGTCTTAATCCCACGTAGTAAACATCAGGAGTGGGAGTAACAATTTTTTTATGCATTTAGAAAAAATTTCAATTTTTGATCTTTTTCAGCAAATTCGATGTTAAGTGGAATGCCATTTTTATGGAATTTTTATGAAAATAAAACATTCTCGTTGTAGCCTGTGTACATATGTGACATAGAAAATATTGACCCTTAGCATGTAGATAGAAGTATTGATTCATTTCTGCAATTCCTTATGCTAATTAAAAAAGTCCGTCACGCAGGGGCTGCGTAAACTAAGCAGATTTCCCACGTGAAGTTTTACAATAGGGAAATCTGCCTAATGACAACTGTAGTAGTAAGAAACCTCTAAACCTAAAACATTATTTAGGGCGTAACAACCCAGTAGTTTCTAGCCCCAAAAAACAGTTGACCTAACCTCTAAACCAATTCAGGAGGGGCGAAGTTATAGAAACGGCCGCCAGAGCTCTCGCCGGAAAGTTCGAACATAGCCTACTGGTGACCAGTATCACGCAGAATACAAATGCAAATATCTCGGTTAATATTCAAGATACAGAATAAATGAATAGAATAATATTTATAGTAAATTTAATTTGCAATAAGATTTAATCTATACAATTTTTCAATCCGACGCATAATAACGGAGATATTTTGAATTTTCAAAAATCCCCCCCTCTAAACCCCCCCTCCCACTGGTCCGATTTCAGCCATTAACGAACTTGATCTCTCTTTTTACGTAAAACGCTTAAATATGAAGTTTGGTAACGATTAAACAAAAATTGCGACCGCTAGAGCGTTAACAGACAAATATATATATATATAGATATATATATATATATATATATATATATATATATATATATAGATATATATATATAATTTTGAACGGACCTCATTTTCGTCATCTCCTGGGTAGGATCGATGGACATTTGAAGAAATTTTTCGAAAATCGCGTCATGAGTACGACCTCAATAGCTGATTTCCCTTAGGGGAAATCTGCTAATAAGCCCTTGCTATTACTGGGATAATAAATGTCTTAAGCAGTGACATAAAACTTAAACAAAAAGTTCTGTAGTGCAAAATAAAATATAAAACGCAGATAATGGCATACAACAAATATGTCATACTAATAAAAGATTACAGTTATATTCTTACAAAAGGTCCTTTATTTTGCTCTACTTTGAAAATAAACAAAAGGCTTAAAAGATACCGGTAAACATTCAAATGGTTTTCTTTCATAGACTTAAAAGTACATAAAGAGGCTTTTATAGAAGAAGTGCAAAATGAAGCCATGACGAATCATTGAAGGTTATCTGGATAAAAAGTCATTCTAAAGGCAGTGTGTGAGAGAAACAAACACACCATGGTTAAAAAAACAATTCTTTTCATTTTTTTCATATTAATTTTAAAATATTTATACCAATAAAACACACACAATTACTGCAATCTCAAATTTATTCTAAACATTATAATTTATTGATACATAATTTTAGCAATTTCCCTTAAGGGAAATCAGCTATTGAGGTCGTACTCATGACGCGAGTTTTGAAAAATTTCCTCAAATGTCCATCGATCCTACCCAGGAGATGACGAAAATGAGTTCCGCTCAAAATTTTATATATATATATATGTATATTAAGATCATTAGTGGCTGAAATCGGACAAGTTGAAGGGGGGAATTAAGAAAATTCAAAATATTTCCGTTATTATCTTATCAAAAATTACAATGTTATAGGATAAGTCATGTTAAGCTATTGATGTTCTTCAATTGCTGCTCTATACATTTTGCGAGTTATTAATCCGTTTTGTCTACTAGTGTGTCATAATAATACGTGGGAAATCTGCTTAGTTTGCGCAGCCCCTGCGTGACGGAATTTTATAATAGCTGGTTAGTTAAGTAGGTTTTAACACCTAGAAAAGCAATAAAAATAAATTGTTTCCTTCAAAGAGATGTCCTTAAATAATAATTAGAATTCTACTATGGTGCAAGTCGATGATTCACACAAATGCTCAGAAAATTGTCATTCAATTCATTATGACAAAATTTTTACTTTCATAGATATTTTAATCCGAAGTTTAAATAAATTCGAATATTTAAATAAATTCCGATATTTAAATAAATTCGAATCAAAACTGTTTGTATCCTACTTTAGCTACCATATACCGATTGTATCAGTTTTAGAAATTGGTGATGATGCTGGCAGTGATGATGGTGCAAGAGTTGTTGAAATTATGGATAGAAATTGATTTTTCTGAGTGTACTTAACTTATTTTTGTAAAGCATTTGTAATAATTCTGAAATGTAATTTTTTTCTTTTATGTAAAATAACTGAAATAATTATGTATAGTATTTTATATTGATAAATAAAACAATTCGTGGTACATTATTTTTTTTATCACTATTATTTTTGTCATTTCATTTTTTCATGTAAAATAGAACATAACTGATACTTATTGATAAATAACTAAAAATATTTTTAAAATAAGACTTCGTAAAAAAAATTTCTCACCAATGCCAAAATTGAGCGATCAAAGCTAAAGGAGTTTTCACTTCTACCGGCAGTCCCCTAACTGCTTTTTTTTTTTTTTTTTTTTTTTTTTTAAATAAAAATAGTGAGCTTTAAATAAGAAATATCCAGATCCAAACTCTGCCCTAGTCAAGATAACTTCATTTGTAACAAATGCTCCGCCTGACATTCACTAGACTGCTATGGAAACCAGACTGCTGGGATGTAAATGAATGTCCCTCATTCCAATGAATTCAAGGCGACCTTCCCGGCTCAAGGGGCACAAATGGTAGTTGTAAGGCTAGGCTGTTCTCTACTGCTGCTCATAGGATTACAATAGTCAATTTATTTTTATTAGCAGATTCTTTTAAAGGAAATCAGCACTTGAGGTTGTACTCACGACGCGATTTTTAAAAAATGTCCTCAAAGTTCATCGATCCTTCCCAGGATATGATGAAATTGAGATCCGTTCAAAACTATATATATATATATATATATATATATATATATATATATATATATGCATTTTCAATTTTCGTTTTAACTCGATATTTAAAAGTTTTATATAAAATTAAAGATCATTTCGTTAAAGTCTGAAAGCCGACCAGTGGAAGTAGGAAGTTTAGAGGGTGAGGGGGGGGGGACTTCGAAAATTCTTAATATCTCCGATAGAAAAATTGTAAAGAACCGATATTATTGCAAATGTAATGTTCTGTAAATATTGTTATGTACGTGTTTTCATAATGTTGATTATTAACCGAGATATTTGAATTTCTTAGTTTTAGACCTTCACTTTATAAGCACTTTATTTGAAGGTTGAGATAATTGCAAATACGTGACGCACGTGGGAAATCTTAGTTAACGCCGCCCCTGCGTGACGGACTTTTAAAAAATGTCGTATTTAAACGTGGTCTGGCTTTTGTACAGATGTTCTTTGGTATATCTTATCATCAGCGAATATTGAGCAGGGCCTGTGCCTCACCTCCATTATCACCAGGAACTCCCAGATTGTTTTGCTAGTCAAATAACTTACTTCGGCAAGGAAGTGACAAGTAAATACTTGACCAACTTCGAGTACTCATTCTGATTAAACTAACTACTTATAAGTCGGTGAATATGACTGTGTGTCCAATGCCAATCTTCCCTTTGTTAATTCCTTTATATATGAAAAAAAAAAAAGCATTCAAGATAAACGCTAGGGGTAATTCTCTCTATCCACTATTGTCATTCTGCAATTAAGGTATTGTCTCAATTTTCACTAATTTTCCGACACCTGTTTGGTTCCTTTCTTCAGGCTCTTCATATTTCTTCAAACAAAACGATTAAGAAAAGTGAAACCATCAATGAAAGCATCCTCAAAGCTGACAGACGTTGTTGATTGGATGTTGGAACAACTAGGACGCAGTTGATTGAGTTGTTTAGTCAATAAGGTATAAATTGGAGTACTCCATATTGGCCATTATAATCAGACTATCCAACGGTGACAATATAGGTAATCACTCTCCATTAGTGGCACCTTCTAGCCTGTTAACATTGATTGTATCAAACAGGCACGTGCTAACATATAAGACCATATGATCTAACATGCTTAAATAGAAGAAATTCAATTATTAATTAATAATTAAGGTGGGAATGGAGCTCGCCACATGGTAAAACTAGAATGGCGAGTTTGATTCCCGCCTGGGCAACGGGAATTTATTTAGTAACGGAATGCGTTAAATAAAATCCTTCGTCCCGCCCTGGCTAGAAACGGGTGGTAACCAGTAGATAGCCCGTCACAATTAGCCTTAGTTACAAAAAGTGGACGTTAATATAAATAAATAAATCTATACGCTCTATATATACATTTAGATCTTACAATATACACACGCGCGTGCACACACACACAAAATTGGTAATAATGCTATTTTTCTGAGTTTGAACCAAAGAGCTAAACTTCAAATTATTCTTTTATTTTCAGATCAAATTATAAACAATTCAAAACCGTCCGCCACGCAGGTACTGCGTAAACTAGCAGATTTTTCATGTGCTGGTGTTACACCCCTAGTGACCGCATCACCACAAATTCCGAGTGATAATCAGAAAGTACGAATATGTATTTATATATATATATATAGTTTTAAACGGATTTCAATTTCGTCATCTCCTGAGTAGGACCAATGAACATTTGAGGATTTTTTTCAAAAACCGAGACATGAGTGCCACCCCAATAGCTGACTTTTTCCTTAAAGGAAATCTGCTAATAAAAATAAAATGACTACTGTACTCCTACGAACAGCATAACAGAACTGTCATGCCTTAAACAGAAATGGTCATGGTGGTGGTGGTGGAAATAGCGGGAAGGTCGCCTAGAATTCATTGGAATGGGGGACATTCATCTATATATATATAAAATTGTAACCTCTGTCTGTACATTGATTTTGTTTGCGAAATTTCACGATAACTTTTCGTTTCACATGTCATAGACACCATATCTGCATTTTGTTTCTTCCGTGTATGTTTGTTTGTTTGTTACCTTTTCACGCATAAACGGCTGAACCGAATTTTATGAAACTTGGTATGTATATTACTACTAACCCAACTTAGACTTTAGGCTATATTAATTTTCTCTGAGACGAACAGGAGTGGGGGTTATAAGGGAAGCCTGAAATTAAAAATAGCGATATATCTTTTTCTATTGGTTTTTCGGCAAATATGCACATAACAAAAGTTGTTTATTTTGTTATTTAGAGTAACTTTTGTTATATACACTTTTGTCGTATACCGAAGTTTAAATGCGTTATACGCTAAAAATTATAGCGGGAGTCAACAATATTATTTGCCAAAAAAGACTCAACCGAACTAAATAAAACTCGGTATGTGTATTAGCAGTGAGGCCTTCATTATTATAAGCCATACCAACATTTCTATGGACGGGCAGGAGTGGGGGTTATAAGGGAAGCCTGAAATTAAAAATAGCGATATTTCGTTTCCTATTGGTATTTCCGCAAATATTAACATAACAAAAGTTGTTTATTTTGTTATTTGGAGTAACTTTTGTTATATACACTTTTGTCGTATACCTAAGTATAAATGACTTATACGTTAAAACTTTAGCGGGCACTAACGGCTGAACCGAACTGAACAAAACTCGGTATGTCAATTAGCATTAATTCTTCCATGATTATAAGCTATATTAAAATTTTTAGGTTCGAACGGGAGGGGGGTTATAAGGGAGGCCTGAAATAAAAATTCACCATATTTACATGTATAAGAGACGGGAAATATAAAAATATCGAAGACTGTGAAGCCTTATCGAACAAATAATTATATTATTAGTAAATCCACGGCAAAGACGGGTATCAATCCTAAACACAGGGACGGGTAAATGTCAAAATATTGTGCAATGTAAAGCCTGCTAAAAAATACCATCACCATTCAGCCTCAAATGAATTCCCGGGCGAAGCCGGGTATCTGAGCTAGTTTACGATAAAAATGCCTAGAACAAAGATTGTAGAGCATCAGTATTTTAACAAGATTGGTTCTGTAACATTTTTCTGTCCGACACATGATAGCGCAGGTGTTTGGAATTTTACCGTTCCCCCAACTCTCTAAGCCCCTTTCCCCCTATTTTTGATCTGATTTCTATTAATAACAAATATGATCTTTAGAGAACACTGAAACGGTTAATATTGAGTATGGTATAGTAATAAACATTTTCAAGACAAGGAAAATCTTAATTCATGATATCATCGTCAAAAAATTAATACCTCTATTTGGACAATATATTCATCATTATAAAAATTTCTTAGAACCTATGCATGACATGTACTCCACTCCTTTTTTCTAGTGGAGTCGAGATTTTTCTGGATAAAATATTTTCCATCCAAAATCATTCAACTCCCTTTGAAGCTATAAATAAGGGAATCTATTTTCTCTTTAAATTATTGACTTATTTCTGGACCATTATGGGTTTAAAAAACACCCAACCTCACCATCCAACAGGATGCAGCTGTTGTTTGTATTAAAACTTTTTACTAAGAACCAAATAAGTTATTATATGCAACAGAAACCCAGAAACAAAGACATCAGGAACTTAAGACACTTTTTCATCAGAAAGTCAACTAGAAAAATGAATATTGAAGATTTATTTCGGAATTTACTTTTCTATCTCTGTTGTCAGTTATGCGCATCCACTTCCCAGGAAAAACCTTAAGAAATTAGAAAAAGAAGTGAAAGAAGCCCAAAAAGCCTTATTATTTTCTTTCCCTGATGGCGAAGAAGAAGATTCGGAAAATTAATCTGACGTTTCGGATTACTAATTAATAATTATAATTTGAGGATAATGTCAACTTATTTATTTTCATTCTTTCATTTTATATATACTTAATTATTAAGTTATTATTAATGGTTACACTAAATGAAATGTTCTATATTATTTTTTTATAATGACTGCCAATTTTGTTTTTTAATTTTAAAATATTTACTTATATTAATTAAAAAAACTTTATAAATGAAAAGAAAATGCTCCTTTGAGGATTACTTAGAGATCGTACTCACTATAATAAAATATGTATCTTAAACATTTATAGTATTAGTTAAAGCTAGTTATTCTGAGGAGCATCAATTGAATAATAAACACCCTAGGTTTTATCGCCGAAAACGTGGCGTTATTTTGTTTTCGCCATTAAGTTTTCAAACAAGGCACATTTAACTTTTAAATAACCTTGTTTGAAATTTTGGAGCCTACATTCGTTTAAATTAGTAAGGGCGCTAATATTTTTCACCAATAATGTATCGCCAATTAGTTTTTCACGCAATACATATTACGTTCGCCCAAAGTTTCATTTAAGGAATTTATCAAGCAATTTTCGAAAAAAAATGGATGAATAATAAAAGCTCAAGGATTTTTTGTACCATGATTGCTGGATTTGGGATCACGTTGAGTCGCACCAGCGAGCCAACTACGTTTTTTTTATTAATCTAATTAAAGGGCTCAGGTTGGCCTTGTGGGTTAAGGGCCTTGGTCTTAATCTCATATAGTAAACCTAGAGTGGCGGGTTCGATTCCCGTCCTGGGCAGTAGAAATTTATTTGGTGACGGACTGATTAAATAAATTCTTTATTTAATATCTCATAAGCCTCATCCTGGCTAGAAAAGGGTGGTAACCTATGGACAACTCGTCCCAATTAGCTTTATTTGCAAAAAGTGGACGTTAATATATAGAAATAAACAATCTATAGATACGCTCTATATATACACTTGTATCTAAGCATAACTAATAAACCAAGCATGTGCACATACAGAATATTATTATAAAAATTAATGTCACTAAATTTACTCAAATGGTAGGGATCATGAGAGTTTGATAAATTGGATCTGTGGGCTGGCGATATGCGGCATCTCTGAAGCAGACTTATAAAGCTGTTTAATATTCATTGAGGCAGGTCGGCCTCACACGACCTCACAAACGTCACACATCTTTAAAGGGCCACGTCCTTGTGTCATTCCGGAAACGCCTGGATTTACAATGGCTCCCCTTGAAAAACTGTCTTGAACTTCCGCGATGGTGAAATGAGAAAGGTGGTGTAGTGACCTAATAACAGCCCCTCTGAACTGGGAGCTGCTCGTGAAAGGGAAAAGTTCTTAGAAAGGATCAGCTTAAACTAATCACTGATGACGTCATCCTACATACAATTCTTCAGTTCTCCCTTAGTAAGAATCCTATACAAACAGGATGTATAATTATGACTGAAAATAAGTTAGCTGAGCAGGAGTGGGCTTGCCTTATGACAAAAACTAAAAAAAAAAAATAGCTCCATTTCTTTATAAAACTATTGTAAGGCATTACATTAACCACTAAGTTGGCTGCCTGGCACGTTACCGACTACTAACGAAGGTATTTGAAATAGGTGGATTATACCATCCTATGAGTCCCACTTCCTCTAGTTCTAGGAGTGACGTTATCACATTCAATTTATCAAATTATAACCCTGAAACCGCACTTTAAGTTTCATTTAGTGGTCACAGAGCCGTTAGTGGGGCAATTGATTGGCTACATGAACGGAACTACCTTAGGTTAGAAATGTCACCTCGGAAATGTAACGGAAGGGGTTAAATATTAAGTCCGGAAGATCACATGACCTCATACCTAAGCGGTAAGTCAGACAGGCCTTAGACCTTTACAGGCCGTTGTCAATGATTTTCATTTTCCTTTATATTTATATTTATGTACAGAAAGTCTTAACACTCTAGCGTCCACAATTTTTGATTCATTGCCTAATTCAATATTTATTTATTAGAGCTTCGCAGCTTTGGCGATGTTGCTTTAAACAAAAGCTTCGTAATTTAAAAAGCAAAACTCAAATGAAAACAAATCAATACAAAAAAAACAGAAATGGAACACAAATCAGAAAAGGTAAACAAAACAGATGAGGAACACAAAACGTAAAAGGAACACAAACCAGAAAAGGAACATAGGAAAAAATGGAACACAAAACATAAAAGGATCAAAAACAGAGAGGTAACACGAAAAACAGAGATGAAATCAAAACAGAAATGGGAAAGAATTAGAAACGCAAACACAAAACAGAACTGGATAGCAAAAGAAAGAAATAGAACACAAAAGACGAAATAAAAAGAAAAACTGAATGAAACACAAAAAAGGAACTGGAACTCAAAAATGGAAATGGAACTGAAAAAACAAAATGGAATTCAAAAAACAAAATGGAACTCGAAAAACAAAATGGAACTCGAAAAACAAAATGGAACTCATAAAACAAGAATGGTAATCAAAAAATAAAAAGGAACACAACAAAGAACTAAATAAATGAACAAGGGAACAAATAAAGACAAAATTCAAAGCTAGGTACAAAACTGAAAATCGAAATAATTGACATTGGACAATAGGGAAATCGTTAATAAACTATTTAAATATTCAATAAATAAATCAATAATTAAAATAAAATTGGTATATAAAAGAAATTATTAAGATTTAGGTAAAATATAAGTTGTTACAGGTGACTATTTACATAAATCTCTATACCTCCCTAATCACTTCACTCGAGTGAGTGAAAACTTGAAAACCAAAGAAAATTCGATATAAACTTTTTAATAAATAAACAGAGTATCAAGTTTAGTGTGATAGTATGGGCTTCGACGAATAGGTAAATAAAAAGTCTAACTTAAAAATATAAAGTGTTAGCTCAATAATTATTATGTAACCAACATTTTTGTAAATGTAATGTTCTCCTTCTAATTATTTTTGTACAACTAAATATTTATTTAAGTTATACGTATTTTATTCTTGTTTTCAGTTTTTTTTCAACCTCCCCGACTCTTTCCTTTTAAAGTAATTGTTTCACAAAAATCTCCTAACCAGCTTAAATTTCACGCCGTGTTTACATGGGCTTCACAGTACAGAGACAGGGAATAGAAAACTAAATGACACCATAGAGACAGACATTCTATCATATGACAACTCTACATACATTTATTGAACGTTATGTCACTGGGGGGAAAGTGAGTATGGACCTTCAATGTAATACACTACGGTAAACACTGTAATGACAATTTTGCTAATAATATCGAGCATTATTAAAACAAAACAACCCTTTGAGATAATGACAAAGCACACGTTTTTTCCCCGAACAACATCAAACCGGTGGTTCACCAATTCGTAAAATAGTAGAGTAATTGATGTGGATCCAATTACAAAGAGCCTTGATGCCTTAAAAAATAAAACTGAGAAGAAAATCTGAGTAAGATAATTCGAAATAAGGATAGAGAAGGCTACTGTTATTAAGTCCAAGAGAATTAATTCCAGAGCAATTTCCGTAAAATCATTGAGTGCCCTGCAAAATAAGCCAAGAACAATAACAACTTGTTACACTGTTTTAATTGCCGTCGCGAATTTGAATATCTAAATTGAGATAGTTAATTGAAGTTGATTCAGAGATCTGGAAGACAAATAAATGTTGCAAATTCCACTTCTATATATGACTTCAGGAGGCCGGCCATGTAAGAGTAAAATTATTTAATTATGTCTAAGAATTTGGGTATGTTAAGGCGTTGGTTTTAATCTCACACTCGACAACTGGAATTTATCTAGTGAAGAACAGATAAACAAAGATCCCCAGGTTGAACGTGCCAACTTACAACTGACCATTGGACTATATCAATAAAGACCTTTCAAGAAACCTTATCAGTGCTACTATCGGCAGGGTTGAGGATGATTCTTTAGCACTGAAATCGCTTGCCACGTGCAAAAAAATATAAAGCCCTTAGTCCCATCCTGTCTTAGAGAAGGGTGGCAACGTGAAGGTAATCCGTCGTGATTAGCCTAAGTAGGGCGACGTGGACCTTAATGAATAACAACAATATATATGTATATATGCAAATATCACCGTTTCCCTCAAAAACAATTTTTAAACTGCACCAACGTTCGTGAAAAGTATAAAATACTTTCAAACCTTCCACCATTGTTATTTGGTCATTATTGTGGACTCGTAGACTTCCTCCCTGGTCTGAATGTTCTTCTTCTCCAAACCGGCTTGTGCTAATTTTTGGAAGCTCTATGGCATCCTTATAGACCCCTGACCGCGACCCATAAGGATTGACATTAGTGGCGATGTATAACCAGAAGAAGGTAGCACTAGAGTTACCGAAAATTAGCCGACCGATGGAGCAGAATGGTCATTATTATGAAAACCATGAGCGTTTGACACCTCAGATAATAACGACAACTATCGACATACCATAAACGAATTATGTATTAATAAGATTCCAACTTTCCATTTACATAAAAGCCAAGAATTTTATTGAATTAATTCAAAATCGTTCCAATATTGAGGGACGGTATGAAATACCCAATAGTCTAGGAAATGTAGAAAGGAATGGAGGTAAAAAAATGCAAATCAAAAATACCGAAGACGTCTCAAGGAAATTATATGGGACACTGGAGCTATGTGAGGTGAGCGCTAACCTAGGAATGTCCCGGTTATTTGATTTTCGCCTAGGCATAAATGTCAAATGCGCCATACCAAGGATTCTTCTAGAGAACTTCCAAAGACGAATGTTTAATAAAAGCCTGAATAAATTTGATTAGATCTAGACTCAAATTTATTCAGGCTAGACGAAAATTAAAATGAATAGAACCGAGAGATTTATGACATAACTTCAAGTCCATGACGTAACTGTGAATTTCCGTAGTTGCCTAAATTGTTAAGGGAAACATTTCAGTTTCGAATTGATTCCTGCCGATGTCTTCAGAAATTCATTGCGTTTGCAGGTGAAAACTTCAATCATAAACCTGTTTTATATGACAATGCTCGGTGAAAGTATGTCATTCATTAATTGGACAATATTCAGCACTATTAATTATAGTTTTAAAAAAATAGATGAAACAAAAATAAAAATCGGTCACGTATTAATTAAAAATGAATTCGGGAAGGAGTGTCCATTGTACGAACATTCCAAAACATAATTTACTTTTAGAAGCTTCAAACGTTAAAACGAAAATACGATAAAAATAATGCAATAATTTCGAAACCCTATACTAACTAAATCCTTCACTATTACTTCACATAAGAAAACGGATGTTGTTAATAATCGTTAGTGTAGAGGTGGTATAAACACATGAATAAAATACTATATTAGTAAATGTTATGTTCTGTATTTTTGAGTGGTAGCAGTAGGATTAATCTCCCTTGTTAATTTTACATCTCTGATAACGGCAAAAAAAAAGTATCATAACTTCTTTTATATTTAATTAACTATCAACTTTGATTTAAAAAAAACATTTTATAGGTATGAGAAAAATAAGCGACTAATTTCACAGTCGAATCAATACGATTTTCTTGCGGTGCTCTTTAATTAAACTAATACGAAAAATGAATACATTTTTGGTGCAATACATTTAATTACGACTTTTTTTTTAAACATTTGTCCAATTGGGGAGGTAATCATGTCCAGTAGGTGGACAGAACGGAAAAAATTCCAACTTTGAACCTTAATATATGAATAGTAGTATTTTGTAAGTGCATTTCTGTCCATAAAGAGCCTCTATGGCAATACACACACACACTCGCATATATATATATATATATATATATATATATATATATATATATATATATATATATATATATATATAGTGTTGTTGTTGTTTCTTGGAGTTTTGGTCAATGTTGGTGAAAAAAATGTTTAGTTTATGCCAATATTTCGAGAATATTTATTTTCTCTTCTTGAGGGCTGTAAAAACAGGTACTTCCTTATATATATATATATTGCACATTGTTATTAAACTAGTGTAACAAATGGTGTTTATGTATTACACATGTGGAGAGAGAAATTAAATATTCTCGAAATATTGGCATAAACTAAAAACTTTTTTCACCAACATTTACCAAAACTCCAAGAAACAACAACAACAGCATATATAAATATAATGTTCTGGTCGAAAACATCCACACAATTATATATGTATACATATAATTTTGAAGGAATGTCAATTTCGACGCCCCCTTGGAATTTTCGTAATCAGTAGAACGTCTAAAGGTTATATCTCTTACATTAGATCTGCTACATCTGTGACACAGACAATGTCGTAAGAATAAACGTCCTTGTTGTAGACAATAGGAAATGAAAATTTTTATCCTGAAATCGTTGAGAGATTTTAAAGTGTTATTATCAAATATAATCCAAACAACAGTGTTACAAAGAGGTCGGGTTTATGGCACAATTGTTGAGTCAAGACTGTATAGAGCGCCAATTCGACCCGCAGTTATGCTTGGGCTTGACAGTAAAGTCATTCTGAGAATACACTATACCCGTCATCTTGTCATTCCGCCAAAGTGGACAATTAGCTTCACTATAACCTGGATCGCTGCCAAGCCCATTGTAGTATGTAGTTCAAGTCCGCGCCCGGCTCCTAACACCTTTTTAATTATTCAGTGCATTTTAATTCTATTATTAAGGCCTTAAAGTCATGTGTCGCAACCTCGCAGCAATTATTGGGTACTTCTAATACAAAAAAAGGCCGTCACGCAGTGGCTGCGTTAATTAAGCAGATTTCCCTCGTGAAGTTTTACAATAGAGATATCTGCATACTGGTAACAGTAGTAGTAACGAGTCTCTAAACCAGTTTCGTGAACAATTACGGAAACGGCGGAACTAGCTTTCAGAAACTGACGAATAGAACCGACATCAGCCGATCTCATCTCGTCCGTTATAACACAATTTATTGAGAATTACATTTACAATAAGAATGGAACTATACAATTTTTCGATCCGACATATAGTAACGGAGATATTTCGAATTTTCGAAATTCTCCCCCTCTAAACCACCCCCTCTCACTTATCCGATTTCAGCCATTAACGAACATGATCTTTCTTTTTACATAAAACGATTAAATACCGAGTTTGGTAACAATTAAAAACCAATTGCGACCGCTAAAGTGTTAACAGACAAATATATATATATATATATAGTTTTGGTATAAGGACCTCATTTTAGTCATCTCCTGGTAGGATCGATGGGCATTTAAAGAAATTTTTCGAAAATCGCGTCAAGATTGCGACAATAGCAGATTTCCCTTAAGGGAAATCTGCTAATACAAAAGTACTTCACACGAGAACGATGTATATTGTTAAGTGTTCACAAGCCAGCCAGCTGAAGGTCTAACCGGACACAGTTCTTACGGAGCAATAAACTCTACTTTCTTATCCAAAGATATGTTCCATATGAATGTAAACAGACTAAAATTTACTTTAGTTCAAACATTTCATATAAGGCCCACTATAACCATTGCGAAATACACCAAAAGAAAACTTAACTTCTTTTCTTATTCCCGGTTTCATATATGGGCGAGTTAGAAGTTGTAGAAGGAAGTCTTGACCCAATCTAGGTCGAGGAGCAGAGACCATTGGTACAAATTGCTTTATTAGCCGCTCTAAATCAGCAGCTTCCTTATCACTCCCTTTTGCCCTTGTCACATTTTTCCATTAGTCCCGAACATCCACGACAACCGGAGGGATTTCTCTGGAAGAACTCCATAGAGGTAATTGGTAAGACTATGAAACAATGTGTGTTTTAAATGGTTCATGGAGAATCATTTATAGAAGAGGTCACTATTTCTATAAGAATGTTTTAAAAGAAATAGATACACTATCTATCACTATTTCCATAAGAATGTATTAAATGAAAATAGGGACACAATCTATTTTTAGTGTAATAAATAACCATAAATTTATATAAAAGTATAGCAAACCAAGTCAAAAGGATCTAGTAGATGAGATAACCTGATTTTATCTAGCAGAATTAAATAAGTGTCAAATCTTACATACATAGGATTCCTAAGAAGAGAGAAATAGAGAGAGAACCTATATTTCATTCCAGGTCGCGAGATGTACGTTCAGTTTACGCAGTTCATGCGTTTAGCTATGACCTTTATTTACTGACCATGTACAGCTATAAAATAACGTGTTCAGGAAACTAAATTACACTCCACAAGTAAATGAAAGACTCTCGCTTATGTTCTTCACAAAAGACGACATAAACGAAATACTAAAATATATTATATAAGAATGAAGAGTCCTTTATATGTCGCATAATATTAAAATGGGTAAGATACCTTGAGCAAAACATATAAAATGTCAACACATGACATTATAAACCATGGAATCCGTTCAATGGCTGGTTGTTTTTTTTTCCTGTTCCAGAGAAAGCAGAATTAAGTGGGATGTCAAGCCTCTTTCTCCTGGTTGACGAACTTTAGCATTAAATGGGGCTCTCTCTGAGATTTCGAAAGATGAATCCGATGTTCTTGATTATCTCTGTTTCTCATTAAAGAGGACCTTTAAACTATTCGTAATATAGCGGGAGATCTCGATGGCTGATCTCGAATTATTTATTAAAGAAATGTACACTCGTGAGTTTCCTGAATGAGTTCGTTATTTATCGAGTAAGATTTGAGCTAAGTGTACGGACGAAGTTGGAACAATCCATAAAGACCCCGGAAAAGGTCCTTGGAACATTTTTGGCCAAATGTATAACGGAGTACTTTTCTTTAAGGAATTCCAAGTTTCGAAATCACTTCCTTACGTCAGAGGGCGATACATTCACATAGGAATGAATGCACTACAGTTAGGTAATGTTGAGGCTTTGACTTCACTTTTGTTGTCGACGTTTTGGCTAGGTGATTGGTTTCCCTCAGTTAAGTCATTCTAGAATAGGGTCTCCATGTTATCAATGACGATGGAGCAAGAAGTGATGGTGGGAGAAGTGATTTGATCTAAAGAATATATATACACACACACACACCCAAACACACACACACACACACACACACACACACACACACACACACACACACACGCACATACAGGGTGTCCCAACTTCCGATGCCACCCCTCTTAAAATCTCCAATTATTTTAATACAAAACTGAGACTTGGTGAATCATACATAATTGGGACCCTTGAAGAATACTTTTAGTTCATATTCAACCTTACCTTCTCCAGCGACTATAACTTTGGATTTTCCAAATGAATGCCCTACTTTTTATGGCGGATTCTAGTAGAAAATCAAATCAACAATAATTTTATTGACTACTACTTTTATGTCGCAGCATTTTTCAATACAATGTGCCGATTCTGAAATAAATATTTGTGCATTTTATGGCGAAACGGCGCGTCAGATCGAAAAATTCACCGATACAAACTCGTTATAGAATTTGATTTTCTACAAGAATCTACCATAAAAAGTAGGGCATTCCATTGGAAATTCCAAAGTTATGGCTACTGAAGAGGTTCTGAAGAAAGTTATGTTGTTGAATACGGACTGAAAAGATTCTTCAGGGGTCCAATTATGGTACACCAAGTTTCAGTCTTGTATTAAAATAATTGGAGATTTTAAGGGGGGTATCACGCGAAGTTGGGACATCCTGTATGTATGTATGAATGTATGCATATTGTTACGTTTTTATAACCAAAACCAGTAATAAACGTTTTTAATAAGAGTTCTTTTTGATTGCAAAATTAAATACTCACAAGTTTCACAGTTTTTATCACTGCACAATTCATTTCACAATGCACAATAAACTTGGTAATTATTCTTAATTGCTACTCACAGTATACACTGATAGCGTCACTGTTCTTCAGATTACACAGTCCAATAATTCACTCACGGTCACTGAAATTCACAGAAAGACGGCACTCCACTGTCCTTTAATTCGCGGCACTGCACTGTCTTAAACACGGCACTAAACTGTTACTTACAGT